>NW_004624745.1:23098985-23286941 GCF_000247695.1 Heterocephalus glaber
CAAAAAAGATTTTTGTAATATGCTTTCTATATCCTTTAAAATTCTGTAAAATCTGTGGTAATGTCTCCTAGATCTTGATATTGTAATTTAAAAAATGTATAATTGATATTGTGTAATAGGAAGAAAAGGTCTAAAGGAGCAGGGGACGTGGGAGGCGTAGGGGAAAAGAAAGAAGGGAAAAGAAAAAACATGAGAAAAGGAAAAAAATGGAAGCAAAGTCTTTGCAAACAGGGAAGGGTGGAGGGGGTGAAGGGAGGGCAGGGGAAGGGGGAAAAAAATGAGAACCAAGATACTCATGTAAAGGTACAAGATCCTAATGATGAAAGTAACTGTATTTTATACCTAAAATGTACCTTTAAACTTAATGGGGAAAAAATGCAGTGAACGTCACTGCTGAGTGCCATCCAATGGAAAGGCAGGCTCACAAAAACATTATGATGTGTCTTCATCCACCCAATTCACCCGATCTGGCAGAGTGTGACACCTGGCTCTTCTTCAGAGACAAAATGACCATGAAAAATAAACATTTTGAATGGATTCAGGACATTAAGGCCACCATAATAGTGCAACTAAGGACAGTTATAAAAGAAGACTTCCAGAATTGCTTCAGAAAGTGGCAAGAATGATGGGTAAATGTGCTTGAAGCAACAAGAAACACATTGAGAGGGATTGATGATAATGTGTCTTTTACTGTAATAGTTTTTAAAATGTAATATTCACTGTAGTTTTCCATCATACCTCATATGTAGGAGACAGCAGAGGACCATGTTTCCTGCAGTGTCTCCCAGTACTCATGGAACCTCAGAATGCAACTTTATTTGGAAATAAGGTCTCTATGATTGTGATTGGTTAAGAGAAGTCATAGTGGTTTAGACTGCCCACTAAATTCAATGACCAAAGTCTTTCTAAGAGGAGCAGACACAGAAATCCCCAGGGCAACACCCTGTGAAGACAGAGGCACACACGGGAGTGACACAGCTATAACTGAAAGAATGTTGAAAACGTGTGGGAGCCACCAGAAGCTGAAATAACCAAACACTGATTCTTCCCTGAAGACTTTAGAGAGAATATAGTCCTATATACTGAATATAGTCTTTAGGCATGTAAATCTTAAAACTGTGAGAATACATTTCTGTTGTTTTTAATCACCCATTTGTGGCAATTTCTTATCTCTAGGAAATTAGCCACGGCCCCTCAATCCTGCCCACTTAGCTTTTCCCTCTCCTGCTGGGAAGCTTTTCCCAGGAGGCCACGTTGCCCCTGGAGCCAATCTGAGGTAACTAACATGATTTAAAGGCCCTGGAAGCTTCACCCAAAGGCAGCCTGCCCAGGTAAGTATATTTCTTTGGCCCACCCTTGCCATTACGAAGTCCTGACTTCCATCTCCCGCCTTTGAACTTCCAATCGATGGCTGCCCCAGGAACATTGTTTTGACTACGTTGATGGTTTCTAAACTCCCCACTGTGTGGTTTTCAGGTCAGACAGTCAGGCTTTGTTCTGTGAATCACTGCCGAAAGATTCAATTAAATCTTGCTCTGTCTGCCCTGTGGCCAGGGTCTCAGGGACTTAGGGAGGACAGGAGTATTTAGCCAGCTACTGAGGAAAGCCAGACGTGCAGTTCAAGGAGGACAGAGTGCTGACACAACGTAGGGGGCTTGAGTCGGTGGTGATGAGTGAAGTCACCAGAGCTCAGGAGGCAGCTGCTGAATCCTGACACACTAATTTAGGAGTCTGGAGAGAAAGTAGGGATTTTGCTAAATCACTTCAGAAGGCTCGACGTCAAGGGGAGACAAGACATGTGTTAGCGCCGCTGTCCTTTTCGTGCAGGAATGAGAAAGAATCACAAATGTGAGTCTGCTTGGGATCTTTAGGGTTGGGAGGTTTCCTTTGAAGTCTGACGTGACTTTAAAAAATTCTCATAAAACCCAAGGGGGGGTGGTGGTGGTGGAGAACATTTTATTCTGGCAAGAAAAGCACCAAAGATATGGACCTAAGCACCGTCTATAGCATTCTGCAGACACAGGAATTCTGTATAATCTAAATCACTTAGAAAAAAGAGAAGGCAAAAGAGAAAGGAAGAGAGAGAGAGAGGCAAAGAAAGAAAGAAAGAAAAAGAAAAGGAAGGAAGAAAGGAAGGAAGGCAGGCAGGCAGGCAGGAAGGAAGGAAGGCAGGAAGGAAGGAAGGAAGGAAGGAAGGCAGGCAGGAAGGAAGGCAGGCATGGCTTCCTGACAGGCTAGGACAGTTTGGCCTTGGGCAAGAGTCCACTGTGACACCATGTGATTGAGGCTGTGGAATCACTCCCATCTCTAGCACACAGGTGGCCCCGGAATGACAGGAACTTTTAGACCTGGGTTTGCTTTCAGCAGAATGGGGTGATTTCTTCCAGCCCTCTTTTCCTTGCAAAGTTCTGTGGGGCTCAAAGGAGCTGTGGTTTGTGAATTATTTCTGGAAGTCTCTAGGAAAAATCCTATGAATTGATGAGCAAGGGTGAACCAAAGGAGGCTGGCCTAAGGATGCCCTTCACTTCCCCTGTCACCTGCCCCACAGTGGGTACCCAGCCTGCAGCCTGCTCCATGCTGTGCTGTCATCTAGTACTTGTGAAAAATGTGTTGTAGGCATTTGCTGCAGTTCTTCCTTCAGTTGCCAGGGCTGTCCTTCCCATCTTTGTCCACAGAACTCCTCCCATGCCTGCTACCATGCTACCTGCACCATGAAGTCCTCCCCAGCATCCATGGCTTTTTGTTCCTGCTGTAGTTTCCTGCTTTGATCAGTGCTGACTTTACTGCTGAGCAGTGGGTGACTCTACTACCAGAATTCACTTTTGGATGGGCTTCCCCCTCTCCTATGGCCATAATTCTAAATGATAGAATGATAGACCGATAGTTTTATCCTTCCTGGGATAACTGCCTTCACAGAACTCACATACAGCTATAGTTGACAAAAAAAAAAAAAGATAAATGCTCAGTAACTTTTTCATAGGACACATCAGTACTATGCTTTGTGAAAAGAATGCTCCTCATGTATTTCTGCTGAAGACTGGGCATGAGGTGCTCTAGCCAGTCAGTGGGGGAGGAAGGTACCTTTGAGACCTCTGAAATTCCCTCTCTGGGCAGCTGCCTTGTACAGTGTGCCCCCAACTAATAAAATTTCTCTCCCTCCAGCCTACTTGGGAAGCTCTGAAGATGGTCCTTTCTCTCCCCACTGACCAGCTTGAAATACATGGAATCCACCTGGAGCTGCCTTTGAAGATACTGTGAAAGGCTGCAAGCCATGGGTGTGTCCCTTCTGGTACAATTTAAATGGCTTTGCATTGCAAAGATTGAAATGTCTAGCAGGAGTTCTTAGTGCAGTCTTCCAGACTGCTCTAAGAGGTGGGGCAAAGGGTGAACTCAGGCATCAAGTTCCCTTCAGCAGGCCCTGGGGACTCTGAGGACCCCCACCTGCCATCTGTGGAATGGGGAGGAATGTGCTGAATAGCAAGTTACTTAACCCCTATCTGGTTCAAAGTTTTCTTGTGTTGGGAGCTACTCAGAGGGTGGAGGGAGGAGGAAATGAAGGAACTTACAGAGAAAGCCCAATGGCAGATGGGGAGGCACAGTAAAGTGAGCTGTGTCACACTTGCTAGGGCCACTCCCTGCTCTGCACTTCCATGGCTCTCTCCCTCCAGCTCACTTGGGACTCACTGTGTAGGGACTGAGCCAAGCCACAGAAATTCTGTCCTGCTGTTGCTTTACTGAACAGCTTCCTCCTGAAGGGCTGCTCTGTATGCATCTCCTTGTTGGTTTTGGTCTTAGTCAGCTGTCAGTCTTTCCTTACTGTAACGAAATGCTGGAAGCAGTTTACTTTATAAAGAATAGAGGTTTATTTTGGGTCTATGGTTCTAGATGTCTAGGATTGCATCTAGTAATGGCCCTTTTGCTGGCCAAGTCCCAAGGCAGCACAGAGCATCACATGGCAAGTGAAGGGAGGGTGGGGGGCAAGTGTGTGTGTGTCCACCTGTTGGTGTCTCTCTCTCTTTTCATATAAAGCCACCAGGATCCAAGCATGGTGGCGGGGTGGGGGGGATCCATCCTGATGGCCTCATCTAACCCTAATCACCTCCCAAAGTGATTTCTCCAAACACCAGCATCAAATTAAGTTCCTACCTCATAATCCTTCACAATGGGGATTACATTTGAACTCAGAGTACATGGGGAGCACCCAACCCACACCCAAACTGCAGCGGTGCCATTAGGAGGTCCCAACCATTAGTCAGGATCAGAGATGCACATGCAGCAAGCTGAAGGATCAGCCGGTCAGGAAGGTCATTTTAAACTGGAAGCTACAGAGAGTCTGCCTGTGGCACAAAGGGGATCTGGACCCTGTATCAAAAGAGAACCTGAGGACAAGCTTCTTTCTACTGGAGGCTTCCCCAAATAGGAGCAGGAATCCCATCTCATAAGTGTTGCAGGTGTGACAGTGTATGACAGTCCTAAGAGGCCACAGTGAGGAACAATGAGGAAATGTAATGGGCCTGGTCACAAAAGATAGATCAGAGAGAGGGTTTGGGTTGAAAGTTTCCATTTTCATGCTGCTAGTATATCTCAAACCCTGGAGACATATCTCTAGATGTCTTTCTTAATAGGTGTAGTGCCTGGACACAAGGAGTGAGTTTTCCCTAAAAGTAGGTAAATACACAGCAACTTTTCCATAAAACACATCAGTAATGCTCTGGGAGGAGTCATCATGCACTCCTCCCACACCTTTGCTGAGGGGTGGGTGGTTCCAGGGAGGCTGTGTAACCCTGCCTAGCCAGGAGCTTAGGAACAATTGATCGCTAAAGGCAGAAGTGACCTGGAGGTCTGAAAAGGCCTGGGCTGGGCTCTGTGGTTCCACCTTACCTGCCTTGCCTGCTGTATCCCAGCTGCCCCTGGATGTGGGCTTCAGCCATCCTGACCAGCCAGGAGTTTTCAGAACATCCCAGGCCCCTTCCTGCCCTAGGCCCTCGAACATATTCTCACTTCTACCAAAAATGTCTTCTCCCCTCTCTTCCCTGGCTGTACCTCCTTGTTCCTCTGTGGTCGTGTGCCTGCTCTGTATTTCCCAACTGGCCTGAGTCTTCTCCCTTGTCTGTCACCCCTAGCAGGGTCTTTTGTGACAGGGCTATCCAAGTCACTCCTGTGAAACATCTACAGGCTGGCTTTATCTAACCCACTCTATGTATCTCTTGCTGTTTATGTTAAGCAGGGACTACTACTATTCCCATTATTGCTATTACAGTATTTCTGTTTTACAGGGGAGGAAGTAGAGGCACAGATGTCACACAACTTGTAATGCGGTGGATGGAGACTGTCTTCCATGGACACCTGTTCTAAGCTGGGTTGAGTAGTCCTGTCCAGAACCTCAGCAGAGGCCTTTGTTCTGATACAGGGTTTTTGCAGAAGTAAATGGTTAAGGTGAGGTCATACCGGATTAGGCCAGTTCTAAATCTAGGACGGGTGTGCTGATCAAAAAGAGAAAAAACTGAGGCACAAGGAAGAGCACCACATGATGCTGGAGGGACAAACTGGAGTGATGTGTCCAGAAGCCAAGGCAGCCAAGGATGCTGGCCACCCCCAGCAGGCAGAAAGACAGAAAGAACTCCCCAAGCCCCGGAGCTTTCTGTGGGTGCACGTTCTGCCAAAACCTTGATTTTGGACTTGCAGCCCCTAGAACTGGGAGGGTAGATTTCCATTGTTTTCAGCCTCCTGGTTGGTGGTATTTTGTCACGGCAGCCACAGGAAAGTGACCAACCACGTCTGCAGAGAGTGGGTTAGCCTGCCAAGGGCCTGGGACATCTCTGTTCTTTCTCAGGACCTTGGCAAGGCCAGGCCTGACCTCTGCAAGTTCTACCCAGTGACTAGTGTGGTGGGGGTTACACAGTGTGCTGGTGTGGTCTTCTCACAGGTGGGTACATTGGGAGGGACATAGAATTGGAGCACAAGCCATGATGCAGGCACATTCCCACCAGGTGGACTCTGGGAAGGCTGGAGGTAGCCACCTGGGGCCTCAGTTTCCTTTTATAAAAATGCCACCTAGCTTGTAATCCCAGCACTCTGGGAGGCTGAGGCAGGAGGATCACAAGTTCAAACACAACCTGAGCAACTAGCAACTTAGAGACCCTGTTGTAAAAAAAGTTTTAAAAGGCCGGAGATGCAGCTCCATGTGAAGGCCCTGGTCCAGTCCTCAGTACCACAACAAAACAAAACAAACAAACGAAGAACACAGGAGAAAATGGACCAGAATTAGGCAGTGTTCTGGGCACTGGGGATGGATGAGTGAGACTGATCAGTCTCAATGTCCATGTGGGAGCAGTCTCGAGGAGGCAGGCACCGACCACTCCATCCACACATAAGCAAAGGTTTCAGAGAGCTCCAGGGGACTGGAAGAGGGGCCCTTTGCTAAAAGGTGAGAAAAGTGAACACGATAACATTTAAAGCCCCAGGACATGGAATGGTGCACTTTAGCTGTGAGGAGATCACACATTCACACCAGGGTCCTCATGGCAGTCCAGGCGGGGCCCAGTGAGCTCAGCCCAGACCTCAAGTTGCAGGATAGCCCACCCTGTGGCCAGAGCATCCTTTCTAACTCTGGTTGCTTCATCTCAGGCCAGCAATAAAACAGATGACTGTGCAGGCAGCCTGCCCAGACCTCGGCAGGGAGACCACAGTCTCCCCAGGGCAGGTTCCCCGGCAGAGCTGGCAGCCAGGCCCACAGTTCCCTGAAAGGACCATGCTCCTGACCTGCCCAGAAGAGCACTGGGGCCTCGGGAAGAGATGCCCTCACCCTGAGTGTGCTTCTTGGTGCTGCTTTGAGAAAGACGCATGTAGCCATTTCCAAGAGCATTTGAAATTTGCACGAGCAGCAAAAGGCAAACTTTCCAGACCTAATTCATATATCTTAGTGGTATCACTCGCGAACATGGTAATTTTAAATGCAAGCAAATGATAAGATAGAATAATGGAAAAGACAAGGTCAATATTAGGGATGGGGCAGTAGAGATCATTATTTTAAAAGACCAGTTTGGAGAGATGAGCAATTCTAAAGGCAAAGGAAACTGTCCCAGGATCCTACAGCATTCCTCGGTGACTTTCCACAGGAGTTCTTTCTCAGAAATAATGCCATTACTAGGAGCTGGGGCAGGGGGTGAGGAGACTGTCAGACTATTTTCTGGTTCCCAGACACACACACACACATGCACACACTCAAACACACACAAATACACAGATGTGTGACCGAGGAATGTGAGGAAAGGCTGGAATAAATGCACTGGTCTAATTTCTTCCACATCACCCACTGAAATTCCCCACTCAATAATTTTCCTAAAAGCCTATTTTTCTCCTACTCTTTGAAGTGGGGCAAGTGACTCTGTTGAAAGTCATGTTCCTGGCAACATGCGGAAGAATGGTCTTAAAGGTCCCATTAGGAACAGAAACAAGGGCATCACCCTTCAGAGAAAGGAGACGAAGAAGATACAGGTTATGACTGGGTGGGGAGCTCATTTTGACAATCCCTGGGTCATGGAACAGTAGCAGGGCATCCAGGAAAAGCAATATTTTCTTGACTGGCAACAGGCATTCAAAATTTTCTTAAAAATTTAATAATCTTTGCAGACATTTTGTAAGGTTGGAGAAAAGATAAGGCATTCATCTAAGATGTTAACCAAAGGAAATGATAGCTGACCTTCCTCCACGAATGAGGAAATAATAAAGGGTTTTGTATTTTATGCTCATATTCCGAAACATGGGCTTTTATACGTGTACTTACATTAGTCAATAGATGCAAGTTGACCCAAGGAAATAGGAATTATCTCCCAGCCTAAATATTGACTGGGCACCTCTGTTCTCGGACACTGTCAGAGACCGCAGCCAAATTCTGGGGTGGTGAATTTGGTTTCCTGACTGGAATTGTGACTTGTAACTCCCGGGTGGTGGGAGGTCCAGGAGAGCATGACTCAGCTCTGCACCAATGCTGTGGCACTGGGGCTGGGAAGGAAACTTGACCAGTGGCCGAAGTCGACAATGGGTTGGAGGCTGGTTGTGCAGGGCTGGGTGAGGCGGGGAGCAAGACAGGAGGTGCCTGGAGAGGCCAGCATGTTCCCCAGGCCTCGCACAGCACACTGCACCCTTCCCAGGACACTTTTCACCCTTCCAGCTCTGACCACAAGGGGTGGGACCCAGTGACCTGGGAACTAATTTCTCGTTAGTTTGAGTAAATTAAAAATGATACAGTGAGTAACGCATTTATATCATATTTTCCCCATTTTAAGAAAAAATATTAGAACTCTGAGATTTGATCTTTATTGGAATACAGATTGTTCCTTTCTGGGGACTAAATTGAGATTTAAGTGCTTTAATTTACTTATCCTCCTCTATTGACATGGGCCTTAGAGCAAAAGTCTTGCTCTGCTCTCCGTACCTTCTCTGCCTCTTGGAATGGACATGGTGGGTATAGGTATGTGTAGGTGTAGGTGCATCTTTGGACCTGCAAGAAACTTGATTTCTTGTATCCACATTCCTGCTTTTAGAAACCTCTGTCTCCCATTCAGGAGAGAAATGCATTTCAGAAATTTGAGCACAGAGACTGGTCTGCTTCCAAACACCTGAAGAACACTTTATTTGACTGTCAGCTGCCTGCCCATAGGTGTGAGGATGAAGGGAACTTCAGGCTTGGGAGTACCATGGTGCCACCAACAGGGGACGGGGTCACTCTCCCTGATGGGGCAGGAATTCTCCCAAGGCATCACCACCTCGGAGAGTTCCCAGGTGTGGGCCCCACAGGAGCAGGTTTCAGTCATTCAGCCTGGCTGTGCTGCTCAGTGGTGACAATTCTGCGTCAGAGTGGAGGAGGAAGGGAGCTCAAGGGAGGGAAAGGGACAAAAGCCCATGACCTTGTGCAGAAGGGGGAATGGAGAGTAAGGGAGGTTACTGCTGTAGGCTGGGGTCTGAGGCTCAGATTGACTCGAGGAGACGAAATTGCAGAGACGCCTCCCACAGGGCCTGCCCTGCCATGTGCCTGACCCTTAGCAGCTCGTTCTTAGACCCGGTGGACGTGTTTATGAAGTCAGACCACTAGCTGGGGGCTGTGGGGTAGGCGAAGATGAGGGTGGAATCTTTGGCCTAAAACCAGAGTTCTGGGAACAGTGTTGACACTTCTTAAATTATAGCCAGCTTGAAAGAGAATACCAAGCTCTTTCCTCGCTGTAGTCCACCTCTACTGTACTTTAGAACAGCTCTCTCATTGAAACTGTCAGTGGAAAAAAGTTACTTTCACAAAGATCTCTGTTACAGAAAGTGTGGCTGGAAATGATCTAGAAACTTAGGCGTTTCTGAAGTACAACTTTCCCCTTGAGCTTATCACTTTTCTTTACACTGTGAGACTAGAAGGTTAAAAATAACACACACACACACACACACACACACACACACACAATACCTCTGATTTAAAAAAAAGTCCAGTAAGGTTTAGATCTTTAACAATAGGACACAGATATCATCACAATATTTTGCAAAAAATTCAGAAACATTGCCACATTTTCCACAGGGCTAACTTTTGAGATGAAAAAGTAATTTGGAACTTATGATTTCTTTAAAAAAATTTTCCTTAGCCGAATCGAAGAAACTGCCCTGGGAGAAGAAAATGACTAACATGTAGTTTCCACAGTGAGAAATACATTCTCACGGCTTTCCAGCCACTTTCTGTCATTACGTGATAGGCTTAAATTGCATTCATTTATAATGAGTTAAAAATATGAATGAAGACTTTAAATGAACAGTGGAAATAAAGTCATGGTTTAAACATCCTACCCCCCGTAAAGAGAGAGAATATTGGGTGGCAGTGGACAAAATGATCATGTCTGAGTATGACTCCCAAGTCTGCTAGCCTATATTTAATTTCAAACTGGGTGCCTCAGCTTCACAATAAAAAAAAAATAGGCTTTGTCTTGCTGCAGTGAAATAGGGCAGCCGATGGGATGGTTTGGAGTGGGTCTCTTCCTGCTGCATATCTAGCCTTGAGTCTGCAGAGCTGCCAACATGAAAGGAAGCATAAAGATGGTGTGTGGAACCCCAGATAGCTGAAGGAAGAGGGGAAACCCACCCTTTGCCAAAAGGAATTGCTAAAATTAGATGATGAGGTAGCCTCAGCCCTGGAAGGGATCTTGCTGATCATCTGCTTTGGTAGATGATAGAACCTTTACTTACTGCCAGACCTTCAAAGAGCAGGGCTTATCCCACAGGCAGGAATGTCTTCCAGGGCTGAATAGTCTTTCTGTCTGAAGATTCTTCCTGCATCTATCATCTATCTTAAATTCTTCTTGCTGATATTCAAATCCATTTCCTCTGCCTGAGAAGCTCTGTGCAGATGGGAGCTGTCGGGCTCCACTCCTTCCTGGCAGACTCCGAGACGATTTTCATAACCTGAGACCAACACCATACCCTTTCCCTGCCCCACACTGGGATGCTTCCTCTGACTTTCTGTGAGCATTCGGGATGCAGGTGGGGAGCTGGGAAGTGTTCTGCGAGACGGGATGGAAGGTTGGGGGTAGCTTCACATGAGGGCTGTGCTAGTGGTCACCTGGGGTTCTCTGAGCATTTCTCTCTCCTCTCTCTCTCCCTCTGCCTGTGTTGCCCTGGTGACAGTACCTAAATGTCCACAACTTAAAATTTATGGTGTGGTGTAGGCACTGTTGCATTCTAGGCTGTTTCTCTTTTAAACTTTGAGTCTATCAGGAAAGAGTTGAGCTCTCGAATATCTTTGCTGCCCCGATTTCCTCTCTGGAAAATATTTTGGGATGCAAGAACCTTTGAGAGAGAGGACGGAGAGAAGAAGAAAAGGGTTTAGGAAAAGGAACCTGATGGGGCTGTAGAGATCACCCTCACTTCCCCAAGAACGTCCCTGCGGCTTCCTCAGAAGGGCCACACAATGTCCAGAGGCCACTGTGTGACTTTCTGAGATAACAGCAGCAGTTCCTGACTACGTCTCTCTCCTTCCCCACGCCACCTCCTCCACCATCTTCCTTGTCCCCTATGGCGCTTTCTTTGCCTTTGAGCACCATGAGCCTCAACTTTGAAGGTAAGGAAGAAGTGGATAGCCAAGTCTTCAGTTCATTTCACTGCCAACGTTTTTTTCTTAAGACTCAACCAAATCCTCTTAACCCACTACATATCCACCCATGCGGTAAAATCACCAAATCTGTATTCCAGAGCAAAACCATTTTCCTTGAAGAACCCAATCTTGTCCACTCCACTCCACAAATGGGTGATTTGATAGCCTTTTCCCAAGGCACGTACCTATCGGGAAGTGGATCTATTCTTAGGCTCAGTTGGTGAGTTACAGTGGCCATCAGCATTAAGAACCCTGAATTTAGGTCTGTGGGTGAGCGGGGCACAAACAGTTGGGCAGAGTGGCCCTTTATCTCATGCCAGCTGGCCCCAGAGACAAGGATTGGAGGCTGGAGTGATCTGGCTGCTCTTGGCAGAGCTCCCCAAAACGACTGGTGGCTACAGCTCCAGGCCCGCCCCAGAATAACACATTGTTAGCATATGTTAACAGGCTGCCTTTCTCCAAAGATCACAGAATGCACTGAATCCAGGGTGTGTTTTGTAAGTGTGACTATCTGTGTTTTATAGGTAACAAAACCCACATACGGAGAGGTCACGGAGCCCCATGTCAGAATAGGGGTGAGTTGGGGGCTGACGGGGAGACCTGTGCTTCCTGATCTCAGGTGGTCGCTCACCACCTTGTCCCCTGACCTTGCCAAACTTTTTGCATTATGGTCTCTCTAGCTAGCAGATCTCAGGGTCTGGTAGGAGTTAAAAGGAACGCATGTGTTCTGAACTCCCTGGAAGAGAGGGTAGTATTAAAAACACACACACCATCCAGGGTTCAGCATGTGGGGACATAGATGAAAGAGGACTGCTGTTTCAGTACTGGGTTTGTGACCGCACGTGGTTAGGCCTCCACCCCATAGGAAGCACATGAAAACTGAAAATAAGTCAAAGAGCTAGTTCTTTCTCTTCTTTTCCATCAGGCATAAGACCATGCAGATTCTGGTCTTCCTGGTTTTAAAAATGTGATCATCATGATCGAATGAACTTTCTAGGTAACTCACCACTGGTATCATTCAACAGAAAGAAGAACTAACTGCTGGACTAAAGCTAAATGAAATTTCCCAGATGATTTCAGCTCTCTCTATCTAGGGTGAACTTCACCTTTCTTGAGCAAAGTGACATCAACTTTCATCCAAGATGTTGGAGCCACACTTGGACTCTTATGCAAATAAGTCTTTTGTTGTCATCTGAATGAAAACAAGTGTTGTCCAGAGTCACAGCTATCCTCAGAAGGCACTAGAACATTTCAAAACACAAGCCTGAAAAGGAATCTAAGAGATCTTTGACTCGAGGTAGAGCCACAATAACTCCCCAAAGGGAAACTAGCGTCTACTGACTTTTCAAATCTAAGGGAAGATACAGGCAGTACCATTTTCATCAGGAGCGTTTCACAACCAACCAGCAACACTTATCATACACCTACTGTATGCAAGCTTCCAGGAAGGCACTGAGACCCTTATTTTAGGCACAGTCTGATAGTTGAGTGGTGCTCTTTGCATTTATATAAAAAGCAAAAGCCACTCTCAGTATCTGGACATTCTTTGTTCCTTCTCTCAACTGTGGCATCACTGCCTTTTCCTGCAGCCTCCTAACTTGAATTGTGTCCTGGGAGAGCTGGAACAGGGGCCACACTCCATGACAGCCTTGCACACAAGGAACAGCCAGTGCCAGGGTGTCCCTGAGTCACTTCTTCCAGAGCAAGGCCAAGCTGGAATAAGGGAACAGAAGGCAAAAGATTGCCTCCAGTGTGTCTCAGGCTGGACTCTCGGTGTTTCCCTCCAGATGCCTCCTCCCACAGTCCTCTTTGGCAGCTACCATTTCCAGGTCTTTTATGCTAAAGAACACGTCACCTTTTGCTGCTTTCGCTCATGTTCTCCCTCCCATCTGTCATCAAATGATACTGGTTTCACTCAAAATACCCACTCTGGGTACTCTCCTCCACATAAGGTGCCCCCTCCTTTCTTTCTTTGAGACAGGGCCTTGCTGTGAGTTCAGGTTGGCTTTGAACTCACTATGTAGCCCAGGGTACCCTCAAACTCATGGTGATCCTCCTGTCTCAGCCTCCTAAGTGCTGGGATTACAGATGTCCACCACCACATTCAGTGATGCCCTCATTTCTTACCTCTACTTGCAATAGTTTCTTATTTAGGATTTTTAAAAGTTTTTAAAGTAGTTTTGCTGAGATATGATTCACATACTTAACATTTAGCTCTCTTAAAATACAATTCAATGTTTTTTTCGGTCTCTTATACAGGGTATAATAAAATATGACGAATGCTTAAATTAAAAAGATTTATAATAGTACAAGACACATTGCCAATAGCACTCCTTAAAATGTTCCCCTTCACTTTTAACACACTCATCCCGTTGTTGCTCTTGACACTTTCTGAAGCAGTTCTGGAAGTGCTCTTTCATGAGTGTCATTAGTGCTGTCATGGTTGCCTTGATGTCATGAATTGACAAAAAAAATTATCATTCATGGTGATTTTGACTTTGGGGAAAAGCCAGAATTTTCATGGTGCCATATCTGGTGATGAAGATACACCATGTTTTATCTGACAGAAATTGCTGTAAACATTTTGAATTGATTCAAGACATCAGGGCAGCCACACCAACAGAACTAAAGACACTCATAAAAGAGAACTTCCAGAGCGGATTCAGAAAGTGTCAAGAATGATATGATAAGTTGGTTCAAAGCAAGGGGGAGTGTTTGAGAGGGATAATGTCAATATATCTTTTATTGTAATAATTACTTTTTTCACGGTAGGGGATTTAGCTCAGTGCTTCCACTGACTGCCTCCCAAGTGCAAGATCCTGAGTTCAATACCTGGTACCAAAAAAAAAAAAAATACACTGTAGATGATTATCTTTTTCAACACACACTATTTTTGATCACTCCTAGTATTATTGTTTTGTTATAGTAAAATGTTCATAACATGCAGTTTGTCATTTTAAGTATGCAGCTCAGTGCATTAACTATGTTCATAATGGTGTACAACTATCACTACTATTTCCAAAACGTACTCTTCACCCAAACATTCACTGTATTAGGAATATAAGGGAATTTCTTCATGATAAAAGCTGTATATGAAAAACTTACCCATAGAATTGGACTCATGGGTGAAATATTGAAATCTTGCTCCCTGAGATCAAGAGTGAGACAAATATGCCCATTTTTGCCACTTATATTTAACACGGCACTGAAAGTAGTAGCCAGAGCAAGTAATCAAGACAAAGACAAACAAGAGATCCAAATAGGAAAGCGCAAAGTAAAATATTTTTGTTCACAGATGCCATGTGTGGAAACCATATAGAACACGGAGAACCTCTAAAGAATCTTCAAAAAACTCCCCCTTAGAGCTAATCAATGAATTCAGCAATTGCAGTATCTACAACTAACATGTAAAAGTCAGTTGTATTGCTGCACACTTGCAATGAATGGTCCCAAAAGAAAATTAAAAATCAATTCCATTTATAATAGCACTGAGAGAACAAAATACTTAAGAATAACTTTATTAGTCAAAATAACTTCATTGAATTAACTAAGAAGGCAAAGAACTTACACTAAACACTACCAAACATTACCGAAAGGAATTAAAGACCTAAATCAATGGAAAGACAGCTCATGCTCATAGATTGGAAGAGTTTGGTTAAGATAATACTAAGATCCAAAGCAATCAATAGCTCCAAGCCAGTCCCTACAAAATCCCAGTGGCATTCTTTTACTAAAATGGTAAGACCCTCCCTAAAGTGCTATCTGTCTTTGCCCCCGCTGTTTCTCCAGCCTGTGTGGCATTGCCTTCTGCCACGTATCTGCATGATTCCCCATCTTCGCTCCTCTAGCTGGGAGTGCTGCCTTTTCACTCACACATCGCTGTTACCTTCTCAGTGGGGTTCTCCCTCACAACCCTTGCACTCACAGTCACATCTTGTTTGTCTTATTTTACTTTACTGCTCTTAATATCATTTGCCTACACTGTACCTTTTACTTATTTATATTTTACTCCTCTTAAACATAAATCTCACAAGGTGAGAGATTTTCATTTGTTTGTTCACTACTATCTTCCCAGCACCTAGCAGGTGTTGGGGGAGTAGTAGGCACTCAAGATAAATATTTGTTGAATGTTAGCAAGAGAGTCCAACATGCAAGAAAAAGAGTATGTCCACTTAAATTACTTTTCCAATCAAACAAGTGGCTCTTAGCGGGATTCTCTCCTCATATGTTCCATGACAGCAGTTAACGTTAGGCTGCAAGAACAATTGGACTTGACTATACACCCAAAGAAGTGGTGAGTTCATATATTTCCTCCTCTTCGAAAAGCAGGTTGGCTCAGGACTGTTTTCAAGTCATCAACTCTCTCTCCGATGTGCTGCTCCTTGAATCACAATAAATGTGAAATCATTTCCCAGTCTGAAAAAGTCATCAAGGTATCTTGGTCCATCTTAATCTTCGATGGCAAAGGGCCCTGTTTGAGTGGAGACGCAGTTCGAACAGTGTGGGATGCCAGAACTTGGCCTTAGGCGGAGAGCAAATCTCCCCAGCAAGGAGCAAGCAGACAGCTGGCAGGAAAATAACGAGTTTCCCTGCAAATGATTAAGGAGGATGAACGGTAAGGGGAAACTCCCACAAGTGGGAAACTTGTACAAGCAGACAGAACTCCATGTGAGTTTCACATACTTAACTTATGATTTTCCCTTTGAGGATGATGAGTGAACAAGAGGGAGAAAAGCCGTCTGTTAGGAGAGATGATTCACCCATGTCTTATTTTAAATCGATCTTGAGAACATTCTCATGAATTACATCACTGACCCCATGAAGCCATGAAATCTCCAGAACATCACAAACCCACAGCTTCCTTGTGAAGATCAACACCTCACCATGGTCCCTCTGCAGGGCTCAGTTCTTCCATTTCTGTTGCCAGGGGCGGCTGCCTCCCAGGAAGTGGAAGCAGCAGACATCAGCAGTGGGCCTTGGTTATGCTGCACTGAATGGGTTGTGGTGCCTGGAGTGAGACCTAGGGTCCAATTTGAGGGACCAGTGTTTTTAAATACTCATAAAGTAGAAGAAATGAAGACGGAACATATGAGGCATGATCCAAAATACAGGGTATGTTTACATGTTTAAAACTTATTACAGTAAGAGAAACATTACTGCTAATTTCCCTCAATACACTCCCCCTTTCTTTGGACACAATTATCCCATTCTTCTGGCCACTTTCTGAAGCAGTTCTGGGGGTCCACTTTCATGAGTGTTGTTCGTTGTGCTGTCATGGCTGCCTCAATGTCCTGCATGATTCAAAATATTCACCTTTCACGAGTATTTTGACTTTGAAGTAGAGCCGAAAGTAGTACAGTGCCAGATCCTGTAAACACAATGGTTGAGGGCACACCATGATGTTTTTAGGAGCTGCCTTTCTGTTGGATGGCACTCAGCAGCAGTGTTCACTGCATTTTTAATCACATCTCATAAAGATACTCAAAAACTTTCCAATGGTTTGCTTACCTAACGATATTATATACTTTCAAAATAATCCACATTCATCCTGTAATCCTGACCTGACCATTTATGATTTCTTTAAAGTTGAAGAACTTAGTGCCATTTGCTGGTGAGGAAATGAAGGTACAAGAAAGCTATGTGAACGGCCTTCAGAATACAGCACAGTCTAAGACGGGAGAAAGTGGAAATGTAGAACTGTTTTACTCATCCTGCCAGCCATTAACTACTGGCTCAACACAGACCATGGTGATATGGTGGCTCAACAGCCACCATACCCATGCTGGTGATACTCCACTGTATGGCAGAGTGTCTGGTTGCACCAGAATTTGTGTTGTACCAAAGAATTTTAGAAATCGAGAGGTCCAGAGATGAAACTAGGACATTTATTTTGCATAGATTAGAGAGACCTTGGATGCTCTGTAATAGTGGCTCCTGTCAGGGCATTTGAGGTGCAGACATTGGTCTTATGGCACATCCCAAAGAACACTGGATAAACTCAATGCCCACCTGGGCTCCAAGGCGCATAGTGACAATTTGGTGCATGCTGTGGCTGAAATCACAGGAAAACTTACATCATTGCCTGGAAATGTTGATCCTGCTTTTATCACCTTGGCCATTGTTGAATTGATTATTTAATCTTCTCAGATGGACCAGGAATTGTTTGAAACAAGACCTTATCTTACTCTAACACACTTCTAATTCCTCTTGTTGCTTCCAAACCTTCAGATTTCATCATTCGATGGGATCGTGCTTCTGGGGGAAGGGGGACATTGAACTTCCAGCCTCAGAAAGGAGGCAGCTCCAAATTCAGGCCCTGGTTTATTCAGGCTGTGTGTTCTAGGGAGGTGACTGTCTTTCACTGGGCCCTGGAACACAAACCAGGCCTCCAAGGCTCCCCAGGGATGTGGTGCACATGTTTTAGGTTCCTGTCACTTCCCCATCACTGAGGGACAGGATTGAGAAAGTTGTACTTTCAGTACAATATCTGTGGCCTTGCATTTTAAGACTCATTCTGCCTTGTCTTTTTCTCCCCTGAAGCTTACACCATTAGCCTGCTGCTATCGCTGGACTGGTGAAGGAGAAGTCACAGTTAGAGTTTATTCATCTGCACAGGGGTCGCTAGAAATCATGTTCTTTATTAGGGTTGGATTACTTCCTTATGCCAATATGCTCATCCCATTGAGAGACTGATGGGGAAGCAGGACAAGTAGAGATAGATGGATAGATAGATAGATAGATAGATAAGTACATACCTACACATGCACATTCATAGATAGGTACTCAGATACATAGACGAATGTGTTGCATTTTTTTCTTTAAAGACCCCAACCACCATGTACACCATTTGTTCACAACCCTATAAACACCATTAGAATTCTATGTGACTCATTTTATGTCCCCAGAAACACCCTCTTCCATCCCCCTAAGCACCACATTTTAAATGCCAGACTTGAGTCAAATTGCAGTCAGATTAGACCCATGCCTCCCCTTCCCATAATTTACTGATAATTTCCTTAATTTATTCTAAGAAACTCTACATTCCATGTATTTATCTAGTTTTACACCTAGCGCAAACATCCTATGCCACTTACAGTCTCCGCAGGCCCCTGCCCCTTGTTGTCGACACTTCATCATCCTCCTTGTAAAGGATGCTAAGTATTCTCATTGCCCTTAGCTTCCTCCTGAAAACTCAGCCTCTGGTGGGAGGGCTGCTCTGGATACCCCATCAGCACTGGCCGGCTAGGCACTGTGTCTCAGGCTCTTCATGTGGAGGGAAGAGAGGGTGCTGGCTGCAGCTGTGAGCCCCTGGCCACCACACACCTTGTAGAGATGCTTTGAATTTCATGCCAATAGAGAGTGCAGGTGGCATTGTTATGTGATTTTCCTACCACACTTGCAGGTGTGCCACACAGCCTCTACCCGGCAGCTGGAATGTGTGGCAGCCAGCACACTCACTCCAGCTGGAATGAATGCCTGGGATTGGACTTTGCTGGACGACACGTTCTCAGTGGGAAGAGTCTCTCCAGGGTCTCTGGCAATGAGTATGTTTCTCTCTCACATCATCACTGGCAGGCTCATCCCAATCTTAGATCATCCTCTAAAATGAGGCAGACAGAATCTCATCTGTGATCGCCATCAGGCCTTGAAGTGCCAAGGAGCTAAGCTGTAGCTTAGCAGCCAGGTTCGTACCAGATCTTGTAATTGTTGTGTGCATTGCCTTTGAGAAAAGGGATGCTGGGAAGGAGATGAACACACACACACATACACACTGTCAATGATGAAAATTTAAAAGTTTAACATCTTTCATGTTTGTTGGAAAACTGGCTTTGCTTCCACCAAGCTTCAAGCAGCCAGACTGAGCTATGTGTCCTCTTTAAGAAGCACAATGAGAAGACCGCTCTATCTGGTTAACACAATAGAAACACACTCCTCTCTCCGTCTTTCCAGCCATCCAAAGCACCCTTCCTCTGGCAGACATGTGGGTGAACCACCTACATGGTTCAAGGGTAAGAAACTGGGACTTCCTCTCAACCAGATATGGAGTTCAGCTCTGTTCTGCTAGGTGACTTTAGGCAAGTTAAGTAACCTCTCCGAGCCTCACAAGGATAGCACTAATATCAGTAGCCAGGTTGTTACACAGGAAGTGCTGGGCGGGGGACTGAACACACAGCAGGTCAGTACATACTGGATGAGAATATGATTATTCGTATGTCCTTTTTTGTAGAGAGGAACCAGAGCATAGAGACATACCAATTTCCTTGATCCTGGTGCTAAGGCTGGTGCCTTAGAGAAGATGAAAGCAGGACATGAACCAGTGTTTGTCCTGGACCTTTCCCTGCCAGGCTGAAGTTGCTGGAAATGAAGAAGAGAGGCACAGTGGCTGGCCATGAGGGAGCCTAGTGTAAGACGCTACCTTTCCTGGTTCTTCCAGGCCAGTCCCTATTTGCTGCTGTTGCCACACCCCTTTCTTCTCTCAGAAGTGCCCCAGTGTGGGAGGAAAACTTCTATGGTCACCCAACGTATGAATTTTTCCAGTGCTAGAGCCACCAGCACATCACGGGACTAGCAAGCTGAAAGCTTCAGAGATGCCTGGTCTGAGACAAGATATACACCAGATCTCAAAGACGCAAAAAAGACAGAATATAATTACGCCTTTACAACTTCGATATAGAACCCATACTTGGCTACATTGCCTTAAACAAAAATACTAGTAAAATCAATCCCCCACGTTTCTTTTCCTTATTGCATTGTGGCTACCAGAAAATTTAATATGGGGGCTTGCGTTATATTCTGTTGGACAGAATACTACAATGTCCTGGAATTTGAGCCCTGTGGGCCGTAAACAAAATACTGGTCATCGGACAGGTGCTGTATGGCTGGCTACCAGATTTCCTCTCTAGTTTGGGGGAAGGGGTTCCACCGTCATAGTACTGGGCCATGGTGTTCTAGATGACTGGATCTCCACTCCTGATCCTGCCTCTAGCCCCAACTTCTCTCCAGGATGGATACCTACCTAGGCCTCTAGTCTACATGTTGTCACATGGGTGTTCAAAAGGGATCCAAATCCAACATGTCCAAATTTTGCTCACCATCTCCCACCTGGCACCCTCCTCTTGCTCTTCCTTCTTGGATACTGGCCCTTGGGGCCTCGAGATTCCAGGTCTTTTTATTATTATCCTTGACTCTTTCAGAGAAAAGGAGAAGGTCCCTGCCGGCCCCTGGGGTGTATCTCATGCCGCTTCTCCACTTTATTACCACTGTCCCAGTTCTGCCCATTGTATTCTTTATACTATTACTTCAACATGCTCCAAACTGATCGTCTTTCTTCTCTTCACACAAC
Organism: Heterocephalus glaber; assembly: GCF_000247695.1. The sequence continues at coordinate 23,119,454 of NW_004624745.1, forward strand.
GCCTAGACGTTGGAGAGGTCTTTTTTTATAACCCAGAACTTTCATATCCCAGTTTTAACAATGTCCTTGAGCTCCATGGTGTCTGATCTCTTCATTCCAGCATTCAAAGCCCTTTGGAGCTCAGCCTTCTTTTGTGGATCCAGCTTTATCTCCTGCTCTTTTCACTGCCCCTCCCACCTAACCCACCCTCCGCTGCTACCCATGCTATTTCCCATGATCCCATGCTGCGCTCTTTCAGCTCTAAGTCTTTAACTAGTAATGCTTCTTGGTACTAATGTCATCTTACCTCTCTTATCTGCTTTGAAACATTCTGTCTAGCTTGAGGGCACAGTTAAATCCACAGTCTCCCAATCCACAGTTTCCCAGTCCCTTCCCCGGCCAGAACCAATTCATCTTCCCACCTGTAACAACACTTTCAACATGACGCCATGAGGACATGTGCTAGCCTCATGTACGTGAGCTCTTCTTTTCCTGCCTAGCACAGAAGTTCTTTACTATTTTGCAGTTATTGATTTATCTTTTGCCCCTCCTTCATTCATAATAACCAGCACTGATTTATTTCAACAGTCACTTAGAGGATGCTCTATCTATGATGGGAAGTTGAGACACAATGGCAAGGGTCCATCTAGCATGCTCTTGGAAGGATCACCATCCTGTCTGGTCTCAGCTCAGGGCTGGAAGAATCTTTTGAGAAGTGATAAGGAGGAGTCAGGAACAATTAGATCCTGCACAGCTGTACAGGTGGATTTTCCAAATATGGTACATCAGAATATTAACTGAATACGCATGTTGAGAATATTTAATGTCCAGGTCGGACTTCAGCTCTGACGAGCCCAGGACCTGGTTCAGCAGTGCTGATTGTGCCACTCATCCTTTTCTCATTCATCTCAGAGAGAAAAGACACCTAGAGGTGGGCTTGGCTCTTCCCCCTGCACCGACTATGGAATGATCATTGGGGTGGCGGATAAGGAATTCCTCTGGGAAGATAAAATTACACTTGTATTAGGACGTCAAGCAAGACCTCAGCTGAAAAAAAGCCACTGATCCAGAGGGAAAAAATAAAGGATGAAAAGAAAACACAATGAAAAATGGAGACCTCGACTGTAATGGAGAGGCTGATGCTTGTCTTTCAGGGCTGCTGGTCGTGTGTGTTGAATTACAGGCAATTATCAGTGGGCTCCCTGTTGACCCTAAAGAATTTGGAACCACACGTCAAACGGAAACCTGATCTCCCAAGGGGAAAGCCCTGCCTCATCTTTTAACCCCATGCCAACTTGGCTGCCTTTGAATCTTTCCATGGTGCATTTTATTCTTGAAATCTCACCAATCTTTGTTGGTAGAAGTTGATATGAAGATACAATTCTCCAGCAGGTCACATGGTTTTTAGGGGCCCAAACTGGGGTTGTGAAAATGCTCTGTGACTTTGAGGGCTGACCAAAATCTTCTTTAATGTTTTCTTTGTCGTCTAGTGCTCTGTCCGTAGGGAAGGAACTGACAGTTTTGCATAAGCCAACTGTATGATGTGCACCAACATGATCTGGAGGTGCCACATGGCTGTGGAGTTTGATCTGATTCTTTAAAGAACAATGATGCCTGCAATTTTAGTGTTAATCACACTTCATTATATTCCTGAGCCTTGACTATTTAAATGGAAGTGTATCATGTATCACTGAAAAAGAGAGCCCAGGATAGTTCAAATGCTTCATGGAGCCAGGTCAGCTACAGAGCAGTGGGCACATTCCCACTGAGTCGAGCGTGACCCAGCTGGGTCCAAGACGTTGACCCTGATCATTCTAGTATCCATCCTTCTATCACAGTGACACATTATGCTTCTGAATTAGAAGGAATGAAGACTTCTGAGTAAAAACATGGAAGCCAAATGCTTAAAGATGCCTCTCTCCAAGGTTCTTGTTTTCCTGGTCAGATTAAAATTTTGATACTAACTATAACAGCGTGTGAGCCAAAAGGCTTACAAAATCTGTACTCAGTCTCCTCTAGTGCAAAAAAATGAACATATGAGCATATGCTGCTTCCAAGCTTAAAGGTCCTAACAGTTTATGCTGAAGCTGTGGTAGATAAACCACACCCTGGTGTAGATATTCTAGATGAAAGTCTATCCTTAAGTGTTTACACCAAGCTATAAAAAGGGATGATGTTGGCAATGCGGTCTCACATTAGAATTGTGCAGAGAAAGTACTGAAGTCTGTGGCAGGCAAATACTGTTTGTTGATACTGAGCGGGGTTGTGTTTCATCACTGGCATCAGCCATACTGCATGTTCTGGTTTCAAGGTGTATTCTCCCTATATTTACAGCAAAGCATTATTACACCATAAACTTTAGGAGAGCTATTTAAAAATAAAACCTCAATACCATAGATTTGGGATAATGACAACAACTGCTAGGAATTTAAGGCTAATCAAATTCCTGTTCATCAGCTCTTCTATCTTAAATGAGCAGAGGCTCAAAGCACCAATGAATCATGAGCTACATACCTTCGACCTAGAGCTACATATGTCCCTGTAAGGCATGCCCTTTGTCAACGGTGAGAATGTGTCTCCCTGGTTGTAGCTTGGGTTTTTTATTCCTAGCTGCACACTGTGTGATGGAATATTCATAGCAAACTAGGTGATGGAGTTAAGGTTAATTAAATTTCTTAAATGAACTGGCAGGAGAAATGTAAAAGGTGGCCAGTTACACCCTCCCACGTGGAGCATGTATACTCAGTCATTCATGAGTCCTACATAGGCAATGGCCTCAGACCTTTGAGAAGCCCAGGAATGGCAGAGACATTTCATTGTCTCAAACCTTCATCCAACCCTAAGCTCATACTACACACGACCAGCAGACCCTACCACTTTTCCTGTTGAGACTCCTCCTCAGCTCCCAGCTCTGAGGCATTGTGGCAGCCATCAGCTGAGGCATTGATGCCACTCTGATACACAAGGGTTGTCACTTGGGATAACAGCAAGTTCCCCTCCTTGGACCAGCCATTGCTCTTTGCTGTTAATGAATATGTTAATGTATCCTGGATAATGTAGATTGAGTCCTCAGTGGACTGAAATAGAGAAGTAGAACCTAAGACAACTTGGCATTGGTCGAAGGAAGCAGAGGAAGGTAAGTGATAAACCTACATTAACCAGAAGTGCCGGATGAGGTCTCAGTGCCCTCGAGAGCCATTGCCCATGGAAAAGTGCTCTGCTGATCGGCAAATGGAATCCATCGAAGGGAAGTTTCATCATCTCCATAGTGAGTGGGAGCAAAACAGCATTTATGAGCATGAAATAGAAAGAATTCTTGCTAATTACCATTTTGTTTTAAAGTATAGTAGGATTGGGGGCACCCTCACTGCCTCTGCCAGCTTCTTTCTTTGGCTTTTATGTGGGCAATGCTGTTGTAATTTCTCTGTTCAAATAAAGTCTGTAGAAAGCCACAAAAAGAGATCTGGACCCTAAAGCTTAACGGATTCTGGAAAGCAGCTGGCTTGTAACATGAGTCATTCCAGCCTGGCTTTCTCTTTTGTATGTTCTTTCTCTGACCTAAAGAATGGGTTATTGGATGTCTGCTGGCAGGTGCTATGGGATTAAGGAAGGAGGTGATCAGAAACAAACTTTGAATTAGGGTGTGTTTTAAAAAATAGTTTGCTAAAGTAAATATGATCTTTGGCTTAATCCCCCAAACCTAACATGAGGTTCAAATTCAACAGTGATGTTTTAAAAAATTGGTTGACGTGTGCATCTATTATTTGTGTATATGTCTCCATGTCTTGCATAGGAGTTATATTTTAGTTGTTGATGATGAAATCTCCAGGAAACATTCCTATTTATCAAGTCCAGCAATCTACAAGCTCAAATACACACATTCTTTTTCCTTTTCTACAGTTACATGAGAAAAAACAAAGTGGAATATTAATAAACTCACTATAGGTATTTTTTAACCTTTTCAAAAGTCACTTTTAAGGGGTATGGCTAATTCTTTGGGGTTCAAAATAATCTCTCCCTCTTATAATTCTGGGCCACTACAAATGAATACAGCAAGTCCCTGACTTCAAAATATTTGAGCTGTGAACTTTCACAGGAGTACTGCGTAAGATTCACAGGTGTCCTCTGTAAGACTCATTTTGTCTGATTATGAACGAATCCCACTTATGAACATTCTCCTGAAACAGAACTCATTTGTAGTTGGGGACTTACTGTATATTTTTACATGATGACTCTCACGTATTTCTAAAGATGATTTAGAATCATTGAAGAAAGATCGACTTGAATGATGTCTATTTTTTGGTGGTATCTACTTTTAATACATCTAGAACTCAAATTAACTATAATAGGTGATCCACATGTTTGTGTCTCTGTGTACATAACTGTATATAAGATCTTCCTGTATACTTCAGCACCACTTCCATCTTTGAGTTACCATAGAAAAGATCCTAGGAGAAGGATTTGGAAGAAAATAATACGTCATAGCTAGTAAGGAAAGACAAAAGAAGGGGGATGATATAGTGGCCTTTATATACAGAAAGTATAAAATCCCATATTGGGATGTAAACATCTAACTGTAAAATTTAGCTCTTTCTCACAGAAGCTGAGCCTGACCTTGGACAATCATTTAACCCTGAAGAGATTCATGTACACATCTCTAAGCTGAGATGAAGAGTAATGCTTGCCCTTTTACAGGATAATAAGGAGGATAGAAGGAATCCTCAGCAAAAACCTTTTGGATCCTCAGACAACAATATGAATTGGGAGTCAGTAAGGTTTTACTGAAAGGCTGACCAGTACATACTTTGTAGACAAGGTCAGTTTCAAAAATACTCAAGTTTATGGGGATGAGAAAGCAGCCACAGACAATACATGAATAAATGGGTAAGACTGTATTCCACAAAAAGCATCATTTGCAAAATCAGATTGTGGGCTAGATTTGGCCTGTGGTCTATCACTTGCTGACCCCTTATGTAAATAATAGTTCTGGCCGTGAATGAATAATGCAAATGTTCATAGTCTAGTGTATTTGCAAGCACACCTTTCTCATAATAATATACTCATTTATATCACTTCCCTCTTGTAAAATATCCTGCCTTTGCTCAAGCTACTGGTGCTTGTAAGTCAATGAAATTATTTTGGTGGTCTACACATGGAGTTGAATTTTCACTCTTGGATTGAAGATTGGAGAGATCCAGGCTAAGGCAACATATTTGAGAGTTGGCATTTGTGTATTATAGAATCTAGCCTAAAGAAGACTAATTCATAGGTATTTTAAATAAACATATATACGATACAATATATCTCTATATATCTATAGAGATATATATCTAGTTTCTAATTGAATATTAATGGATTTTATTTATTATATGTTTTTTACAGATCCACATAAGTGAATGACCATGAAAGAACGACTCTGAAGCTGAAATGATCCATGGATGATACTTCAGAGTGGAGTTCATTAAAGACCTTCAGTCCCAAGTTGAAGATGGGTTACAACTTAAGAAGAAGAAAGCAAAGTTCAGCTAGTGTCTCCTTCATGCAAGGCAGATCAGAACATACATCGGTGTGACCTTTCTAGAGAGGGCAACACATCAGTATCAAAACTCTTTAAAATGTCTGTAGCCTTTGAAATACCATTTCCATCTCCAGTGACTCATTTTATAGCAATAGTCAGAAATGCACCCAAAGATGAGTATGTTCAGAGATGTGGATTACGGCATTATTATAGTGAATATTAAAAAATAACCTACATTATCAATAATTTAAGGATGGTTTGCTAAATTATTGTGCCATGGAAATTTATGGAATTAATGCATTTTAGAACTTTATTCTCTCTCTTTTCCTCTCTCCTTCCTTCCTTTCTTTTTTTTTTCTTTCTCACTGCGGTACTGGAGATTGATCTCAAAGTCTTGTACATACTGAGCTACACCCCAGCCATTTTCCTTTTATTTTGAGATAGAATCTTGTTAAGTCTCTCAGGATGGCCCCTAACTTGTAATCTTCCTGCTGCACCCTCTTGAATAGCTGAGGTGAAAGGTGGGTACCACCATGCCTGGCTAGAATAAGGATTTTAATGGCATGAAAGTACAATATTTTTAAGAGACAAAGACAGTTTACAAAGCAACACTGAAAGTATGATGTCAAGTTAAATTACATTTCAACATTGTAGCAAAAAAAAACACAAACCAAGCAAAATGTTAATAGGAGGTGGGCTAAGCAGTAGGATGATGGATGATGTTAATTTCCTTAATTTTTATTTTCGAAGATTTCTCCAATGAAATGCACGGGACAGGAGAAAACAAACATTCTTTAAAAAAATCAACATGGTGATTAACTAGAGTCACATGAACATTCCTTTATAATTTATGGAAATGGACACTTCTACATGGTAACTAAGCATGGTTTTCATGCTGCACACTGTACACAATTGGTCTGAATCTTCAGTCTCTGGCAGCTACTGACTCACCCACTAGTACATCCTGTAAAGATGAAGCCCCTGCTTCAGTGAGGAGACCAAGAGCCATATATACGTTATCAGGAGTCCTCCCAGCCCACAGCCAACACTGGTGTCTCTACAGACTCGGGCACGTTCCATAATCACCATAGGAAGGAGTTAATCATCCTTGCTCAGTTTACCTGCAGTTTCAGAGAAGGTCAAGAAAGACCCCTGTGCTATGGCTTTGTCCTCCTCTCATCAGTGCTATTGAAAATGGAGAACTCTCAAGTCTTGAAGCAGGGGAGCCAGGGCAGAGCACACTTGCCCAGTCATTCATGCAATATATGCTTTGGACACTGAGGATCCATTTTAGCAAATTAGAGGTGTCTTCTTGGGCACTGCCAGGGCACCTTGCCAGCTCTGCTTTTCATCCCTGGATTGGACCAAGCCCTCCCTGCTGAGAAAGGAAACTCCTTTGTTCTCAGTGTGCTACTGAGTTGTCACCTCTCGCACAGGCACATCACAGCACTTGCTTTTTTTCTATTTTGAACCCAGGCCCTTTGCACTGATCTACATTTCCCACTTCTTTTTGAGGTTTTATTTTGAGACAGGTTCTCGTTAAGTTGTTAAGTTACCCAGGCTGGGCTTGAACTTGCGACCTTTCTGCCTCAGTCTCCCATAGTGCTGGGATCATGGGCCTGCACCACCATGCCTGGCTTCCTTAGAGCTCTGCTGCATGACTGCGGCTTACTGACCTTTCCCTCCTCAGCTTGGTGGTGATGCTTCCGTCAGAGCTGGAGCCAGGTGCCCATCCTCTTCTTGAGAGCTTCCTGCAAGATCTCGGTGACAGATCCTATGCACAGTCCCCATAGCCTACAGTCCCGATTGGGCTGAAGACAGGAGGAGGAGCATGCACTCAGCTCATGACAAGCTTGGAGAAGAAGGAGCAAAAACTGCTGATGTAGGAGGGACGGCACCATGGAGTGGGTAAGCACAGACTCTGAAGCCACTGTGATGCAATACGCATGCAGACCACTTCCCCAAGATGAGTGCCGTTGTTATGCACCACAAACACACACTAATAAAAAAAGAAACTACCTTGAAAAAATTAGACTTCCAAGCCATCCCATCTGGGTTTGTTCACCAGCTCTGCCATTTCCCAGCTGAGGCACCCCAGCGAGTTCCCAAATCACGCTGCATGTCATTGTCCTCACCTGGACAATGGGCTAATGCCAAGGGCTCTGTGAGCAGGCAAGTAGTTGGGATATGGAAAGGGCCTAGCAGGGCCACCACAGGAGTGCGTGCTGCTAGCTTGGGAAGTTTCACGTGTATTCAGATCTGGTGTTTATAGTCGGGGGTTAGCTGGGGGTAGTTTTGATGTGCAGGTGGGAGGGTGTAGCAAGGCGGTGTGCAGGGGACAAGCCTGCAGGTGAGGAAGACAGGGATGGCTGTCTTCTGTGCAGGCAGGAGCCATAGAGGGGGCAGGGGACTCAAGTCTGGAAGAGACTGGGGAGGCAAGGGGCTGTCTCAAGGTCAAGAACAATGTGCTGAGGACCTGTGACACTGTACTTGTGCAGCTGCCTGATCAGGTGACTACTCCAACCTCCTCCTCAGTTGAGACTGGTGAAGGCCAGTAGTAGTGTCAGCCCCAGTGTAGACGCTCACTGAATAAAGAGATGAGGTAGGGGCTAGAGCCTGGGAAAGGGACCCACGATGGGGTCTTCATTGGGTAGGGCAGGAGAGAAGGACACAGAGACTACAGAAGTGAGGGTGAGCTGGGACTGCTCTCTGAGGCCGAGAGTAGCCTCTTTGAAGAGATTGTGTGAGTCACCTGGGGTGGGTTCTGGGAGACACAGAAAGTTAACCAAGAACCAGATCCCAGGATTCCCTGCCTTGGGCCTGAGCTCTGCAGGAAACAAAGCCAGGCCACATGGAGGTCACTACAAGGAAGGAAACACAGAAACAATTATCCAGGTCTCCCAAGGTACATCTGTGCCCCAACTTGTGGGAGGCAAACACCAATCTCAAAACCAAACCTCAATGGAGGAACCTTCCTTCCACCTGACTCGCCCTTGAGTGACCCTGCAGCACAGATGTAGGTTTCATTCAGACCCAGGTCTGCCTTCGATCATGGTCTCGTTGCTGCTTCCCTCTATGGTGGGGTCTGGTCAGTGCATAGATGCAGCCCACGCTTGGACACCCAACAATGAGTGGGGTTTCCCTTGGGCACCAACCAGGGGCTGCCTTGATTCTGCAGGCAAAATCACTGCTACTTAGGCCACTTAAGACATTCATCACCTGTGTCCTTTCAGAGACAGCTTGCACGTCACAGGGCACCAACCGTATTAGCAATAGTCCTCCATTTTGTTTAATTCATTTTCTGATCCAGCCTCAGCACCCAATGAATCATAGTACCATTCAAAAGCCAATAGAATGATTAAGATGAATAACTGATAATTTGAAATAGGAAGAAAAGGTCCAAAGGGGTAGGGGAAGTGGGAGGGGAAGGGGAAAGGAAAGAAGGGAAAGGAAAATTATAAGAAAAGGAAAAATGGAAACAAAGTCTTTGTAAATAAGGAAGGGTGGAGGGGGTGAAGGGAGGACAAGGAATGGGGAAAAAATAAGAACCAAGAGGCATCATGTACAGGTACAAGTACCCGATGATAAATGTAAATGTATTATATACCTAAAATGTACCAATAAAAGAATTTAAGGGAAAAAAAGCAATCAACTCTCAAAGGGAGGTTTTCTTTCCCACTTCTCTGAAAATATTCAATAAACTAGAGATTAATTTCCAAGTGGGAAGATTCCAAACAAATATCCTTAGATGTTACCTGTTTAGAAATCCTAATTTGTATGCTGGGAGGTATTAATAGACACTACTTTCCAAAAAAAAGAGGGCTAGGATTTGTTTTAAATAGGTTTGAGGGACAGAGATAAATAGAAATGGAAAGTCTTCATCATTGCAGAACTTCTCAAAGCCTTTAATATATGAAGGTGCCTGCACTCTTCTGGAGGGGGCTTTGAGGGCAGCAGGAACACACTACTATGAGCATCTCTGGAACTAATGCTTTGGGATCAATTCTATAGCAAAGGCTACTTGAGTGAAGACCCATCATCCCATAGATAACGTACAAGCCCAGTAAGACAAGGTGACTTTGCCAGGGCCCTAAAACTGGTTAGTTAAGGACCAAGATAAAACACGAAACTACTATGGAGTGAGCATCCCTTTGCCATATTTTATCACTAGAAGAAATGTGCGTATTTTCAAAGGCACTGCTTTGTATGAGAAAACATCCCTGTGTCTATGCAAGCTCATCCTAACCTGCCCATCAATAGGCCATGAGAAGTCTTTTGATTGGGCATGAAGAAGGTGATGGAACATTCTGGAATGTTCTTTCCTTGGGAGGCCTGGGAACTGTGCCCCAGGGTGGGAATCAGGACACTAAGAAGGCCTTGGGTAGGAGCCCAACCAGTGAGAGAAGCAGAGGAAGAAAGAGACAGAGGAAAGGCACAACACCTATTTTACCATTTGCCTGTGCCTGTGTTTGAGACAGGGAGTGACTGCTTCTCTCTCCTCCGAAATGAAATCCCTTGTGCTAGGGTACATTCAGTACTTGCATATGGCAGGCAAAACAAGCTATAATGGGCCAGCCCACCAGCCTGATGGCCAAAGGCCACCTCATTTTAGTAGTACATTGTTTCAAGCTCCAAGCAACTAACTTATCAGTGAGTATATAAAGAGGTGGACACTTCCTGCTATACTTGCTCTAATCTTGCCACTCCACTTTGTGGTCATCCCCATGAGGAGCCGGCAGTGCACCTGAAGGGGAGTGCCATCTTGGTTAGCAGATGGAGAGCAGTGGGAATTTAGCTCACTACACCCATAGGTGGTTCCAGTTAGAGTCACATATCAGAACTTGGCTCCAGTATACCTTGTACCACAGATTTGACCATCCCCATGGCTGGATTTTTTGGGAGATTTCCAAAGCTGTGATTTGGTGTCCCGGTGAAAGAGAGTCCACTATTGTAATCAAATAAAACTCACAACAAAGCATACCTAATATATATTTGGTCATTTCTGTCATTACTGTTGGGCAGCAGAGCATGGTATAAAACAGCGTGAACACTGGAATCATAAAGACAAAGGCTGAATGCCTGACTCGTGACCTTGACTGACCTATTCACTTATCTGAATCTCAGTTTTGTTATTGGTAAAACAAGGACAACTCTTACCCCCTGGGGTTCCTGTGAAGTTAATGAAAGATGATGAGCATGAAATACTTGTAGTGCAGGGCTTGGGATACAATAAATGATCAATAAATGCTCCTTTGAACTCCCTTCCCTATGCACACACTTGATAGGCAATTGACTCTTGCCTGATCAAATTCTGTGATGAGGCTTCTAGTCCTGGCCACCAGAGCTGATGTTTTGTGTTTGCACTTTGGCCACCAATGCTCTCTACCATGGGGACCAGGTGACAGTGTCAATGAAGAAGCATGGAAATTCCAGACCTATGGACCACTGTGCAAGGTCTTCTCAGAACCTTATTTCTGGGGCCTGGAGGGTCTAGGGGTAAAGGGACCAAGACAGAAATTCCTGAGGATTTCCTAGCACTATTCCAGGGCCCCATCCACCAAGGTTTCCTCTGTGTTCCCCCCAACCTGGGAACCTCCAATTATTCACCTGGTGGATTCAGATCACTGCTCCTTAAAATGTGTGCTCCTCCCGTGCCAGTGTGGGAGGTGCTAGTCCAGGGGCCCAGGCCCAGGGCACAGGATGCCACGCAGCTCGAAAACCTGAGCACAGCAAGGGAGCGTGCCAGCGAGCAGTGCTAGGAGGAGCGAGGGGTTTCAGTGCAGAAGGCTTCCTGGGCCTGTGATTTCGGAGGGAGGGGAGAAGCGCTGTGTGGCAGTCATGTCTGCTTCCTTTCCCCCTGCTCAGCCCTCCCTCCCTGCAGAGCATGGAAATGCCTTCCACGAGACACGGCCAGTCTTTTCTGAGTTTGAGGTCAAAGACTTCATAGGTCGAGTCGTAGGATGCTCAGAAATGTCAGCACAAATGGATCTCATATTTAAATAACTCTCAGACTCTGTCTGGTTTGTTAGGAATGAAGAATATGAAGCTTCTTGCAGCAGGGCAGCTCCGAGCCAACTAAAGGAGCTAACAGAAGCGGGCAGACCTGGAGAGCACGCATTTGCACATGGTCAGAGCGTCACACTTTGGTGAGGATCGGGTTCAGTTTCATCCATGTCTGAATGGTTGCAAAACATCTAAGACGATGCCAGGGCTGGCTGTGAGAGGCGCAAGGACTCCAAATTGGAAATGAGGCTGCCTGAGGTCTTGTTTTCATGTTGTTCTGTGTGGTTGTGGACCAATCACTTCCCCTCCTGGGCTGGAAGTGGCTGAGCTAAAGAATGAGTAGGGAATGAGGGGGCTTCTGTGCTGCGAATCGCTCTGTCTGTTCAGGTGACTGAGGCCGGGGAAGCCTGTGCTGTTCACCTCTCCCATGGCTGGGCATTGAACCCAGGGCCTTCTTCCTGAGCTCTATTCCCAGCCCTTTTTATTTTATTTTGGGAACGGGTCTCGCTAAATCACTAAGTTGCCTGAGCTGGGCTCAAACTTGGAATCCTCCTGCCTCCGTCTCCCAGATCTATTTCGCTTTTGTCATAGCAATCTTTTGAGGAAGGATTGTGAGGTATTCCCACTGGGCACAAATGCCTGAACTACACAGTGAGACCTTGTCTTAAAAACAAAAAAGAAAGAAAGAAAGAAGGAAAAGAGGATCCTAAGTACAAGCTCAGTCTTGACAATTTAGTGGCTTAGTAAGACCCTATCTCAAAATAAAAATTAAAAATAGTAGCTCAGTGCAAAGGCTCTGGGCCTGGTCCCCTGTATTCTGCCCTCCAAAGTGGCAAAGCTAGCCTGGTGGCCAGGCATCTGTTATAGAGCAGAGAGCTGGGAGGAGAAAGCAGCAGGCCAAGAGGCCTGACCAGGTTTTGAGGCTGCAAGAGAATTCTCCTGGGCACCAAAGGAAAGGCAGGATCTGAGCACTGGTGCCAAACATACTACCTTCCCACCTGCTGTTCTGCAGTAACTGAGAAATGTACTCCCCAATCAAGTGGAGGAGTGGTGTCAGCATTTGGCTCCTGGCGGTGGGATGGAGACCACCAGGCTTGGCCAAGGTCTGGGGTGCATGGCGGGTGGAGAGACCTGCAGGGCTACCCAGCCACCACTGCAGGGGCCTGCACCACCTGCCTGCTGCAGAGCTCGAGTACGGGGCAGGGCTGGGTCCAGGATCTGGAAGGCAGCCCTGCCTGTGAGTCTGGGGCCTGGGACTCTGCACCCACCTGGCAGGCAGCCCCATCACAGGGCCCTCTCCTCTCCTCCCAGGAAGTGGAGGAAGACAGAGCGGAAGAAAGCTCCAGGCCACGTTGTTCTCAGTGTCCCGAAAGGGGGACATCCCCAAGGTAGAGCTCTGGGGGCAGGCAGGGGAGACCCCAGCGCGTCAGTGACACTGCACACTTTGTGCAGTACGATGCCGGCCTGACCGTCAGAGGCAGCACAGGTGAGCAGGCAGCTGGGGGAAGGGACGCAGGTGATGGCAGCTTGTCCTCAACCAGGCCCTCCGTGCTGTGTGGCTGAGGGGCGCTTGTTTTTGCACAGGCTGGAGAGATTTGAGAATCTGCATCAGGGCTGCAGTTAAGGGGCTGGCAAGAGACCGGGTGGGGTGAACAGGAGGCTCCTCCTGGCCTGGATCTTACTGGAGCCCCTGATCCCCAGCCTGGCCCATCAAGGGAACGTGCCTCTGCTGGCCCAGGATGGGAGAGGGGCACATCTTGCTGCACTTCCTGTCCTAAATCTGTGGATGCTGGGCCCAGCTCACCAACCAGCTCACCTGAATAAAAGCCTGGAATTGTGATGTGATACATGGATACCATTTCATAGCAGCATAGCTCACAGTAGCTAAATCTTGGAAACAACCTATTAAGAGATGAATAGATAAAGACAATGGATACACACAATGGCATACTACTCAGCCATAAAGAAGGTTAAATTTGGGTCATTTGTAGGAAAATGCATGCACTTTGAGACCATAAGGGTAAGTGAAGTAAGTCAGACACACAAGATTAAATATGGCATGATTTCTCTTATATGAGAAGCCCAAAGTATAAATAAATTAAAGCAAAATAAATGATAGATAGTAGGAAACAGGGAGATAGAAATGAAGTTTTTTTTTAAAGCTTAACAGGAGAAAACGCAAATTATCTTGATTAAACAAAAAAGCCTGGAGTTGTGGCATTTGTAGATTTCAGCAATCAGTGTGATCCAGGATGTCCAGCATTTAGGGAGGAGATGTCAGTAATCCTGAAGCAGAGGCAACTGTAAATGGTCTTGAGATGATCAGGTAGTGATGAATTTTGAGTAGTTATTACTTTTGTTTAATTCCAAGTTTATAGAACTTCATTTTGCATGCTGTGTGTTTAACTCCTAGCTTGCAAAAATCAGCAGTCAGCTCTGCTGAGATGAACTTCTGGAAGCCCCGTGTATTGGGCTGGAGGAGGAAGAGGAGGGTGGTCTCTGCCCACAGAGGGTTTCCTTTCTCCTTCTGGGGTCTCCTCCCAGCAGGTGGGGTGAGGGGACCAGGCCTGAGCTTCAGCTGCAGGTGGAGGTGAGCGGCTGCCTGTGACTGTCACAGCCATCGATGGGTCTGGATTGAGGGGCCTGAGCGGGAGCATGGGAAAGGGGGCCTGAGAAACCCCTCAGCATCACTAGGTTCACAAGGGCCTGCTGGGGAGTGGGAGGGTGCGTGGAAGAGTGAACAAGACCAGCATCTGTGGGGATGCAGAGTTTTGGGGTGTCGATGTCTACTTCTTCTACAAAAAATTATATATTAGACTAAGCATGTTTTATCATATATGTATATGTTATATGAAATGAGATATATAGTTCACAAATTATATATACTTACTAATATGTACTAGTTATTCTAAGTATAAAAACCAAAATATATTAAATATGGATCAATAACCAAATAAATACTTCACCTAGCACATGGCCACACAGCTAAATATTACAATTTCCAGTCTCCTGTATAGCTAAGTGTCTCCATGTTTGATTAGGTTCTGGTCAATGGACTGTGAGCAGAAGTGCTGCAGGGAAGTTTCAGACCCTGTCTTTAAAGGGAACCAGTAGATGCCTATCTTCCATATTCTCCCTTTCTGCTGGCTGGAATGTGGATGTGAAGTTTGAGGTTGAAATAGCCATTTTGAACCATGAGATAAGAGCCAGGGATTGTAGAAAGTAACCTATCAGGGTTCAAAAGGCCTGGCTACTTGATTGTGAAGATGCCATGCAACCCTACTGAGACATCTGCAAGAGAGAGGAACACATTTCTATTATGTTTAAGTCCTCCAAATTTGTATCTGTTGCAGCAGTCTGGCCCATACTCTAATCCAGCACAAGGTATTTATCTCCTTGCTACTTAAAATCAGAGCATATCTTGGGTAAAAATTGACCTCTGAGCATTCTCCAAAAGACTTCTCAGAATTATAATTTACTTTCTGCAACTTAGTCCTATAATTTATCCAATAGTGAGTTTTGGTTATATAGCTTTAAGTTCTTGCCCTAAAGGTATTACATTATTCATTATTGTACTCTCTGTACTTCCGTTGTTCAAGTTATAGGAGTGTTGGTCATCTGCAGTCTGAAATGTTAAATGGAAAATTCCTGAAATAAACAATTCATAAGTTTTAAATTGCACACTGTTCTGAATGATCTGTAAAAATCATCCTGCTCTATTCCTGGAACGTGAATCATCTCTTTGTTCACTGTATCCATGCTCTATAAGCTACCTGCTCATTCATCACATAATAGCTATCTTGGTTATCATATCAGCTGTGGTGGGTATTACAGTGCTTGGATTCAAGTAACCTCTTTTTGTTTTTTTAATTCATAATGGCCCCAGAGCCCAAGAATAGCAGTCCTGGTAATTTAGATACACTAAAGAGAAATACTGCAGTATTTCCTTTAAGCAAAAAGGTGAAAATCTTTTTACTCAATAAGGAAAGAAATCAAATTGCATGCTGAGGTTGCTAAGTTCTATAGTAAGATTAAGTGGTTCTGTGAAATTGTGAAGAATGGAAAAGAAATTCATGCTAGTTTAGCTGTCACATTTCAAACTGCAAAAGTTACTGCCTGGTTAGTGATAAGTGCATGTTAGAATGCAAAAGGCTATACATTAGAGTTGGTACCCTCTTAGTTTCAGCTATCCTCGGGGACATGGACTAGGCTCATGGATAAGGGGAACTGCCATCCAACATTATTACTGCACCAGAAAGGGCTTTCGTTTGTTTTTCTTTTTAACTAGGTGTGACTGGGGTTGAAGCTGACTTTTTGAACATGGATTATAGACATGGTTGCAGCCTGGTAGTATTTCCTCTTAATCTAATCAGCTTGTAACTCTACATTCTTCTCCAGTGAGGCCAAAATTCTCAGTATCCAGTTAGAATGCACAGCATGGAGCACATTCTTGAGAATATCTACAATATCTGGAAGATAAGTGATGGGTTTGATTTTTAGAAGTAGCCAGAAGCTATTTAAGACCAAGATTAGTAATAAAGTGGCTAATGAAGCCTGGTAATAGTTGTCTTGGTCACAAAGAGCTGTAATCTAAAAGAAGGATGTTTTACCCACACAACCAATAATTGACTCTGAAAGTCATTTCAAAAGAGCAGATCCAAAGATGTTTAAAATACTGTAATAATGGCGCCATTGGAGTGGTTTCCTGGGTCCCTAATACTTTAAAGGTTACCACAACTACAGATGTGTAAATTCTGAAATATACTTTTATAATCAGGTTTATTATGTTTTCTTCATAACTTAGACATCTTTAATTTCATTTATTCACGATAGATTTTCAATGAGAAAAAGTCCAATTAGGACATTATGGGAATAATCATGTATAATCTTAAGCAATTGCCCCCCAATACCTCCTTGCCTGCACTCCAGGCTCTCACAGCCAGGTCCCATTTAACCTGTGGCATTGTATCCTCCCCCAGGGCTCCCTATGCCGCACACCCATCTCAGGAGACACCCTGAGTCCCCCTCACTGTGCACCTCATTGTTCACACCTAGCTCATGTTACCACTGGCCCATCCTCCTCTCCTCCCCTGAGAATTCATCATCTTTGACCTGAGTTTTCTCTCTTTTGTATCATCGTAAAGTTGTCCTATTCATTATTGGAGTCTATACCCAACCAGCCAAAATATATGGATCTTTGTATATTTGGGCTCAAGTATAGAAATATTCAACAGGAAATCAAGGAAAATTAGGAGCCACTTCAGCGCAAGGTCAGGAGATAAAGGATGGAAGCTGACAGTGAGGAAGAGATAGGATCTCAAATAAGAGTGGTGCAAGGGATTTCCCAGGTGGACATGCTCAGCAGCAGAGCCGACCACTAGAAGCCATTGCTGGGGGAGGAAATGGGGAAATCATCCACCAGGCTCCCTGGAATTCCTCAAGAATACAGTACATTGTTATTCAACTAGGATAGACATTCATCGCGAACACAGGAAGATGAACAGATGTGCATGGGCCGTCTCCACCCCATTTTTGGACACGTGAGTAAAATAAGCCAATTTGAAATTCCAGGAACATAACCTTGGCCAGGAGGTGGGTGTGCGGGATAGAAGGACCTCAGGGGCTGTGACAATGCGGACCCTATTCAGGCACTGAGGCCTCTTCTGGCCGGATTCTTTATCCACACCAGAAGGAGCTATTTTCTGGGACCCAAGATGTCCTTTTTTTATAACGTTTGCTCTTCTCATTGCTCAGTAGGTCCATCTTACTGCTTTGAGAACAGCGAGTTTTCCAGGCTGTGCGAAACTATTTTCAGGTTAATTCTCAATTACACCCTTTGCCTCGGAAGGTCGAGTTGTTTGGTTTCCAGCGAATTTGTGGTTGTACCTGTGGTTACCCACTGCCTTCTCATCTGCCTAGTTTATCTGATAACAAGCAAATGGGGAAAGAGCTTTTAATACCCCCCAAAAGGGGAAGATTGGTAATGAGCTATTCACCGCATGGAATCCGGCCAGGTCAACTCTGAGAAAGAAAACAATCTGGGTATTGGACTTCGGGGTCCCTCTTGCTCCAGATCTTGGCAATGTGGGTCTCAGGTGGATTTCTGATGTGCGTGTGTGTTCGCGTGTGTTTATTAAAATCAGGTCAGAGTACCGCATACTACATAGGAACAAGTTCAGCTTCTAAACCGTGTGGATTTCATGAGTGCTTGTAAATTTCAGCCCTGGAAGGTCCAGGATGGGCGCAAGTCCGCCCAGGGGAGTCATCGGTGTGTCCATCCCTCCTTGCAGAGCACAGGGGCATCCTTAAAAAAAACAAAAAAACAAAAAAACAATGGGCGAAATAACTGAAAGGGTGACCCAGAAAGCAACAGCCAGAAACGGCGGGATTCGGCGGCCGGGACAGGAAAGGCGGCGGTGTCGAGGGCCTTAGAGCGCGGCGCAGCAGCGACGGAACTTCTGCAAAAGTTGCCCGGCGGCGCGTTATCAGCGGCGCGCAGGCCTGCGGTTTTCTCGCTCTCGCAACCCTGCTTTAACTGCCGGTTTATTTTTCGACAAACAGGATGCCTCCATCTGAGGCTGTCAGCATCCCAGGCTCTTTGAAAGAAAAGAGGTAGTGTGGCCCCACCCTGGAGGCTGCGCGGGGGTCTGCTTCTGGAGGCTTCCCGGAGCAGAGCGGAGAGAAGTGCGCAGGTGCAGGCGCCAGGCGCATTGGGACGGTCAGGAAGGGCAGGGGTGAAACCTGCAGGGCTTCCCCCACCCCCTACAGAAGCCGATTCCCTAGCCGGAGGTGTCTGCATGGTCCTGAGGTCGAACGCCCCCAGCCCGCGGTGGGGAGCAGCTTGGAGATGGAGGACCGTGCTCCTTGGAATCGAAGGTGCATACAAATCACTTGGGGCTCCGGTGAAGATAGGGCCTGCGATTCAGCAGCTTTGGGCTGGGTTTCCAGATTCTCCACGTGTCACAGATGCTGATGCTGGCGGCCAAAGACCACACTTAGAAACGGCGGAGTTTTGGGAGAGTCCGGGTTAGAAGAAAGGCTAGTGGCTGTGCTTATGTGTAAGCCGCGCTGTGTTTATTCCAGAGGCTCTGGTTTAACAGGCGCCAGCTTGCTAAAGGAAAAGAAATTCCTTTGTGGGTCCGAAGGAAGGGAACTTTGAAACAGGGGAGGAATTTTAAAAGCCCAGATGAGAACACCCTCAGGGGTTGGGGGAGTCTAGATTAGGTAGATGGTAGGCAAAGGGTGGGATGGGACAAATACATAAAAACTCAAACCCAGCCCAACCAGCACCTCTCCTGTCACTGAAAACATTTGCATCTGGCATTTGAAACTCACAGATGTCCTGGACTTTTCAGAACCTGGATAGTTTTGTGCAATGGGACAGAATTCAGAGCCTGTATTTGAAGATATTAGACCCAACTTGTCTCAGACTAACTTCAGGACCACAATTAATGAACTGTAAAATAAATGTTTCTGAGTCACATTTAATCAGTGGTAACAGTCACATGAGAGCTGAAAAACTATACTAAGAAATCGCATAAGGCTCCCCATCTAGAAGCTGTAGGGCCTGTCAGAGGGAGCACTAGCTGTCAGATGTAGAAATAGGTCCTGCTCAGTTTTGCTCAGGCCTGGAATTGCATGAAGATTCTATTTCGACTTCATCAAGGCCAGTTACAAAATATTTCCCAAAGACCAAGGAGACTACAGGGCTGTTATTCTTGGGTTCCTACATGACTCATGTGAGGAAGAGGAGGGGAGTGGCAGGAATCTGCATTTTAACCAACGCTGCAAGAAACTCTCATGCACTGCTAAACTGAGGGCAGCTGACTCCCTGGTTGCAGGGTCAAGTCCAGTGTTGCTGCAGCATCACAAGGCCTGGCTTTCCCTCTGCAGTTCACCAGCATGATCTATAGGGACTTCTCCACCGAACCCCGAGCTTGCTGTGAGCCTCGTTCATTTTGTCTCCCCCAGCCCTGGTTTTATGGCTTCTGTCTTCCTCCCCACACGCTTCTCAGATATGCTTTCATTCAGTAGCCAGCTACTTTCCTGGCCCCTGGCTGTTCTTGGATTGGTGATGTGCTACTCGGTTCTCCTTTTGTTTGTTATTTCTCAGGCTGGGCTTTCTTCCCTACCTAGATGGTAAGTTCCTTGAAGGCTGTTTCATGCTGTCTGATTTTGGTAATCTAAGCCGTTTCTTAACACAGTGTCATGTACACGCGGAGGAGTCAGGAAATTTATGGCTGTCTTATGGCTACTGTGTAATTTAGTGGCCGTCTCACTGTGGACCTAGGATCAGAAGAAGCTGAGAAGAAAATGGGGTAGTGGTGAGGGTTTCACGAGAATCTGGTGATATGGTGACGACAGACACAGAGGAAGTGGAGAAGAGGGACTGTGGACCCTCGGCTCAGCTCTCTGTTCTGTGAACTGGGAAGGTTCCTCTTTGTTAAATACAGGTTATATTTCACTTGAAATCTAGATCACCAAATCTAGGAACCAAACAATGGATGTCTGCTCTTCACCCTCGCACTCTAATGATGGATCTCTTGTGTGGTCTCCTCCAGGGTCTCCTCTTCCTCTTCTGAGCCATCTGGCCTCCCTCCATCTTTTTTGCCTGGGTGGAGGTCAGCTCAGATATGCACCTCCAAGATCCAATGAAAGGAAATATCATTGTATTATACATAACTAAGTAGATTAAAGGAAC
The DNA here is from genome assembly GCF_000247695.1 of Heterocephalus glaber. The sequence goes on from NW_004624745.1 coordinate 23,139,655, forward strand.
GGTTATATATTAGTGCGCTAGCTTAACAGGCTTGCATGATTCACCATGCAACCTTGATTTTTAAAATTTTTTTGCAGATTTCCACATCTTAAAAACTCTTGCTTGTGTTACCTGTGCTCTGAGCTTCTATGTTGTCGCTGACAAAGTCAGCGTTGACCCATAAAGCATCAAAAGGGTCGGTGTCATGGTGTATGGAGATTGGCCCAGAGCCAGGCACACAGTAGGTGCTGGTGTCATACTGTCCCCTGGCCCTTTGCGCAGGTGTTCCACCTGGGGAAATTCTTCCTGGTGCCCCAGCCACTCCTTGCTGCCGTACCTTCACTGCAGTTCTAGTCATGTGCCCACCCCTATTCCTGGCCCATCTTGTTGACATCCAATCCTTGTTTTCTCTCGTCGGAAACTTTTGGTCTCTGTAAGAATTCCTTCCTCTCTGGGCTCCAAGCATATCCCTGTGGGTCCTCTGGTCACCTCCTCACCTGCTCTGTGGAGCTCAGGACTCTGCCTCTAGGAATCTTGCTCTCTCCTTATCTTCTCCCTGTAGCCTTTGATGGAATATCCCCAAGGGCCATGTCTAGCCCTGCCTCCTTATGCTGGGATCTCTTGCCTTCTGTCTTCTTCCTTTTCCTCTGATACTGAAAGTCCTTATGACAGTCTTCAAACCATATGTTTAAGCCGATAGCTCCTTCTTCCACATAATACAGTGATTAAGATCTCCTAGTATAACGCTAAGGTGTCTACATAGATACTGGGTCCTGAACGATCTTGGAGGGTCCCTACCTAATCGTGGCCTCCACAATATGGAAGACACTGTTCAGTTTCTCTCTTTACCCTTTTATAGGTCCCTGCACACTGCTCTAAAGACAGGCATAATTGCTTTCCAATTTTGGTGGTGAGGGTGGGGCTACTTTTTTTTTTTTTACTGGGGATCGAACTCAGGTCCTTGTGCTTGTGGGGCAGGTGGCAGAACCACTGAGCTAAATCCCTGGTCCTGGTGGGGCTATTTTTCAGAAAACAAAACATCAAGAATTAGGAAAGGACAGAAATATTTTTTTATAACTGTAATCCTAGTTGTGGTACAAGGTAAGATTTCTCCATCTTGTCATTATTCATTATTTTGGATCTGGAAATTTTTGGCATGGAGGTTCTCCTATACATTGTAGTAAGTTAGCAGCATCTTTGGCCTCTACCCTCTAGTTGCTGCCACAGCCTCCTCTACTCCTGCCCATCAGCTATGACAACTAAAATTGTCTCTAGACATTGATGAATTTCCTCTTATTCCTCACAGTGCCTCTATCCTCCAGTTAAAAACCATGGGTGTAAACTATTCTAGATTGACAAACACGGAGAAGAAAGGTAATGAGAAAAACTGCTCTGGTAAGATAAATATGATCTAAATAAATGAACAAAGAGACTAAACAAGTATACCCATTAAAAAGGGAACTAGGACACCAAATCTTAAGGGAAAGTACAAAAATTGCAAAGAAAGGATTAAATCAACTCAAAATGAATTAGACACATAAACTATAAAACTGCTAGAAGAAAACAAGAGAAAAGTTTCCCTTTTTAATTAAGTTTATTGGTAAATTTTAGGTATGCATGATGATCACATTCATCATTGGAAATTTGTACCTGTACACGATATATATCTTGCTTCTTATTTTTTCCCATTCCCCTTCCCTCCCTTCAATCCCTCCACCCTTTCTATTTACATAAGCTTTATTTCTGTTTTTTCCTTCTTTTTTCACTTTTTTCTTTCCCTTCTTTCCTTTCCCCTGCTCCTCTCCCTAGTTTCCCTTCCCCTTTGAACATTTTCTTCCTATTTTGCAATATCTATTATACATTTTGGTCCTCATTTACACTTTCAATTTCTCTCACCAGAGAAATAATCTGGTATTTACACATGTGTGTCCTATTTATTTCACTTAAGAGTGTGGCCTCAAGGTGCATCCATTTAGCTATAAATATCTCTGGTTTATTTTTCTTTATGGCTGAGTACTCCATTTTATATATAAAAAAAACTCCACATCTTCTTCATCTAATCACCAGTTGATGGGCATTTGGGGTGTTTCTAAGTTTTAGCTATTACAAACTGTGCCGCTATAAACATGGGTGTGCATATGTTGCTGCAGTATGATGCTTTAAATTCTTTTTGGAAATGGAGGTCTAGGCAAAGTTTTTTTGGATATGATCCAAACAGCACAGGTAACAAAAACAAAAATAGACAAATGGTATTACACCAAACTAAAAATCTTCTACATAGTCAAAGAAAAAAATCAACAGAGTGAAAAAATGGCCCACAGAATGGGAGAAAATATTTGCAAATCATACTTTTGAGAAGGGGATAAGATCTAAAATCTGTACAGACTCAAACAACTCAACAGCAGAAAATGATCCGATTAAAACATGGGCAAAGGATCCGGAAAAACATTTTTAGAAAGAGGACATCAAAATGACCTAGAAGTATTTAAAAATATTCAGCCTCACTATTCATCAGAGAAATGCCAACTAAAGCCACAGTGAGAAATCACCTTACACCTGTTAGGATGGCCATTATCAAAAAGTCAAGAGGTAACAAGTGCTGGTGAGGATATGGAGAAAAGGAAACTTTGTACACCGTTGGCAAATGTAAATTAGTAAAGCCATTATGAAAGACAGTATAGAAGTTCCTTAAAAATTTAAAAATAGAACTACTATATAACCTAGCAAGATTCCAATAGAAATGAAATCAGTATGTTGAAGAGGTATGTGGGCACTCCCACTCACTGCAAGATTATTCACAATAGCCAAGATAAAGAATCAATTTGAGGGTCCATCAGCAGATGAATGAATAAAGCAAATGTGGTATATGAACACAATGGAATACTATTCACCTCAAAAAAGATGGAAATGGACGAACCTGGAGGATGTTACACTAAATACAATAAGCCAGACACAGAAAGACAAATAGCACATGTTCTTATATATGTGGAGTCTAAAAAAGTTGCATGCTATCTATATATACATACTATATATTATATATATCATATATAATTTTTGTCAATAATTTTTTTTAAAAAATAAAGCATTTATTTGGGCAGAGGGCCCACTAAGGAATGTTTCTGAATGGAACAAAGACTAAGCCTCAACACTGAAATCTCAGACGTGGATGTGACTATGAGCAGAGGGGGCTGTGCCTGGTATGGGGGGTTTTTGACACATAGGGGATTTGGGGGAATGATCTGGGTGACCAGGTGATTGGGGTGACCAGGGGTACCAGGGCCTATCATTGTTCCCAGAGCTTGGCCTCTTGGAAGGAAAGGAGAACATACAGATGCAACATCATTTCCTTGATCCAGTAACAAATGGGAAGTAACAACAGCATGTTCTGGAGCTGTACTTCCCCAGGAAACCACTCCAGATTTGATCCTCTGGGGCTTGTTTGGCAATGTTGGGAGACATTTTTGGTGCCATGGCTTGCAGGGGGAAGGGAGGTTGCTGTTGTTTTCTGGTGGGTGTGGCCCAGGGACATGGCTCAACACTCATCCAGGCACAGGGCCATTCCTCTCGACAAGGAGTGGTCTGGTCCCAAATATCACCACTGTGGAATTGGGGGACCGGGCTCTGGGTTAACGGAGGGCAAACCCTTAGGCTGCTCTGTGCCTTTGAGGAGACCGAAGCAGAGCAGGCCGTGCTACCTTTCCTCAAGCAGGATGTGGAGGCAGAAAGCCCTGGTGCAGGCACAGGGCAGGCAGGGCACAGCCCTGCACTGTGCCCAAGGGGCTTCCTCCACACCTCCTCCCCAGCACCTGCCATTTAAAGCCACCAGGAATAAGGTGACCCACTCCGAAAGGATCTCATGAGTGGTCACGGCGATGACAGATCAGGGTCCATGTTTTATATTTGCTTTGTGTAGTGCAGAAAGCAGAAAATAGGGAGATCAAGTGATGCGCTTTCTAATGAAGAAGCACATGGGAGCAGAAAGGACAAGCCCGTGATGATAGTGTGAAGTAGACAGAGGCTGACCAGGTATCAATCTGCATTCCTCATGTGTCCAATTCAGCGATCGCCGTGGTCCTGTGAGGTCATCATCATCATCACCACACTGCACAGATGAGGACAGAGCGGGGCAGAGAGGGTAAGCAATCTGCCCAAGGAGAAGCAGCTGGGAAATGCAGGGTGGCATCGCAGCACAGGCCCTCTAACCCCACAGGGACATATGCAGCCACCCACTGCTGACACATCACAGGAGAGGCCTGTTGGGAGTGGGGACACCAGAAAGAATGGGACTGGAACTGTGGCCTGTGCTGCTTTCCTGTCAGTCTCTCCCCTTCAACCCGGGCCCTTTTATTTATTTCTATTTTGAGAGGAGACCTCATCAAGTTGCTAAACACACCAAGGCTGGGTTTGAACTTGCAATCCTCCTGTCTCAGCCTCCCAGAGTAAGTGCTGGGATTAGAGGTGTGCACCTCCATGCCCCAGCTACATTTTCTTTTTTTGTTTTATAGCATGAGGACTAGAGGTGTACCTACATCAGGAAGTGTTTTGATGCTTTGGTGCTGGGAATGCTAGTCTTAGGCTTTACTGCTGAGCTCCGCCCTAGCTCTCTTAAGGTTTTCGATTTAGAAAGATGATGGAGGCCACATGCAGGACGCACTATAAGTGCTTGGCCAATGCTAGCTTTGTTCCTTCTTTATAAGCCACAACAAAACAATTATCACACCGCTTTAATGCACCAATGGATCTGATTATGGCGCTGTGCAAAGGAAGCAGCTGGACAGGGGCTGCTCTCTCTCCTCCCTCCCACTGGATGTGGACTCCGGGGGACCCAGGCTCACCTGTGCGTCCTTGTCCCATTTCTACTCCTTTATAATTAAACACTGTGGGGGACAACTCTGGCTGCTTCTGTTTAACTGACACATTTCAGCCTGAATGGATACAGTGTGGGGGTGAAACTGTCACACAAGACAGTGGGACACCTGAGCCCCAGAGGATGCTGCCAGGGGCTCTGACTCGCCATTAAGTACCCAGATCTTGGCTGAAGGAGACAGGACAGGAAGGCAGAGAGGCTGGGCGGTCTGGACTCTGGAAGGTGCAGGGGCAGCGCTGAATCAGCAGAAAGGAGCAGGAAAAGGAGTGTTTCCCAAGTGATAGAGATTCCAAAATAGGATCTCCACTCTTCAGATCTCCCATTTACTTCCCCGTCAGTTGTATGCTCTGCCTAAGAAAAGGAGCTCTTCTGACCTTTCCAAAGGAGCTTCATTATTTTATTATTATTATTTTTTTGCTGCAGAGAATAATTAGCTTGAGCACCTTTTAATTGGTTCCCATTAAGATGTTTGCACAGCAAAAATTAGAGGCTGGTGGGAGCAGGTTGGGAGGGGGTTCATTAATTAGTTAATTACTGCAAAATCCTCGGAGGGGAGCCCATGGAGAAAGGGAAGGAACTATCTATGAAGCTGTGGGAACTAACTGGTCGTAGAACAATCAGAAATGGCTTTCAGATAAATACAGGTTAAAGCAAAAGAAACGAAAAGAAAACTTCAAAGCCAACTACTTAAACAAATGACCTGCAATGATGTCAGAGGACTGGGGGCATGGACTTTCGAGAAGGCAAGTGCTTCTGCAGAAAGACAGAGGCTGTTCTCAAAGGCCCATCTGGGTATTTGTGTCTCTCTCAGGGCCACTTGCTAAGGAGGGATGGGGGACACTTTGACAGCAAAGCTAAGTCAACTGTTTCTGGGTGGAATTTTTATTTCAACCCCAGGAATAACTGGATGTGAAACGTTTTGTGCACATCTCACTGGCTGCAAACCTTGGTTAAGGTCAAGATCAAGGTCAGGGTCCAGATCATGAAGGTACTGGCTCTTAGAGGCTCCTCAACTGTGGAATCAGTCCAGAGGGTCCTGATTATTGGGATGAGCATTTTGTCAAGGCTTCTGTACAGCGGTCCTAGGACTGGCATGAAGATGGAGTAGGAGAAGAATCTGATTGCAATATGGAATCGCATGTGTTGTTCTCTCTTAGGGTCATGTAAGTGCCGGGCTAGCCTCATACAACCCCTGGAGCAAGTATCTCCTCCAGTTTCTTGTGGGCAGTGCCTCTCTTGTATGACCCCAATCTCTTGTCTGATGGCAGCTGAGACTGACAAGTTGAAACAACTGACTGGATGGGAAGAGGACTGAGCCATGGCTCCTCTCCCAGCATCTGAGGACAGGCAGTTTGACGTACACTCCAGCTCGGACACCCTGGCGCAGAGAACCAAGTGTCCCTCATGTACTGCCCAGGATCTCTCAGGAGGCAGCTCTGATCGGGAGGAGCCATGAGGATGAATCCAGTAGGTAGCGGAGGCCTGGACACTCGTGATGGGAACACAAAGCCATCATGAGTCCAGAGTCCTGAAAGCCATCCAGGCCAGTGCACAGTGCCCTGGCATGGAGCCGCCTGCAGTGTCACCTACAATCCTGTGGCAAAGATTTAGCTCTGGAAGCCTCAGCTCCCTCGTGTGTCAATATTCTTAACACTCCCCAGATCTGCTATAGGCGGATAGTGGGCTCTGCAGCTTGAAGGTCCTCATCTGGCCCTGGCCCTTACATTTCCCAGTAGCCTGACCTCAGGCAGGGGCCCTCCTTCCTGTAGGCCATGCTTCCCTTAGCAGGACTCAGCACAAGAGCACTAGCTGTTGTGTGAAGCATTTAATGCAGTAAGGCAAAAAAACCAAAAACAAAGAAAACCAAAAACACTTGGGATAGTGCAAGTGCCTCACACGTAGTACATGCTCGGGGAATGCTAGCTATAGCCATGATCAGTTCTACTATTTGTCAGTTCAGCCCTCTGCCAAGGAGCACTAAGGTCACTTGTGTGCAGTTACACAGTGAGGAACGCAGACCCCAGTTTTCTTCTTAGCAGATGCAGTTCCTACAGCCACTATAGAGCCACATTCTGAGGTTAGCAGAGGTTGCTTTCCTCCTTCAGCCTTCCTTTGGTGGCACTTTTCACAACTGTCTTTTACTTCCTCTGTGTTCTATTGCTTCACTTATTGTCTCAAATCCTCTTGACAACTGTACAAAGTAGGGATCATTCCCCATATTTTACAAGCTGGTGCTCTGGGAAATGGCTCAAGTTTACCCAAGTGATAAATAAATGCCTGTGACAGAGCAGACATCAACCACCTGATTCCAACCCTGCCTCCTTCCTGGCCTCCCATCAGAGAAAACTCATGGAAGAGGATCGGCTGGTCAAGAAAACACCATTCCTTCTGGACTGATGTCTCTGGGTGGAGAAATGCAGGTCTGCCAAAAGAGGCCGAGACGTGTGAGCAGAAACATGACATTTATAGGCATCTGGGGATTTCTATGATTCAAATTTGGGTGCCCTTGGAAGGTCCAGAAAGGATATCACAGCTTATATTCCAAATTTTTCAATCTTATTTGAAAGATGTTTTATAATGCATATGCTATAATGACATTAGCAGCACAGAAGTGCAGGTAGGCAATTTATAGATAAATAACTATGCACAGAGTGTGGGGTGTGCTCAGTAATTACCAATGGGTAGCAAGTCCAGAGTCTGCAGGTGGCTGCTGTGCAGAACTTTAGCTGCTCCTGATGCATGGAGAGAAAGCTTTGTCCAGTTTGTATATCCAGGGAAGCAGTCCCGATGGAGGCTTTAAGGTAGGTATAATTTGAGTGTTGGCTTGTGTGTGTGTGTGTGTGTGTGTGTGTGTGTCTGTGTGAAAGTGAGAGCGAAAGAGAGAGATCTGCATTTCTCCTGAGAGAAGCCACTTCTAGGTATATTGAGCTTCAAATCAGGAGTGCTGTGAGGATGTCTATTCTTTTTTTGGTGGGGGGGTACTGGGGATCGAACTCGGGACCTTGCACTTGCGAGGCAGGCAGTGGAACCACTGAGCTAAATCCCTGGCCCAGTATGTCTATTATGGACGAGAACTCTTGCCTGGGCCCAAGTTTTCCGCAGGTATTGTCTGCCCCCACTTCCCAGTGGCTCCATCCAGAGTTGGAGCCTGGCCCTCTTGGAGGACCCAGTCCCTTGTGCATGCACCTGAATGTCTGTGGATTTGCCCCTTCAGATTCAACCATGGACGTTCATCACACCAACCTGGTTGACCACGACGTTGTCCAAGGAAGAGGCAGGCACACGATGGAGCCTGAGTAAAAGTGGTGCTGGCTGGATGGAGAGGGGCTTCTGAAGGCACTGCATTCCTAACCTGACTGAATGGAGGTCCTCAGGGCTCAAGGACCCTCACACATGGCGCGCTTAATACCTTCACTTAGTGAGGGACACTTAGCTTGCCAAGGGCCATTGTAGCTGACCAGGGCAGAGTAGTAAAGGAGGGTTTATTGGTGTCTGCTAGTTATGTTGTCTCTGAAATGGAATCAGCCACGTCACTACAGTGTCTGCCAACTTCCAGTAGGGGGAAGGACAGAAGCCAAGTAGGCCCAAATTTTGTTCTAACTCAGTTATTAACCAACTGTAGGACCTTGGACAAATGGATCTTTCCAACGTCCTAAGGTAGACAGTTTTCTAAAATTACTCCAGCCAAATATTCTAATCTTTCTTTCTAGAAGTTTAATAAAATACACAACTATAGTTAATGTAATAGTTGTACATATATATATATTATATAATTTCAGATACTAACTAAAACTATATACGTACACACACAACTATATACATAAAACATGCACACACCCATACACCTAAACTTACAAAGTGTCATGATACGGGGAAATGTCTCATAGTTCATATGTCACATAGTTCATTTGTTTTTTAAACAATTCATCTGCTCTGAGACACAATTATTTCTTTGTTTTGAATACAACCCAGAGGAAGCATATGGGAGGCAGAGGCGTTTTTAAACGAAATAATGATCTGGGTGACTGACATTTGAACAGAATTTCCATTGTTGGCATTTATACTTCTTTATATGACCCCACACCCTTCACAGTTCTTAATATTTGTTAAAGGTTTGTTAACACCGTTCCTCTCTTCCAGGGCTTAGAGGGCAATAGCTTTTCTGATCTTTATGTACAGCAGATGCAGTAATAATGAAACAGCAGTTTGAGTTTCTGTTCATACCTATCAATGTCTACATAATTTCATCTTCACCTCTTCTTGCCCCACTAGGAAGAGAGCTAAGACAGCAGACTTCTGAAGGAGTTAAGCATTATTTTCTCCTTTCTTGTAGATTCTCTAGATCCTTGCCTGGGTTTTATACACATACGTGGTTTTGGATTTTATAAATTGTGTACTTTCAAAGTGGGTGAATGTCAAGTTCAGCTGCGACTGCTGTTGAGGGGCACAGAGCCACCCAGATGCAGCCAACAGATGGTGTGCAATGAGAGCTGGTGCACAGAGTTCAAAGCACAAACAAGCTGTGGAAGAAAGCTTAGCACACTGTGGCTGGTGTTAAAACTACTCCTAAAAACAAAATGGCACCCAAACCAATGCATTTGAACATTTTGAAGCTACAATTTAAAATTTAAAGACCAAAGCCTATGTATGTTACAAAATGTTCATAGGAAGAAAAGAAAAATAAAAGATAGATAATAGGATGCGGAGAGAGAGAACAAAGGGATGAAGAGATGCAGCAACTCTACACGAGGAATGTAAACATCATGCACTGCAAATGTGTATAAAAAAGAAAGGAGGGCCAGGGATTTAGCTCAGTGGTTCCTCCGCCTGCCTCACAAGCACAGGTTCAAGTACCTGAGTTCGATCCCTGGTACCACCACCCCCCGCCCCGCCAAACTATGAGCTAAGAAAGGAATCAAGACATAGGTGGAGAGGGGAAGGAAGGAAGGAAAAGGGATGAAAAAAGGAATTAAGATGTATTGTGTCCATGTACCACTTCCCACAAGGACTGTAAACATTATGTACTCTAAACTTGTACTAATAAATAAAAATAACTTAAAAGAACTCATCCACCATGATGTGACCGTGACAAGCATGCAGTGTGTTTTATGTTCTGATTTCCTTCTGCTCTTTTTTATAGACCCCTATCTATAAGTTGACTATTGCAATACCTTCTAGATCTTTCTTCAGGATCTACGAATACGGAAGCCCACAAACTCCCAAATTCTATACATTTTCAGAAGAACACAGAACCATCAAGACCAATATACCTCCAAGGAGAGGAGGACACAGGGACTGCTTTGTGGCATCACTCCCAGAGATACCAGATTTATGCTTGACTCTTATCAGCTCAATCTCCATCCAAGACCAGAAAAGTTGCTTCTGAGGAGTCACAGTGGCCACAGAGGCCACCAAAGAGGCCAAGCAAAACAGCTGGAAACTTTGCACATGGTGAGACCTGCCTGTTTCTCTCCCATGGACAGAGCTTCCAGGATCTGCATGCTGGACCTGGATTTGGAATCAGTTTAACACGGCTTCAGATTTGCACAAAGAAGCATCAGTCTTGAAATCAGTGGAGCGCTGAGCAAGACTGTAAGAAACCGAGGTTTCTAATTTTGGTGACTTTTCCCATCAGGGGCCCCTAAAATGTCTGGGGGAACTCGCTGTTTAAAAGAAGTCCATCTAAAAATAGACACCTAAGAGCATGAGATGGGAGAGTAGTGCTGTGTAGAAAATCAACAGTTCTCTAAATGAACTCCAGTCCTGCAGCAATACAAAATGGAAGGTTTACATTATTTCTTATTTCAAGGGCAAAACCTGAATGAGGACTTTCTCTCCTTTCTATCTGTTTTCAATGAGGCATTGACTTTCTCAGGGAAAGAGATCTGCATCCAGACTCAGAAAGTTGACAAGGCCAGTAGTTATGGGGCAAAAATAATCTGTGACTTACAGTAATACCAAGTGTGAATCAGTATTGTTCCTCCTAGATAGAGGGCTAGCATCTGGTCATTATCTGGTTTTCATATCTCTATGAATAATGAAAATATATTTCGGTAAATTTAAGGGAGATCACTTAAAAGCAAGTTTCACTCAAGAAATTAGAGAGTGGCCTGGGGACATAACCCAGTGGCAAAACACTTGCCTAGCCTGTGTGAGGCCCAGGATTCCATCCCCAGCACCACAAAAAACAAACCACCAAAACACTGTCAGAAAGAATTCTTTTAAAATATAAAATAACTGCATGGTACAGGGCAGTGGAGTTTCAATTCAAAAGTGAGGAAGGGGAAAATAAAAGGAAAGAGTTTCCATCTACTGGAGAGACACATGACCTTTTGGCCAGGCGTGGGCCTCTTGTGGGATCATCATCCCAACAGGTAGGGACTGTCTGCTTTTCTTCAGCTCACAAACGTGGCGAGAGAGTCCAAGGTGATTCTGACACTGAAACCGGTATGTACTTGTTTCCCACTGAGCCAGCTCCCTGCCCCACCCTATCTCATTTCCCACTGTTTTACTTGTACTGAATCAAGAGTAAATACCCACCCCCAGCATCCATCTGGGACTTGCAAGAAAGACTGAGGAAGAGCTCAGCATTTCCAAGCATAGGGTTACTCCTCAGTGTCCACTGTGTGTGTGTGTGGCGGGGAGGGGTTTGGAGGGATTGGTTCCAGGGCTCCCTCCCACCAGCAGTACCAAAGTCCCTTATATAAATTGGTGTAATATTTGCATATAACCTACACCCATCCTGCCAGATATTTCAAATCATCTCTAGATTGCTTATAAGGGCTAATACCATGCAAATGCTATGTAAATAATGTTATACTGTATTGTTTAGGGAATAATGTCTGCGTGTGTTCAGTGTAGACATGGTTTTATTCTCCCGGAGTATTTTCATCTGCACTTAGTTGAATCCATGGATGTGTAGCCCACAGGTATGGAGGGCAGATTGTATTACCAAAGCACCTCTGCCATAGAACACAGTGACACAAGGTAAGACCCAGACATCTTGGCTGGCCTGGGAATGCCCTTTGGTGCAGGTCTGGCAGATGCTTGCCCAGTCTGTCTCAACTCCATCCCCAGCCTCCTTCCCCCAGGCTGTCCTCCCTTCTGCAAAGTGACAACTCCATTGTCTTAGGCAGCTTCCAGCCAGAGGTGGTGACATGGTTCTGGTCTACATGATATGAAACTTTCTCTCCCCGAAAAGAAACTCTAGGCCCAGAGAAGAAGGGGTGGAGGCTGCCTGTCTCCTTCCTGCATGGATAGGACTGGTGCAGGACATCTTGGTCCTACCTCAGCATGGTGGGACTGTGTTCTGTGTTCCCCATACCACCCTGGTACTCCCGATTGCCTCTCCTCACACATGCCAGCACCCATCTGCAGAAGCCACTGTGGTCAGCTTTTCATTTGCATGTAGCCAGACCCAGTTCTCACTGATAAACCCAACCAAGAGCTTTATTTTCTGTCTGTCATTGTAAGACAACCCATCATTTTACTGTTCTCTATTTTCCTCTGGCATCAGTCAATGTCATCAGGAGAATAGAGGGGACAAAGGAGGAGAGACACCATGAGAAAGAAATACTCAAAAGGCCAAGAGAGGAGGAGAGTGTGTCTCTCCAACAGAGTGGAGCTGTGTAAGTCCAAAGAGTATCTGAGTTTCCTGTCCAGTCCAGGAAAGGTGACAGGAGGTTTGAACCCTATTTTGTGTCCAAGGTCCCCCACCCCCTCCATGTTCTCTTACAACACCCCTGATATGCAAAGATCTCAAAGGATATGCTCCCTTTCTACCACTCAAAGGTACTATCCTTACAGTTTTTCAGGAAACGTGGCCAATATCATCTTGGCCTACCTGGTGGATTCATTTCCATAGCAAAAAGGCCAAAGGAAATTTGTGACATGTAAAGAGGACGGACTGGGAAGGCCAAAGAACAAGGGTTTCAAGGAAATTGTTTTGCAGGTTTGCATGTCTGTTTGAGCACCAGAGCAGCTTCTGCCAATTTCTCCAAATAATAGGAGTTGAGGGAAAAAAAATCAAGAATATTGGAAAATGTCTTCCATGTGTGAAATGATAGGATAACTTTTTCCTACCAAAAAATTAAATTAAATTAAAAAACTTGCTTCATGTTGTGAAGCAGAGAGGGAGGATCTGTGCTGTGTTTCATGGTGTGAGGTGTTTGAAGATTTGGAACAGGAACTTGACAATTTGGAGGCCAGCTTTGTTGAGAACATTATTAGCCCCTTTTGCAGAACTCAGATGAGACACAAAGACATTTATTGACTCATCTAGGTCACTGGGAAGTTACCTGAGAAACTGAAAATGTGCTTGAGTTTCCTGTGTGGGCCTCCCCACCCACCCCCACGCAGCCACCCAGATAAGAAGCCAAAGCTGACTTCACTGCTGAGCTTTGACAAAGGACATGATGACAAATGTCACTGAGATGCAAGGAAATGGCCACTTTGAGAGCCCTAGAGAACCTCTGCATGGCCCTTGCCTTAAGCAGATCTTTCTAGCAAATAAAGTACAACAGAACTCTAAGGAGTGGAAGGCTCTCTCTCTTGTTTGGACCCAAAACCTCAGTTACAATGTGCCCCAGTCAGCCTCCATATTGAAAAGTTAAGCTTGGGCATGGATGGACATGAAGGCTCTTGACCTCTTCCTGTCCTCTCTGTGGGCACTGGCAAGGAGAGGGAAGGGTGAAGCTGGGGTGGTGGTAGATGCCAGTAATCCCAGAAGTGGGGGAGGATGCAATTTGAGTCCAGCCTGGACAACTTAGTGACTTGAGACACTTTCAAAGTTAACATAAAAAAGCTTGGGAATGTAGCTCAGTGCAAAGGCCCCGAGTTCAATCCCCAGTGCCACAAAATATAAAAATTAAAAGCCATCAAGGCCTGATTAGCTCACTGCCTCTGGTCCCTGCCATGGGGTCCTACAGGAATACCTTTGCCTGGCCTGGACCTTCTGCTGGGACCACACTGCCTCTGTTCTTTGTCCGCACTCGTGCCATTTCCTGCAGGGAGCCTTCTGGATGGGCTCCAGGGCATTATGACATTTGTTTTTTCCTTGAACAGACAGAATTGAGCAGCTAACTTGGATCATAGATGGCCGGACACTGCAGATACTAGCCAGCTACCCTTTACTGCTCATACTTGCGTGTCCTGGCAGTCACCTTCCACGGGTTATTTACTGAGTCTACCTAGCTGCCTTAAGGATAGGTGCTGCTACTGTGCTTCAGCAGAAGAGGAAACTGAGGCTCAGACAGAAGCTCTGCATGCTGTTTGGCTAAAGGAAAAGGAAGAGTAGTCAAGGTGTTATCTGAGCACACTCTGCGTTCTCACCTCCTGCCCATGCCTATTCTAACGGTAGCTGCTCAGAACACCCAGCTCCCTCCTGGGTGTGGGCACCCAGCCGAGCCCTGGTCTCTGTGCAAGTGCAGGTGTGTGCAGCAGCCACGAGCCTCCTCTGTCCCAGCACCAGGCCGGCCTTGCTGTGGAGTGAAAGGCCACCTCTTTCCTGGGCACACCTTTCAGATCTATTTCCAGCTTCTCTCTTAGCTACTCTTTTGCCATCTAGATCCTGGGCAAGCTGCTGATTCTGAAGATGCTTCTGCCACCTGTTGCTTCTTGTCCTGCACTCAGGGTGAGAGCCCCAAACCTGGCTGGCAAAGTGCTGCTTGGGTGCCATCTGAGGCGCAGGGACAAATCCTGCTGGAGGATGCAGAGCTGGGGCAGCAGCTTCTTCTGGGGACTGCTTTTTGCTCTTTAAAACATATTAAAATTGCCATTTTATCATTCTCAAAAGTTTCTTGGTGTGCAGAGACTAGATGGCAAAGGGTATTAGTATGAATTTAGATCATTTTTAACACTTTTTTTAAGTTTCAAAATGCATGGGCCATTTCAGATGTGAAACTTCATCTCACAAAGCGGGAAAGAGGATCTAATTCTTCAATATTCAGGAAAGCAACCAAGATGCCTGGTGCCTCGATTTACTTGTGGGCCAGGGCATGTGAGATTGCTGAGACCCACTGCCAGGGGCTGCACTGTGTCCCTGAATTCATATATTGAAGTCCTAACTCTCAGTTCCTCAGAATGTGACCGTATTTGGTGGTAGAGTCTTTTCTTTTAAGGCAGTTTAGGTAGCATGGGGTGTGAGTGCAGATGAAATGGCAGGTGTCCTGATTAGGGCACATGTGAAGTCACAGACGAGCCGCAGAGAGAAGCTTCACAAGAAACCAACCCAACACCTTGATCTGAGACTTCTGGCCTCACGAGCTGTGAAGAAGTGAATTTCTGCTCTTTAAGCCACCGAGTCTATGGTATTGTGTTTTGACAAATGCAGGCAAACACAGATTCCACACAGTGGCCAGTGCCACACATAATTTAATCTATGGCTTTCGGAGATCTTAAGTCTTCAGTCCAATAAATATTTTGAAAACAATGGCAAATTGATGGTTGGAATGGAAACACACATTGCAGACATAAGCCTGGAGTCTTGCAATTGCCTTTGAAAGATTCTTCCAGGGGAATAAACTGGAGCCACACAGAAGACGGGCACCAATAAGCTGCGTCACTGAGATTGTTACCTGTAGTTCTAGGAACTCAGAGGCATCTCAGCTTTCAGCCTTCGCATAGACCACTAAGCCACTTCTAAGAACAGGGCTACCTGAGGCATTTTCCAAAACTACACATACACTGGGGCTTTTCTCATCCTAAACTACCACAGATCTTTTGGTCCACAGTTTGCACTCTGGAGGGGACCAAGTTGGGGTTCTGCAAGAATTTCGGATAACAAACCACATGTGATAATTCCAGGGAATCTCAATCGAGTCTTATCTTCCTGCCTGAGCACACTGAGAGCCTGGTGTGGTATGATAGAAAAAGACCCGTGTTCTCTGTGGTAGACCACATTCATCTCGCGTGCCAGCTTCTGTGACACTGGCCCTGCTCTCATGAGGGAGGGAACAAGCATTTTCTGGGTTCCACATCTCTCCTTCCCCTGTTTCCACATGGGTATCTGGCTGAAAAGGAGTTACCAGTTTCCTTCTGAGAGAGTTGCATGGACTGATAAGGCACCATCCCAGGAACAAAAGGAGATGGGGAGGGGACACACGCTGGGAATTATAGGCAGAGACGAGATCACGTGAAGCACCACAAGTGGCCAGGCTGTGGAAATGAACAAGGAAAAACCGTGGGGCAGAGCTGTTGGGGGAATGATAATGTGTCCCACAGTGGTCTCTCCCTAAAGCGATGTCCAAGTGGTACACAAAGAAATGATGTTTTGCAAACTCCCTGGCTTGGATGCCAGGTGGGGACAAGCTAATATAAATGATTTCCACCCCTGTGCCGAATGATCCTGTGTATGAAATAGCCAAGAAATTGCTAAGGTCTCACAGGCCCTCTGAAACTAAATCTTCTTATTATACCACCAGGTAGGAGATCCTGAAAGGCTCTGATCTCCTTTTGTAGAGAGGAAGGAGCGTGATCTTTTTAGATCAGCCCTTCTGAGACTTGGAGTTAACGACTAAGTGATCCTTGCTAGAGCCAGGGCTGATTGTCCTGTGGTCACAGCAGCTGGAGGCTCTGCCAGGACTGGGACCCCTCTATTACCTGGTGTCTCCATGGGTCACCGTGTCCCCTAATTATCTTTATTGTTGGCTAATTAGGACATCTCTGAAGCCCAGCACAACTTGCTGGTATCCAACCTATTGCCCAGTGGAATGTTTAAAAATTTCCTGAATCTCCCTTCCTGAGTTGATAAAATAGGAAACAATAAATGTTTGGAGAGGGTATTGAAAGCAGACAAAAGGCAGGAAGATCTCCTCTCTGTTATTCTACAAAATATTGCTTCCTTTGCTTGTTAGCAGCCCAGAGGACATGCAGCCAGTGAGCAGTTCGCAGCTTTACACCCAGGGACCGGAGTCTCTGTCCCCACTGGTGCTTCATGCAGGACTACAAAACGTGTGACTCACAACACCATCTGCCCAATTCAACCTCACTCAATTTCCTCAGCTGCCAGGAAAGGAGCACTTGAAAACCCTTTAATTTGGAACCTGGACTGGGTTAATCACTTGCTTGCTTTCTTACTCACTAAATCCTCCCCCACTACACACACACACATCTTTGTCAAGTTTTTAAATTTGAGGGACCCGGAAGCATAGAAGCTCTGTGGCATTCAAATAGCATTTGTTGTGACAAAGTGGCTGGCAAGCCCTCGGCATTCCCCTGCTCATTTAGCTGTAGGAATAAATAATGAATCACAGACATTGTTTGGGTGTGCATGAGAGTTTGAGGCCAGAAAATTAACTACTCCCCTATCCCATGCTGGGTCATCCCAGTTCTGCCAAACCATCAAGCCACATTCTGGGGACACTGGTCGAAGTGTGTGTCCTGACACACGGCAATGCCTTTGTAACATTTTTATGTCATTATTTTTGTTTCTTCAAGCAAAGCCCTCTTTTACTACTAAGAAACACATGCTTTGCTCTCTCTCTCTCTCTCTCTCTCTCACACACACACACACACACACGCATACACACATGACTGAAGTTCAGCTTTGCACACTTCAAGAGACTGATTGCAAAAATGCAGACAGGTTTGCACACTAGTAATGCTTGTTCCTAAGCGTGCAATCTAATGATTTCAACTGCAAGAACACTTAAGAAACGTCTTTACTGCTCTTTTTGAGAGATACAAACTTGCTTGCTTCCTCTCTTCAAAAAAGCCTGTTGCCTTTTTGAAACTGAGGCTACAAGGAAAACACAGCATACCCCTAAGCAAGTCTGCTGCATTTTGGAGAGAGCTGAGTTGCCTCTTTAGCCCTGAGGGGCCCTCTGGGGGCTTATCTGTGAGCCTCCTGCACCTCCCCACATTGGCACCAGCCCTCCTGGCCGGCTCAGTGCATGTGGCTGCTAAGTCCGGGGACTGGCTGCATTGCGGGCCACGCAGCACGCTGAGTCCAGGATAACTCCCAGTCATTCCAGGGAGGGGACAGCCAAATAAAATCCAAGGAGCTTCGTGCACTTTTTCTAATCTCTAGGACTTTAAACAATACAGCACAACTTACTTACACTTGACACAATTCTCATACTGCCACTGAGCACTCCAGCAGCTTAACTAAGCATTTATTAAAACATTTCTGAAGAGCTGCCATGTGATGAAAAAGTAATCCAATAGCCTCAGATCACATGCTTCTGTCTGAATTCCTCACCCCAAACAGACAGGGCACTGGCTGTGCCCAGGGCTCTCTGCCTCCCGCTCCAATCGGCTGCCATTTCGTTACATGCAGAGCTGAGCTAAAGTAGGTATTAAAAGACCAGCGTGTACTCACCTCTCATGAAGCACTGTGGGTACGAAGGAAATGACTCAAATATGCTGTCTGAAGCCATTGCTTCCTTCTGAAAATGCACCCTCTTCTGAAGGCGGGGGATTCAATGATTTACCTTTGGAGCGAAAACCAAGAAAGGTCACGGTTGGAACATCACCTCCCACCATAGTTTCTTAGATCTTTTATTCTCTCCTCCTTGATACCTCTGGGAGCTCCCTGAGCCCTATGAAAACTGTACTTTTGTGAAAACAAATATTCAAATTGTTCAAGCTTTAAAAAAAAAACCTACAGCGCCTTGTCTGTGGGTTGGGGATGCTTACCACTCTACGAAACCCTGTGGTTTGCATTCAGTGTGATTCGTCCCGCCTGCTGACCACTATGCTGGGCTCAGACTTCTGACTCTGCCAGGCTACCCAACTTGTGGTTCTGTGGTTGTTTATGAGGCCCAAAGAAGTTTTCACACAACCCAAATTACAAATTTAACTGTTCCCCTTTCCACAGCCCATCTCTATTGGTTCTTGCCAATCATGTGACCTAAGTGATGTAAAAAAATTTTTTTTTTTTTTTGCTTTCTGAGCAATGCCCTTCCTTCCCTCCACCTGCCCTCCCCCAGGCTGTGTAAGAAAATCATCAAGCAGAGCTCGCAGGAGAGGGAATGTGAAAGAAAAGTGACTCAGTCTCTTATTATATCGCAGTGCTCTTTGCTGATTGAGGGCAGCTCAGCTCCTGTTGTTGTTATTTGTGGTTTTTGGAACTACTGATTATTTTGATAAAGATTTCATTGCTGCTTATTCAATAGTAATTCAATGCTGGCATCAAGCTGCTGTTGAGACAGGATGTGGCTCCCGTCATTTCAAATGCTGGGCATCAGCACTGGGAGAGCTCAGGCCTTGGTAATGATTATAATAGCATAAGTGAAACTATAAAAGGGGAAAATAAATAAAAGGAAATATTTCAGTGAAAGTCTGATCCCTAAAAGAGCCTGGAAAAGGAAAGTATCTTAATTTTGAAATGAAAAGATTTTTATAAATCTTTTATTTTAATAAAACCAAAATTAAGACGTTTTTATTTCTACTAAGTGGACATCTTTAGTATGTACCTCCTTCAGAAAGAGATAAAATCATAGCACTTTCTTAATGCCCTGCCCAATACAAACACTCAAATTAGGAAACTAGAGGAAAACAAAGGAAAGAGGACTTGTGTACTCAGGAAAAGGCACAGCTACTCTGCAACTGTTTCTGTTTTCATCTGGCAGCAGGGACTGCTGCAGGGCCTTTCTCTAGTTCAGTCAACAGGCTACTTCACACCTGTGGTAGGGTAAAACTACACTCTGAACCATGAAGACTTCACAATAGCTAGAGGAACCCAAAGCCACATTGCCAGCGTACAGCCCTCTCTCACAGGGCTGCCTGGTAATGGAGACATGGTTCCTCCATTGCCTTAGGAAGCCATACTTATCTGGGGTGCTCACACACATCTATTTTTCTTTTCCTGCCCATCAGTTTTACCTGCTGAAAAATAAAGCATCGTTCTCTTCAGAGTTCTGGGGTGAAGAATGACTTTCTTTTGCCAAGGAATTTCTGTAGTTCCCTCTGATCTGCATACACTCCCTACTGTGTACATGTGAACTTTCAGCACAAACCCTCAAGCAAAACTGTGAAATGATAGGTCTAAATGCCAGCTCTGAATTCCAAGCACAAGCCAGCAGAGGTATTTCAGAAAGTCTGGACACCTCAGTCACCCCTCGGTTTGTCTTCATCCAGCTAATTCTGCATACCCAGACACCTACAATGACATTACTTTCAATGGCACAAGTCTTTCAAAGAGGACGTGAGTTTTACTTACTCCTGCTTTGATCAAACCAGGAATTGAAACTCTAGAGACTGCTTTATCCCAGATTGCTGAGAAGTTAGCTTCTCTATGTCGATAACTTTGCTCACATTTAAGAGACTAAGAATGCCTGTATTTCTTTTATGAAGCTTGCTCATATCTAAACACAATGCATGTTTCATATTGATTCTCAATGCAAATCCCTTGCTGACATAATCCACCTGTGTTCCTGGGTTGTTACAGTCCTTTAAAAAGTCCAGCCTGAGTCCAGGGCCCATCCAGGTTTTGTTCCCTCTTT
This sequence comes from Heterocephalus glaber, assembly GCF_000247695.1. The sequence continues at coordinate 23,159,944 of NW_004624745.1, forward strand.
TCTTACCCTTCCCTGGAAGAGAGCTAGGAGCCGAGGGCTGTAACTGCAGCTGCCATCTCAGAGTCAAATCAGGCTTCATAGTGATTAAGAAATTTGAGTACTGAAGTAGAAGCAGATTAATCCGTTGGCTATTTCATTTTAGAAACTCCCTGGATGCTTCTAGCCTTAGGTGTCTAGATGCCTGGGAGGAGGCTTTGGATGTGTCTGCTAACTGCCTGAATTCTTGGCTTTTCTCTTGGTCTGGCTGTCGTTTAACATACATCTTTCCCAGGGGGTCTTCACAGGGCAGATCTGAATCTGAAGACAGGCTGGGGCTGGGACTTTGTCATCACCCAGCTGGGCTTTTGCAGGGCACCAGGGGGCAGAGTACTGAGGTTTGTACCAACCCAGCACTGCCTTCCCAGGCTGAACTGCCACAGCAGTGCCTCAGAATTTCACAGCTCAGTGAAGCAACAGCGAGAGGTTTTCTTTCCAGGTCATGACTGTAAGTAAAGACTTATTGGGCCACTGGTGAATTTAAGCTTCCCGCTTCCTTAGGCGTCCAGGATGAAAAGACACGTCGGTCACCCTGGAACTGCTAGAGAAATACTTAATCTCATTTTAACCAGAGCAGTTTAGGATTCTTTAAGTTCAGCCTTGACCCACCTTCTCTGTCCTCATTCCTACAAGTGACTCAGCTCCACTGCTTCTAGCTTGGGAATTGTCCCCAAGCGTCTGCAGCGGATGGTGGCTCTGCCAAGTCATCTGAGGGCAGTTTTTGTCCTCGCTAAGACTGGCTACAGCTTCCAAACACCACTTTTGGGGGTGGGGTGGGGAAAATGTTCAGGTGTCTTTTTAAATGGCCCTATAAAAATACCAGCAAAGGTTGAAAGATGCATAGTTGCATAACCCTGTAATTAATGTATAGACCTCTGTGTGCAGTCCAATCCAATTAAAACACTCCCTGCTCGGCGATTTCATGGCATGATTGCTGCACACTGTCTCTGAACTCTGCTTGTCTGTGATAAAACAGGTTCTCCAGCCAGCAAATGGAAGCAAGGGATGGGCTCTCCCCCCACCCAACTGGATGTCAGCTACAATCCCAGGAGGCCAATACGGCAGAATTATTTCGATATAGCATTCAGTTTTACTATTTTCGAAATCTTTGCTTTTCCAATAGAGGAGCTAACTGGAAACTTCCGTGCTATGCTGACAAGGAACTCAGTGATGATTTTTAAATTGAGACATAGATATCAAAGCTTCATGGACTGAGCAGTGACTGCTCTTGGCTAATCCAATGCTTTGAAACACCTGGAGAAGGAGCAGGCTCAACTACTTTGGCGCTTCCTCTCTGGACATTAGTGATGGTTTTCACGCAGGGCCCTTCGCCCTTCTGCACAAGTTTTTTCCTTCTCTGGTTAAAGGTATAATTCAGATGTAAGCCACTATAAGAATATATTTGATAGCCAAGCAAGTTTCATTATTTATTTCTTACCCTTCCCTAGATGAAGGTGTATTGTTCTTTGAGGAAATAGGATATAAAAAGGACAAAAGAAAGAAGTATTGAAACCAACCCATCAAATAAATGCCCTCTAATAGTATGAAAAGCTGTTTAATGGCAATTGTTTCAAATGGGTGAGTTTAACCTGCTTTGCTACTGTACACAGGGACCGTGGGTCGGGAGCTGTCACACTGCCTGGAAACTTGCTAAGAATCAAACTCTGGGGCACCCTCTCCAGCTTAGTGAGTTAGAATCTGTATTCGTAGGTATATTAAAGTTGGAGAAGAATTGCTGTACACTTTGGAATTTAGTAAAGAAAGAAGAAGATGGTAATTGTTTACATTTTTGAGATCTCTTTGATTCTCAGAGTTTTTCTAATTTGCTGCCTAGGCATAATTTTTTTAAATCCTGGATGTTTCCAGACAGCAGAAACCCTCAAGAGGCATGGCTCTCATCCTCCAAGGTTACACTCTCCTGGATCGTCACTTGGATTGCTCAGCTCAGGTACTGTGTTTGGGTCAGCTTTGCAGCCTGAGCTCTGACACACCATATGGGGAGGTTCCCCATGTGCTGTACCTGCCTTGCTAGATATATGGATAGAAACAGAAGGCTTTTTCCTGCCGGGTCATCACACTCAGTTTTTCCCCTAGCTTGCAGTTTGGAAACCCATGAGTCCTGTGAGTTTTTCCAGACACACACTACGTGTCCACGTAGCAGGCAGCACTGCAGGTGGCCTTGGCAGTGCCACCTTGGGTTGTCCTCCTCCCCAAGGGGTACCTGGCCCCACATTCTCGTCACTGCTGTACAGACGGCCTTCCCGCGCTTGCTTCAAAAGAAGGGCTCACCCTTCAACTGTCGCCACTGGCCATAGCCAAGCCTTCCAGGGTCCAGGAGCTCTGTTTTGACAGGCACCCAGGAGTTTGGCTATTTCTCTCCGATGCATCTGAATCGTTTCAGGCCTGAGTTGAGCCAGAAAGCTTGTTTGGAATAGTTTCTCCTTACAGAGCTTTGGCCCTTCTGTTTCTGGTGCCATTTGAAACCAGGAGGGTAAAACTGGGAAAGTTAAACAAACCCTCTTTGAATGTTAGAAATGTTCAGCATTCGAGGTTTGGTCAAATGATGGAAAGCAATCTGAGTTGGTATTGAAATTTCCAGCCAGTTTCTCCAATCATGAGGCTAATTTTAGCATGAGAAAGGGGAAAATGAGGAAACTAAAATTACTCAGAGTTAGAGAAGCCAGAATTCATATTGGTTAGATAGTATAACATTCAGTACTTCAGTTTAGGTGGCAAGTAATGGTAAGTGTCCCAAGTTAGAGCAGAGCACTGGCTTTAAGAACTTTGGACTTTTATTGTAATTGCTACTTCTTTTCCTGGTAGTAGGCAAATTAACAAACTTCCACATGACTATTTAGAAACCAAAGCATAATACTAGCTTTTTCACTAGGATGCTATGAGGATCAGTGACTGTTTAGACTGCATAGTTGTTTTGAATGGACTGAGAAAGAGGCCTTAGGTCACATTTCAATATGGAAACATTCACCATGTCAGTTTTGATATTTGCACTTCCCAGGTACCATACATGTATGGCATCAGGACTCTAAATTAGAGGAAGGAGTTGAAATAGTCTTTGCAATTGATGCTAGAGAAATCCTATGTGTTCATCGCTTAAGTTTTGAAGTCAATGTTCTTTTGAAATAATACCTTTTAGTTCTACAGATGTAGGTTAAATTCTTTCAGCACCTCAAAATGTCAAGAAAAATCCCAACTATGCTAAGAAACAAGATATTGGGGCTTAAAATTGTATGGTATGTATTTTAGTTTCCTTCTTAAATTTCCTTCCTTTCCTGTTGCCAGTTTAGAAACTGGCAGAAAGATCTGGTTTGTGTTTGGTTCTGATTTCATTGCCTTCTTACATTTTTAGTTTATTCAAGGTAGAGGAGAAACTGAGGTGCCACCTTGTAGCAGTTCACCTATGCCACAACGATCAGGAAGCATCTGGGGCTGGTTATGAATGATCAGTCATATAACATCATCAGCAAGAGCACTTAACATAAGATTTATGCTGTCAATAATTTTTCCAGTTTTGAAATTGCATTTATTTATATGGTGGTGATGGGGATTGATTTTAGGACAAGCTAGGCAGTGTTCTACCACTGAGCTATACCCCCCTTCCCCACAAAGTTTGCACAATACAGTTTTGTTCACTATAGGCCTCTACTGTGTTGTACAGTAGATGTCTAGAACTCATTCATTTTATGTAATTGAAACTTCATGCCTTTTGGCTAGCAATTTTCCATTTTCCCCTCTTTTCTACCACCTGAAAACCATCAGTACTGATTTGCTGAGTCTGGCTATTTTAGATACCTTCTGTTAGGTGCATCGTGCTGTATCTGTCTTTCTCTGACTGGCTTATTCCATCTGGCGTTATGTCCTCCAGGTTCACTACGTTGTCACATATTGCAGTTTCTTTCTGTTTAAGGCTGAATAATATTCCAGTGTATGTATGTACCACATTTTCTTTATCCATTTATCTGTCGAGGGACACAAGTTATTTCTACAACTTGGCTATTATGAATAATACTAGAACAAACATTAGAGTGCAGATATTTCTTTGGGACCTTGATTTCAATTCTTTTGGATTAATATTCAGAAGTAGGATTGCTGGATTACATGGCAGCTCTATTTTTAAGTTTTTGAGGAACCACATACTGTTTTCCATAGCAGCTGCACTATTTTGCATTCCTACCAACAAATACATATAGATATATACAAATTTAAGATAATGCTCCCTGCATAGGACTCATATCTGAAATAATCTTCCTTCCAGGATAAGGGAATTTAGAGGACTGGCAAGCATTAGTAAAACTAAATGGTTATTGAGAACAAAATAGAAGAACATTCACCTGGTTTCCATCATCAGAGGACAATGATCTTGCCTACTGGACACATGAGGAGTTTTAACAGGGTTTAATTTATTACAAACACTTCACTCACTACTAGTTTGTTTCTCTGTACTTTTCTTAGATCTTACCACTGCTCATGTTATAATTCTCAAAATTCATACTGAAAATGGAGACGCAGGATGCTGTATTTTGCATGCAAGGATTGCATGGTGTGAACTGGCCTTTAGACCCCATCAAACTCAGAATTGTTGGTCAATAGACATTAGGGGGTTTTCAGGCACTAAACTGGTGAAACTTGAAAATTATTGAATGGTCTCAGATACCAATTCCTGTTACTTTTTAAGTCACAATATTTCCTTAATTGATGTGTCTCTTATCTTTATCTTTTGACCCTAGCTATGGCCTTTACCACATATGTATTGTTTATGTGTGTAGCTTTATCGTTACCCAAAAACCCAGCTTTAAGTGACTTCTTCCTCCAATTCCTCTTTTATGTGACATTACATTTGGGTCCCCCGCATTCTGTTCAGGCTGACGACTTTTTAATCTTTATATATCCAGTGTACAGCTTGCCCCTAAGAATATTTCACACCATAATAATGTTATTTTCTTGTAATTCTCTTGCTGTCATTCACATAAATTCACTTGTCTTAACCTGAGATAGAATTATTCATTCTCACTTTATCTCTATATTGCCTCTTCTAATCTTTTTCTAGGCCTTTACCAAGAAACACCCCAATGCATCTGCAAATTTAGTTATTTCTCTAATAACTTATTGAGTACTCACTTACTTCACAGACTATGTTTCTTAGCCTGGGGTGAGACACACTTGGTCATGTTCAAAAGAAAATTCTTATTCATATGAGCTATGCACAAAACTAAATGCACAACAAATACCCAAAAGACAAATATAGCCGGGGGTTGGGACTGGGGTAAGATAACAGGTTCTCAGGATGCAAAATTGAAGAAGCATTGCTTGTCAGTACCACTCCCATCTTGCATGACCCTAAGAGTGAGTGCCTCCTTCAACTTTGCATCCTGGTTTCCTCATTGGTCTCATGCTGGTCCTGACTCTGGTTATGGCTCACAAATCTAAGGAGAGACCATGGGCTGGGCAGAAGAGGGTGGTACCTGTGTCAGGAAAGGATTTTGTGGCTGAAAAATCTGTAACCACAAAATAGTAGAGTCCTGAGCTGAGCCTTGATAGATACTCAAGTTTCGTTTTGTTTTTGTTAGATATGTATGTTTTCAAGAGACAAAAGGATAGGGAGAGCTCTAAAGACAGATTAGAGAATGCTGATGCAAAAGGCAGATCAGATATGAGCTGGGTCTGCTTGGGAGAGAGCAAGCATCCTAGCCTGGCAGAGGAAGAGGAGCTGATAAAGGAGGCGCGAGAAGGAGCCACCTGGAAATGTACAACATGGATCAAATAAAGGAGAGCCCCAGAGGCCTGGTCAACAGTTTGCATTTATTCTGTGTACAGCAGGGAACTATCAAGAGCTTTGGACCAGCCAGGTGACAGGATAAAACAGAAGCATTTGGAAAATTGATCTAACAGTGGTATCTATGATTATTTGATGAATTGATTTGCTCTGGAGAGTTGGGGTCTTGGCTGTTTGGGTCATAATTGTTCCTCTAGCATCTACTAGCATCCAATACTGTTTGATGTGCAGAAACTTTTTGATAAATGAATTATTAGACAGATGAATGGTTCTATGGGGCTTTATTAAAGTAGAGACAGGGAAGTCAGAAGCTTTAATACATCAGGCGCGGAGTAACAAGCTTTATCTAAGGATGTGGATAGTGGGATTGGAAGGCAATGGAACTATGATAGTTTGAGTACATGAAAGATCTCAGCACATGTGTAAATACTGAATAGTTTCTCTAGTTTGGGAAACTGAAAGTGTAAATAAGGATTAAAAGGTATAATAGGTAAGGTGAAATAGGAAGAAAAGGGGCAAAGGGGAAGGGAAGTGGGAGGGGTAGGGAAAAGGAAAGAAGGGAATGGAATTAATATGAGAAAATGAAAAAAGGAAACAAAGTTTTTGTAAATAGGGAGGTATGGAGGGGTTGAAGGGAGGGGAGAGGAAGGGGGGAAAAATAAGAACCAAGACAGTATGTAAAGGTGCATATCTCCAATGATGAATGTCATTATATTGTACACCTAAAATGTACCAATAAAAGGATATGCAAAAAAAAAAAAAAGAAAGAAAGACCTCAGATTTTTGTACTTCCTTGTAGTCACAACTGTTGTTATGTGAGTCCATTACTGTGGTCCCCTCCCACTATGAAACTGAGCTTGGCCAATGGCTTGATTTAGCCAGGAGATAGTCACAAATTTGATGCAGGGTTTTAGAATGGAAAAGTGATTGAACTTTAGAACATGGCCAGGCTGGTGTGCTGAAAGGTGAGACACAAGGAAGAATCATCCTAATGAACTAACTGAGGCCGTCCTAATTCAGCTGGCAGCAGGCTGGCCCTCAGACACTTACATGGACTCCAATCCTACCCTGAAAATTTGACCAGCCAAACCCAGCCCTGACCAGCGGAACTGCCTACCTTCTCACAGAGGCATGAGCAGTACCACACAGTTGTTTTAAACCTTGGAATTTTAGGGTACTTTGCAGTGCTGCATCACTGGGGCAATAGATTTTGTGGAAGGAAAGGTAGAAATGCAGAAAGCATCAGTACAGAGCTACAGCTGAATGGAGCAGTTAAACAGAGTTGGTTACTTTGCAAAGTGAAAGCGAATAAAAGCAAAGATGTGGACTGCAGGTAAGAAAAGAGCCAGTAGAGAAAGGAGCCTGGGAAGACTGGAAAGAGAAGTAAAGTTAAGAAAATGGGAGTGTGTTATGAGCCAAGGGAGGATGAAGTTTCAAGAGATGGGATAAAAACAAGGTTAGATGTTGGGAAGACATGCAAAACCATGAAAAGGTCAACAGATTTGAAAAGAGCCACTTGAGATCTGTTTCTTCATGACACCTCATCAGACTAAACAGAGGAGTGACATCCGATTTTGTTGGTCTGCAGACATCCAGTTCCCTCTTTGCTTGTGTAGAAGATTAATACGGAGTTCATTGTTATTACAGTTAGATGTTTGTTCAAATATGTCTGAGTTGGATATATGACTTCTCTTTTTCAATTAAATTAAAATATTATAAGCATCTACTTGAATAGAAAAGAGGGAAATTGCATTTAAGGAGATTTTTAGTGCTGCTTGTTGCTGCTTTCATTAAACAGCTAGATTTTGTTTGAGAGGGGCTGATGTGGAGCCGAAGGAGGTGGCCCTTCAAAGAGGTGGAGAGTCACCTTGCATAGCAGCTGTTGGCATTGAATCTTAGTAGGACACTCGCCTTGTCACCTGTACTATTAAGATATGATGGGAGGACCTCCAGCCCCTCGTCCCCGAGGTGGGGCGCAGGACAGCAAAGGGCCCTCGCGGCCCGCGCACGCTCACCCTCACGGGTCTCCCTGTACGAGCGTTGAACTCAGTATGTAGCCTAAGCTGGCCTGGAACTCACAGCAATCTTCCTGCCTCAGCCTCCCCAGTGCTGGTACTACAGATGTGTCCCAGTACGCCCGGCCTAAGCATTTTAAAACAAAGGCCATTAATTAAAGATGACTACATCAAAACTGAAGAGGACACAGCCCATGAAAATCTGAGATAATTGAAGGCAAAGCACCTCCACAAATTGAAAGCATTAAAAAATATAAGGAATCATTATTATCACCTGAAAAAAAAAAAAAGATACGATGGGCATGGGGTAACAGACTGAAGTGTGAGAGAGCGTGAAAATTTCCAAAGCGCTGTTTGCAAAGAACTCTTTGGACATTTAATTCTCGGTAAGGATTTAAAAAGATCAGCAGTGGCATCAAAGAGGAGGTCTTTGGTGAGAGCAATCAGGTGATGCTATTCTTCACCCTACCTCTCTCAGTGACTGAGGCAGAGAGAGGACTCTGTCTCACACATCAAACCCAGGGAGAGAGCCTTACATGGTGCCATGCAAGGAGATCTGTCCCTAAGTTTAGGGCCTGATTAATTCCCTAAAAGAGTAGAAATGGCTTCTTGTAGAAGAGACGGGGACTACATTAGGAACTTCTCACGTATACCTTTGCAACTTCCCCGACATGGAACCCCAAGTAAGGTTGGCATTGTTTGTAAAGGGATGCAGCACAAGCAACAAGTGGCAGACTTTCCAGTCAAGGATATTTTGGCCCAAAGAAATAGTGATGTTGACCATGAAAAACAGGAGCTGAGAAGAAATTGGGGTTCATCACCTCAAGAAGGGACCAGCAGAAAAAGGCTCATGAAACAGCCAGTGTAGAGCCCAGGGGAAGAGGGAGTGATCATGTTAAATATCTATGAGGCCCCAAGATGACCAAGCCATTGAGCAGTCTCCCAATCTTCCTATGTCTCTTCTTCTGTCTTCTCCAGCAAGGCACCATGGGGAGCTTCAGTTAGCAAAGAATAGGGATGAATGGAGAAGCACTGAGCTTTAGAAGGAAAGAGTGTGGCCACATTCCATGAAGCCAACCAGTAGCTCAATAGGCTCCGACTACCGACATGGAGCCTCTTGTGGTGTGGATTATTTGAGACTCTGATTTTGAGTGACTGTAGGATGTATCTAAGTGAGAGGCAGAAAAACATCACCACACTGAATGTGTTTAAATGGACAGTGAAGGACAAAAACCAAGAGGCTTTTAAAAGGTGAATATAACCCAAAATGTCCATGAACATTGTCAGATACATCGATAACTAAAATGAAGATGCAATACATGTGCATACAATGAAATATGACTTTACCCTAGCATGGAATGAAATTTTGTTATTTTCTACAACATGGATGGACCTCAAAAGCATTACACTTAGTGAAATAGCAAGGTGCAGATGGACAAATATTGTATGATTCCACTTACATGATGTAATAGAATAGGAAAATTCCTAGAGAGAAGGTAGAATAGAGGCTGCTGGGAACTAGGAGGAGGGAGAATGGCAAGCCACAGAATTTCAGGTTAGGAAGACGAAAAATTTTGGAGACAGGTAGTATTGATGGTTGTACAACAGCATGAAAATCATTAATGCCAGTGGGCTGTATACTTATGAGTGATTAAAATAACAATTCTATTATGCATTTTTTCTATTCTATTCTATTATTAATTCTATCACGCATAATATGCATATAATATTATGCATATTTTTCCGCAATAAAAATCAAGTGGCTTTTTTTTAATTAGATTCAACAAATTTTTGCATCCAAAATAACTTTATAGCCTTGGGGGATCTCTCCCTCTCTCTCTCTCTCTCTCTCTCTCTCTCTCTCTCTCTGTCCCTCCCTCTCTCTCTCTCTCATGGTCCACACAGCTCCTGGGTGAGTAGCAGTGGTATCCCATTTTCTTTGGCAATGCTAGGTTGGATAGTTTGAAACAGATACAGCCGAGATCTGGCTCTTGTCTTTAGGTGAGGAGTTGTTAGAGTGGTCCAGTTTTGTCTTGTGACTCTCAAGAAAGTCTGTTTAATTCAGTGTACAATGTTGTTGATATAGTACCTAAACCATTATCCTTATAATACTAGAAATGATAAGGCTATTCTGAAAAATGATTCTGGAGAAAGTTTCTGCCTTTGACTGCACCTTACAAAGCAATCTATATATTTTGCCTATTTATAAAAGAATCTAAAGTTGTGTCTTAATTAGTTGAGAAAAATAAAATGAGAACTTTTTGACAAGGATTTAAATAACCTTGTATTAAGAGTTGACTTCTATAACTATAATCACACACATGCACACACACACACACACACACACAATATTGATTTCACTTTTTACCCTGCCCTCACTTGGCATGAATGTGCTTGCAAGCCTCAACGTATTTATTATCTTTCTGCATTCTCCATTCCTGTAGTTAGTCGACCACACAAAGGGTAGCTCTAGAGGAGATAATTGATTTAATGATAATTCAAATGATTAATCCTTTTTTTCTGCAGCATCTCAATATGCAGAGATTATCTTGTTTGATACTTGAGCTAGACATCTGCTGCCACTCGTGTTTAATCCCACACAAAACCTATCTTTTCCTTGAATCTACTCAAGCACTCAGCGACAGCCTTCCAGGCTTCTGTCACCCACGTCAGACAGGGAATCATGCTGACTCAATTGTTTCATGTCCCCAGGATGGCGTGGCTCCCAGAATACCCTTTATAGAGATGCCAATGGAAACTCAAATTAAGAGATGGAGCTGGGACTTCGCATGCACAGCTGTCCCTGGGCTGTGCTGTGTGCAGGACACTGTGATCCCTGAAATACCTAGGACCTGCTCATTAAGCTGCTAAGAAGCAGGTAAAAAGATGAGGAGGGAGGGCCGGGGATTTAGCTCAGTGGTTTCGGCGCCTGCTGCGCAAGCGCAAAGACCGGAGTTTGAGCCCTGGTACCAAAAAAACCCACAAAAAAACAGATGAGGAATGTTTTTAAGGTTTAGAACCCTTCATCTATTAAAACACACACTTTTAAACTCCTAGATTTCTATCTTTATTCATATCACTGATCCAGTCTAGGGAACATGAGTTTATTTTCTCTTTATGGATGGACTGAAAACATTTTGAGCAATCAGGTGGTTTTTTTTGTATTTCAAGCCCTCACCTTCATGGAACAACATACTTTTGGCAAATCATTTACTCTGAAGTTCAATTTTATCTCTGTAATGAAATAAGGGTAGAGTAGCCAGATTTAGCAAAACAAAACAAAACAAAATAGAAACCCAAATGGCAGGCATCATTAACTTTGAGAGATAATAAGTTAACTAGAGAGATAATAAGTTGTTAGATGTCGCAGATATTGCACAAGACATCGATACAGTAAAAGTTCTTCATTATTTATCTGAGATTCAAATTTTACAAGGCAAATTTAACTGAGTTCATTAAATATAACTTAATTCATTTTAGCTGACAACCTCAGTTGATGGCCAAGATATGAGATATGCATGTATACACATATCCCCTAAGAGGCAGGAAACTCTGGGGTTTTATTTAAATACAGAGGAGAAGATAATTGTGTATGCTGTTGGACTTCAATCACTGCAGGCTGGTGTGGGTTTTTTTTTTTTTTTCTACCCTTTTCTTGCAACCCTTTCAGGGCCCTGGAGGAGGGTTAAATACCAGGCTCACCTTGCTAGTGGTTTGTCCAGCAGTAAGACAATGGCAAAAGGGATCATTTACCTTGCTTTTTCCATGCTGGACTCACCTGCTTTCTGTCCCAGAAGGACTGGCTGCAGTATTGTTCCTCTCTGCTCCTTTTCCAAAGGAGAGTGTGTTAATTGCTGGGTGGCAGCTATGCTAGAGGCAAGTGGACGGCAGCTGGGTGCTGGGCACGCTCTGCAAAAAGAGTTTTGGGTTTCCATTGTAGTCAGCATCATAATCCTGTCCCTTCCATCTGCACTAACTGTTGTTTTAGGTCTCGAGCAATTGGCTGGAGCTGAAAACATCAACACCTCCATGTGCTGGCCCTTATCATTTTCTTTTTATGTTCGTTTAGGAAATACACCTGTGAGACCCAAGGTGCACAATGAACCCAACAATTAGCCACCACCACGGGCAGGCGGCAAATGTTCCAGCAACAAAACACCCAAGGACGGGCGGCTGCTGGTTTCTGACTTTCCTCATGGTGCTGGGGCCCCTGATCTGCTTTTGGACTCCTCCCATTTCTGCACCCTGGTCAGAGCTGCTGAAAATGGGGGAACTTGGAGGAGAGTTTCTCCTGATCAAAACAGCTGGTTCAGGTTATGTGTGGTGTGGGAAAACTAATACAGAGAAAGAGGCAGGATATAACTAGTTTGTCATCGATGATGCATTCAATTGCGAAATTATTACAAGGAAAATTGGATCTATTTTTCCCCCCAGGTATGGCTTTGGTAGAACTATCCCAAAGGTGAATGAGAAAGTGGAGATTGAGGTGAAGGCAGGGGGAGAGACATGGGAAATTGTCAGCATTTCATACTTTGGGGCTGAACTCTTCACCCATTCCACAAATATTTATTCAGCATGTTCTCTGAATCAATGAGCAAAATAATAAGACTGATGATAAAACCTGTTTAAATTCTGGGGCAAGACAGTCTGGAATAGGGGTTATGAATGAACTTGGGGCCACATTACATGGGTTGGAAATCACAGCTTAGAAACTTACCGGTTACATGTTATCCAACTTATCTGTGCCTCACTTGTCTCACCTGTTAAATGGGAATGATACCATGACGTCTTTGATGGGATTGTGAAATGTTAATGATCATACTTCTTACCTACAGTGTCACTGTGAACATTAAATTGATTAATGCCTATGAATCATTTAGAAAACTTCTTGGCACATACTAGGTACCAAGTACATATTAGTCTTATTGGGTGGTGAAGCCTCATTGTGACTCAATACTGAGAGATATGCTTTCTCATAAATGATGGGGAAAGGAAAAAGCTAACTGCAACTCACTAGGAAATCTTAGGCAGAAATGATTTTACACTCATGTTTCCTTCTGCAGGTAGTAAATTACTTACGAACTTATTTTTGTCACAGTGCACTTTGGTCCCCAAACATCAAGAAGATTGTTCCTTTAAATAATTACTTAAAAATCACCAGGACATCAGTGATATGAGCCATCCATGGAGAAAGTATGTTTGCCGTCAACTAACTAGAAATCAGAAGAACGACATTGGGTGGTTGAACTAAATATTCTGTGTTCCCCTGAGGCTTTCTGTCATACTTCTTATACCTTTTGCTTTGCCTTTTGGCCATGTGAAACCATCTTTCCACAATTCAAGTGTAGCTGGCAAGCAAGAAGAGGAATAAATGAGACTCTGTGGATGTCAACCATTGACACTGGGATAGTTTGCAGCCATCACAGGGTCCATCCCAGGGAAGCATTGGCTCTATCCAATATCTAATGAACACGTTGCTTTCTCTTTTTCTGATGCAGAAGGTTGCTTGTTAGCTGGATGATTATTATACAAAGTGTAGACTCAAACTTGGCAATCCTCCTGCCTCAGACTCCCAGATTGCTGAGATTACAGACATGTACCACCACAGTCATCTTCAAATCAATGATCTTTATAAATTAAAAATACTTCCTTTTTGAAAAGGAAATAAGACAGGATGAGTAAGTCATAGGAAAACACTTAATGTTGACTTCATCTACAATGGAATCCATTAAGAATTCACTAATTATACAGCAGCTGCCATTAACTGCCTGCTCTCGAGTGCCTTACACGATTACCTCATTTAATTTTCATGGCATTGTCTTTATCCCCATTTTTCAGATGAGAAAACTGAGGCATAAAGAGGCCAAATAATTTCCCAAGCCACACAGACAGAAGGTGGGATAGCCACAGTTTCCAACGTAGGCAGGCTGGCCCCAAACTCTGCCCAAGTCATCATTGTATTATCCCGCCCAGACTATTCCACATCCTTTCCTTTCCTTTTTGCTTTTATTCTTAATCCAAGAATCAACTAAGATAGGAAAGAGGAGATTTGTTTCGACAGGAATTCAAATCTCCTATGCTTTGTAGATCAGCTCTGGGATCATTAACCTGAGATTAATAGAAATGTTTGCTTTAAAGTTCAGAGGGTTCATAGGAGGTAGCTCACCAATTTTATTGTCTTTTGTCTCCACAATACATATTATTTATAAGGTATTCAATTATACTACAAAGGGGTCATGCATTCCCTTTGGAGATTTAAAAAGCATTTTTGATGGGTGTTATACTTGTAAGTGGACCAAGCCTGGGCCTGCATTTGTCCATGTTTTTATAAAAGACAAGGTGCATTTAGGTCACTAGGTCTTATTCAATACAGGGAGGGTGAGACTTACAAGTTCACTGCATTGTCTGTGAAGCATTTCCAAATGACCATTAGAGCTTTCCTTCCTCCAAATACTCTGCCACTTCTTAACTATTCATGGAATTATTACCGTGAGCCACCCTGGATGATAACTATAGTCTTCTCTTCCCTGACAACCTCTAAAATTGGGAGTGCATAAAAGAAGTCACATCTGTTGTTATGGTGCCTTTCAAACTTGGTAAGTAGTAGGGTTCATCACATTTTTGTTGAGTGGTACGTTAGTTATCTGTTGCCACAATCAGGCTGCATTGCAAACACCCTAAAAGCCTGAGTACATTCAACAATGAACATTCATGATTGTTCTTGAGTCTGAGAGTCAGGTAATTCTGACCTCAGGCAGGCCCACCCACGAGTCAATGGTCAGTGCAGGCAGGGTGAACACCCTCACTGATCTTCGGAAGGCTTTCTTACATGTTGGGTTGGGCTACTTTAGGACAGTCTCAGCTGGAACAGCCTGACTTTATGTGGTCTCCATCCTCCAGGATGCCAGCTCAGGCTCGTTCACCTGGAGGTAACCAAGAAAGCAAGCAGCAATTCAGAGGGCCCATCCGGATCTAAGCTCAGAACTGGGACATGGCCATTCTACTGCTTTCCTTTAGCTGAAGCAGGTCACAATGCCAGCCCAACTCAACAAGTGGGCGACAGAATCCACCTCTTGAGCAGAAGAGAGTCTAAGTCATCTTCCACAGGGCATGCATGCAAGGAGGGCTGAACTACCAGGACTGTTTTTTAGAACCAACCTACTAGAAGTAGAATGAATAAAGATGACCCCAAACCACCAGGTGGCCTTACATTTTAAAATGGGCTTTGTAACTGTGGGATCCAGAAGCAGTATCATAAAGTGGAAAGAGGGACAGGATGAAGCAGCTGGTTCTGGGTCCCTGTCTCTTCCATAGCTGCTTGACCTTAAAGTAGTCTTGTCATGTTTTTCATCACAGTTTCTCTTCTCCCCAGGGCTGTCAAGGGAATCCAATGGAACAATGTACTTTGAATGGTTTCATAATTATAGATCTTGATGCAAAAGTGAACCATCACTGCTATTATATCACTTGAGGTTGGAATCCTGTCCACAACTGTATTCACTAATTTGATAGATTCTAAATAGCATCTTCAGATAATATGTCAATCCATAGAAACAACCTTTTTCTCACTCTTCCCTAAGGTGGGTTCTGATGCATCCTGAAAATCAGAGAGGGTTATATAGTAGAGAAGGCATCACTGAAGCCTGCTTGAAATGCACAGGTTATACACACAGTGCTGTAAAACTGAGCTCCTGGAATGCCAGACATTTTTCCTGCTCTGGGATGGCTCCCACACCCAAGGGAGGGTGCCCCCCCCACACACATTTATTTTTGTTTGAAGGATTAACAGGCTCTGTAAATAAAGTCACAACATCTTCTTTTCAAGATTTTGCGATGTCACAGAGCTTTGGGGCCTTCTCTTTCTACTGATGACTGGTTGGTTTTGTTGCCTATGTGGCAACTATAAGTGTTCTGTGATGACACTAAGAGTGTGCTTTGAATTGGTGGATTTGAATGGGTAGATTTTTTCTTGTAGAGCTCTTTGTGATTAAAATGAAGATGCATTTTGTAAAAATGACTTATAAGAAGTCTCTTGCCCCATGGTCTGGTTCTACTTAGGAATCAAATGTGAATACAAATATTTAGCACATTGTGAGAAATGACATCTAGGGATAAGAGACTCAGATTGGTTGAACTTGGGTTGGAGAGTGTCCATGCCTTTTGACCATACATATAGAACTCTTATCATCAGCTAATGCCTCGGAGACAGATCTGTGGATATTTATTGTGCCTAAAATCATATAGCATCCAAAATTAAAAGACCTAGCTGGGATAAGACAGATGTCAAAGTGAATTTGTTTCTTCAGATTTCATTCTCCAAAAGACTTATCAGTGAATGTTTAAATTTTCAACTCAAAATTACCTTCAACGGAATTATACAAGGGATGTACAAAGATGAGATATGCAAACCAACAATATAGATCTCTTTCCCTCTTCTTGGCATCAATATAACCAACACACAGTATGGAGCTCCACCTGTCATTCATTTAAACCAAACCCCAGGCGAGGGCTGTGGCAAATACCATGCATGTGATCATTAATTCCTTTGCAACGGCCCTGCTACGCTGAGGCTGCCTTAACCAGATGGAAACAACCACTGGCTTTTCTGTCCTAATTTGTAAGCTACTTACCTTTTCCTGGCTCCACATCCTGCCCCTGTCTTGGGAAAGGAGCTGGAGATTAGAAGGTGGCCTTGGAGAGGAGGTCCATAATCTCGACTTCTTCTGGGCCATTAGCTGTCAGCAAAATGGCTGAGGGGCTTTGGTAGGGGCTCTGGGGTGACCTGGAGCAGGGCGATCTGGCCAACAGCAGCAGCAATGTGGTGGTAGGAAAGACAGCACTGTCCTTTTTTCATTAAGTGTATTTATAAACATACTGAACATGAAACATTTTTCCTTTCTTCACAGTGATGGATGATTATATGCCTATGAAATGTTTTCATTTATTTGGCGCCAGGGTAATCAAAATCAGTTGAAACTGTCCCACTGAAGGGAAAGAAAACAAGTAGGCGTGGGACAGCCTGGGCTCCTTTCCACGTGCTGCTCGGGGGAGGGGCTGGCAGAAGGGTTCTTCTGCAGAGGAACACGCTCTTCCACCAGTAATTGCTCCCAGTCCTGCTCATGGCTGCCATCCATGGAGACTGCAGCTCAGCCTCCTCCTTTCTGGAAGCAGTGTGGGAGCATCAGGGCCAGGCTGTGCGTGACTCTGTTTAGGCTGAGGGGGAGCTGGTCCCAGAAAACCTTTGTGAATGAAATGCTCCTGCTTTCATGTCTGCCCTGGCCTGTGTTCTGGGTCAGCCATCATGATCTCCAACATCCTGTTTAAACTGGTGTTTTCCACTACATACAGACAAAACTATTTCTATTATAAGCTCCTAATGATTGTGCAAAGACAAGCAATGGGGATTAGGTAGGAAAGCAGGGTAGCCCGGTTGTGTGAGGAATACAGAAAGCAGATGCCCACTTCTTTTCATGGGGGTTCCTTGGACAGCTGTGAGACTCAGATCTTTATTTTACAAATGCAGCACTAATTTTGAAAGGCCACTGTTTGGGTGAGCTTATCCAGCCCCAACCATAGGATCTTACTGCTCACTTCTGGTCATCTCTCTGTTTTATGGTTTTCCACACAGACCTGTTCACAGGCATGAGAGCTAAGACACTCAATGGATCAAAAACTATTTCTCTGACTTCCAATCATCACCTTTCAGGGAACTCAGTTGAATGCTGGAGCAGAGAAGGGACTTCCCCCTCTTGAATAGATGCAAGAATTTTTTAAGTGAATTGAGGGCATTTTTTGTGGTTATTTTCTCATTTAAAATGGCAGAATTTGAACTGATGTTTTCAAAACAGTTGCAGAAAGGAATGAGCCTCACTTTCCGGCTCCTCTTTAACAGTACAGAAGGATTCCGAGAGGGCTCTGGGAATTCTGCTGCACAAAGTTATCAGCAAAGACGGACAGTCCATTTGGCTCATCCAGAATAGTGACACAGCGAAGAGGTCAAAGTAATCCCTAATGTTCCAACAGCTCCGTAACAGTGGATATATGTTAAATCAGAACTAGGAATTTATAATCAAGCCCCAAGTTAGACAGACTGAAGTTAAACTCATATCAGCCATTGGTAGGAAGACTTAAACTAGATAATACTTGCTAGCAGCCATTCTGGGAGTGTGTTCCCTCATATGCCAAAGGAGCTTCACCAATGTGATTAAGAATCGCAACATGGAGGGATTTGCTTGGATTGTATGGGTGGGCCCAATGTCATCAGGAGCATCTGTACCAGTGGGAGGGACAGGTGGATGTGTCAACCTCAGAGTCACATGACATGAAAGAGTCTTCACTGCCCATAGCTGCCTTTGAAAATAGAGGAGGAGGCCACAAGCTGAGGATTACAAGCAGAGGCTGAAAAAGGCAAGAAAGTAGATTCTCCTCCAGAGTCTCCAGGAAGGAAGGCAACCCTGCCGACACCTTGATTTTAGCCTTGTTAGGCCCTATGTCAGATGTTTAATTCACAGAATTGAAAGAGAAAGAATCTGTATTGTTTTAAGCTACTGTATTTGTAAGAATTTGTTACAGCAGCAATGAGAAAGTATCACAGCAGGAGTTTTACCAGAGAATATACCTGGGTAATTTTTTTGAAATTTTTGCACACTGATTAAACGGCACTTTGCATTTTCTGAGGTTCTTAATGAATGTAATATGGACTCTGACTGCTTAGGTCTTTAAAAAAACCAGGAAAATATGTGCAAATCTGAAAATATGTAGCTTGATGACATACCAAGAAAAATCTATCTAAATCACCTTTATTAATAAATAAAGCTATTTCATTTTTCAGTGTGACTATTTAGACTATATCCATACTTAGTTTTAAGAAAATTATAACTGTATCTATAGCATCCTAGATAAACATGCTATGGTTTGCAATAGTTACCTATAGAAAAGAAGTGACTTATCCTAGGGCTTTTAAACTTCTGACATTGGAGTTACTAAACTCTTGGTGTGAAGAAGGATAATTGCTTGGCACATTTTTCCTACAAGGAGGCAAAGATTTTACCTCTGCACCCGGACATGCAATTAGTGTTTGTAAGCATAAAATCTGAATAGAAATTGCTACACAAAAAGTTAATACTGAAGTGAATGCTACAGGGAAGTTAAAGTCTGTCTGATATAGATTCAGGCATCTTTTCCGAAGGAAGCAAAGAGCAACATTGACCACTGAATAATCAACAGGTCTTCCTGTTATTTTTTTAATTTCCCATTTTTAGCTGTGACTTTGGAAGTATTCAATTTCTAGAAGTAACCAATGTTCAAAATTACTTCTGGAATGCTGGGGCAGTTTGGAAGAGACAAAAACAGGTGTGGCAGAAGCATTTCTCATGTTTTATATTATCAAACTATCCTTCCATCTTTAAAAAATTAACCACTATATATAATATATGTATGTGTTATGTATATAGTACTTGCAAAAGAAAATCTGAGAGATTGTTTGGAGAATTATTGGGATGGCAACCCTGCTTTCAAACCTTTAGCTTTCCACTTAGCTGTTAGGAAATCTGGTGCTTCTCTAAGAGGAGGAACTGATGAATTCAGAAATAGGTAGCAACCAACTTCCTCTTAGAGAAATAAGATGACATCACCCCAAAGTCCCAGGCAGTACGCTAAATACAATTTCAAAATGTCCAATCAGGTTGGCTGAGATGAAGTGACCAACCACAGCCAACCAGGATCAAACTTCCTCCCTGACACTGCCCCATTACCTCAGCCTTCAAGAAAGGTCAGGGTGAGCAAAGCCAGGGGCATTCAGCCAAGTCTTACAGAAATTCCTATAATATGGTAGCTTTATCTCCAGATAAATAGATCATGTTAAGCACTTCTGTTGGCAGAAGGGGATCTTATGGGCAGTTTAGCTTTGGTAACTTTCTTGCTAATATTTTTCCTTCATAGAGCCAAGGGATTCATTTAGAATCTATTTTTAGAGGTATCTCTTCCATTTTAGTTAAAAATCTTATCTGAAATGAGAACAAATTCTCAAATGCTGATTATGAACTTCAAAGAGAAAGCCCCTTTATTCAAGTTCAGTTTAATCTATAGAATTAACTGTTCTCTATTTTTGCCAGCAGATTACAGATTCCAAAAGCCAACCAACTCTCATTTCCACCTGGTTAGTTCCTAATAGGTTCAGACTTCCTCATTTCTGTTGCTAACGTCTTCCTGGCTTAATGGTGCTTCGAAATACTTCCTCTCTTCATTAAGCAACTGTCATTCTTACAGTAGAATATTTAGTTTTTTATGTATATACAAGACCTCACACTTGTACATGCACACAATCACCAACTTCAGGACATGCTCTATGACTTGTGAGGTGTGTCAATTCCTCTCCTATTGCTATGTAGATCGGGCAATTTATGAACAATAGCAGTCTGCTTGGCTGTGGTTTTGAAGTCTGGGAAGTCTATCCAGTGAGAGCCTCTGTCCAGTGTTAACTTGCGTTGGAGGCAGTGGGGCAAGAGACAGAAAGAGCCAGAGAGTAAGCAAGGGCCAAGCTTGCCTTTGTAACAACTTGCTCTTGAGAAAACGAACCCACTCCTCTGATAAGGACATGGATCCATTTCTGAAGGTAGAGCTCTCATGATCTAACCTCTTATAGCAATTAATTCTCAATGCTGTGGCACTAAGGATTAGGTTTCTAACACACAGACTGCAGGGGACATGTTGAAGCCGCAGCAGAAGGCTTAGTACAGAATGGAAATGAGAGTTCCTTGCTTAAAATGTATTAGGATCTCAAGATGATGGCCAAAGGGACTTGTGTCAAGCTGGAGGTCCTGCTGAGCATGGGACGCCTGGGTGACCTCCCAGGTTGCATGCACACAAGACCCCCTAGACTACATCAGTGACCATGCTCACCCACATTCACCCCCCGCACACAGAGCAAAGGGCACTCACAGAGCAGCTGAGCTTTGCTTTTATGCTAAAACTCCTCTCAGCCCAACAGCAATTACTAATAACTCAGTCCTAATATGTTAATAAGGAAACACTACTTTCTTGACCTAATATTTCAACACTTTTAAAGCCTTTTATATCATTTTCTCTTGTGATCTTAAGAGATTTTGTTATCCTCAATTTGCTAATAACAAGCACAACCAAGTGACTTATCTAAGGTTGCACTAAATATTTTTCTGATTGTTAAGTATATTACATAGAAAATTTCAAAAATATAAAGAGAGAAAAAAATATTTATTAGCCATAAAATGCACAAATTAGATATGAACACTATTAAAGTTTTGGTACATATTCTTCTACAACTATTTCCTCTATAAAATTTTAGACATGAATTTGTAAAAATTTTGTATTTTAAAGATCTAAATTGGGAACATATCATACATTTTGCTTGATAATCTTTTTTTCACTTAGTAATATGACATGGCCTTTTCCATGTTATTAAAAATTCTTACAGAGCACTATATTTAATGAATACATAGTATTACAGCATGGTTGGTAAAGAATCAGTTTAGGAATACATGAGAAATATTCAAAAGAGGAAAAAATGAATAAAACATTTTGTGGTAATTCTTTTTCCTGTCATAATATTTTTTGCTCCAGGTTAAGAGCCTGCATACCTTGTTACCAGTCTCAGAGCCATATAGGTAAAGCTAGCCTTTGAACTCAGGCCTTGGTGGAGGCAAAACTGGTGTTCAAATTATTGTACAATGACAATGATACATGACAATGACAATGACAATGATAATTTATTTCTTTGTGCAGAAAAAGTGCGCTAACGCTAGCACATCATTTGTAGCCTTGGGAATTTGCAAGGCCTGGTAATCTCTCTGCTATTGAGAAGCCAGGAGAGTTCATGGAGCTGAGAGAAGGGTCAGAGATGCAGACAAGCAGTGATGACAAAGGATGGCCAGGGGCAACCTCTGAGCCAAGAGTATCACTCCGGGAATCATTTCCTCATTAATGGGAATCCTTTGGATTGAAGACAGTCAAATTCACACATGAGGAAAATCTAGCAAAAATGTTTATATGCTTATGAAAAACAAATGCAGGAATGAGGAATGGATGGGGTTTCATCTTACGAAAACAGCATTTTGGATGAATTCCCAAATCATGTCTGTTTAAGAATTATATTTCTTAAAGTTTTTAGGAAAGGTCACTTGAAAGTCATTTCCTTGGTGTAATATGTTTTATCCTCCACACTTGGACCTGTCCTGTTGAATCAGCTGATTTCTTCTTTTTTTTTTTTTTTTTTTGTTACCGGGGATCGAACTCGGGTCCTTGTGCTTGTGCAGCAGGCAGCGAAACCACTGAGCTAAATCCCCGGCAAATCTGCTGATTTCTTATTGAAACTCTGAGTACTAGTAATCTACTCCCAAAGGGCCTGGAAAGGATTCTTGCTATTTCCATTAGATCTGAGGACTTTCATGATGTGCATGAGCAGCTTATTATCTTCCTGTTTTGACTGCATAAGGATCCCCAAAGAGGGGAGGGTGTCAATGGATGTATCAGTTTCCTGTTGATCCTATAAAAAATAACCACAAACTTGTGGCTGAAAACAATAGATATCTATTCTATCTATAGTCCTGGATTGGAGAAGCCCATACTCAAATGTTGGCAGGATTGTGCTTTCTCTGTAGACTCCTTCCCCACATCTCCCATGCTCTGGTGGTTGCAAGTGTCCTTTGGCTTATGACTATCACACCAATCTCCACTTCCGTCTTCACATGGCTTCTCCTCTGTGTCTGTGTCTTTCCTTCTGACTCTTATGAGGACATTTTTTTTTGACGACATTGTCATTGGATTTAGGGCCCTTCTGGATAACCTCATCTGGAGATCCTTAATGGTGTCTGCATATAGCCTTGTTCCAAATGGGATCACATTCACAAGTCTCAGAGGAGTTTAGGTCATGAACAAATCCTTTAGCATTTACTATTTTGCTGTTGATGTGCCCCTGAGAGAGGGTTTGTGATCCCTCCTGTGTTTGGACTTTGGGTAAAGCCTTCTTCATTAGATGAGGCTCTTGTGGGGAAAAAAGATCTTGGGGCCAAATGGTTGTCTGGATTATAGAGACAGGCAGGCCTCTGGCTCTGTCCATGTTCTCCATTCCACAAAACGATGTTTATGGACTCCTGAGGGTCATTGAGCAGCTGGGAGAGAGGAAGTCACGACTCCTTGCATGCCAAAGAAGATGGGGAGCGAGGTAGGCGTGGTGGCCACCTCAAGAGATCACTGCCTGGAGACAGATTACCAAAGACCCTGTGCCTTGGCACAGCATAGCCTTGAGCTTCAACTCTGGGCAAGAGTTCACTGCTGAATGGAAGGACATGAGCTCCTTGTCCCACAGAAAGAGAAGTCACTATAGAAATTGATGTTTCTTTTCTAATTGTGTTAGTCGGAGCCCTCTAGAAAAATAGAACCATGAGGAAATCACTCATTCAGAGAGAGAGAGAGAGAGAGACAGAGAGAGAGACAGAGACAGAGAGACAGAGACAGAGAGAAACACAGAGAGACAGGGCCTGGCAGGTCTGTAGGGCAAGCTAATAGGTTTGAGGTGCAGGTGAGAATTGAGTTTGCAGTCTTGAGCTCAAATTTTGCAGCACAGCAAAGTTTCTGCGGTCCAATCTTTAGATGAATTCCTCTTTACTGGGAACCTCAGGCTTTACTTTTGACTTGATTGGCTGATTACAGAGTATGATTTACTTTACTCAAACCGTAAAGATCATAAATGTTAACTGTATCTGAATAATATCTTCACAGGAACCTCGGCACTGGTGTTTAACCAAACAACTGGGCCATACTGATGCCTGAAGTGAGCTGTCACATGAGCACACTGGCATTTATGGAGTGGAAACTCACACTATTATCGGATCACCTACTGAAGCATTGTGTGATGCACTGGAGATGCGAGAGTGGACGGGACAGACGTGGCTCGTCATCAGGAGTCTACAGTGGACCCAGGAGCCTACACCAAAGTATAGCAGAGGTCACAACACCTTGAAGTGACCTGGCAAGGCTTCAGTGGCAGCCTGGGAGACCTGAAGGAAAATAGGTGTGAACCAGGGTCAGTAAGAAGGGGGCATCCCAGGAAGAGAGGGAGCTTAGAGTCACAGAGAAGCATGAGGAGTTTAAGAAGCTGAAGATGGACTCCACTGATTCCTTATGACTGGAAAATGTGGGCACAGAGAGATGTCAGGGGGTGATCGTGGGGCTGGCTTTCCTGTACCTCCATTGGTATACAGAAACCTGACCTTAGCTTAGAGCACTGGGGAGCCACTAAAGGCTTCTGAGCTGGGCAGTGTCATGATCAGGCTTGGCTTTTCAGAAGAGAGCCCTGGCTATTGTGTGCCAAGAAAGTGGAGGTAGGAGTCAGGGCCTGGAGAGTTGAAATTTCCCTGTGAGATGTGAGAAGTGTCAGAGTTAGAGTAATAACATCAAGGTGGACTGCATTATGTATTTTAGAGAGTACAAGTCAACTGAAATGGTGATCACTATTTTCAGATCATTGTTGAGGTTTGGGGAGATTGACAGGCAGAAACACTTTCAAATTTAGCACCCCACCATGGGATGGAATTTAACATCTTCATAGGTGGTGTAGTTGAGAGTGGGTGCCCAACCTTTCTGGTGCCAGGGACTGGATTCTTGAAAGAAGCCAGGGAGTGGGGACGAGAATTGTTTCAGGATTAGATTCACTTAAGAAATATGCAAATTAGATGCCTAGTGTGTGCAGTTCATAATAGGGTTCAAGCTCCTACGGGAACATAACAGGCCACTGATCTGACAGGAGGCAGAGCTCAGGTGTTAATAGCAGGGGTGAAGCTTGGCTCACTTGACCACAGCTCACTTCTGCTCTCCACCCAGGTTCCTAACATGCTCTAGACTACTTCCAGTCCATGGTGTGGGGGTTGGAGGACCCCTGGTATAGCATCTCTGATTATTACTGTACCATCCTCTCCTTTCTTGCTCCTATCCTCAATTCTGATTAGACTTAGTGATTATCCTATTTTGTACACTTGATTCTTGATGTCTAATTTAGAGTGCAGTCACAGAGTTGGGGAGGTAGCTCAGTGATAGAGCACCTGCCTGGCATGCCCAAGATCTTGGGTTCTAATCCCAGCACCTCCAAAAATGCTGCTTAGGAATTAACCTCACCAAAAAATGTGCATGCTGGGCTAGGGATTCAGCTCAGGGGTTCCGCCGCCTGCCTTGCAAGCACAAGGTCCTGAGTTCGATCCCTGGTACCAAAAAAAAAAAAATGTGGATGCACACATCAAAGTGAAGTGTGTTACATCCTTAAGTCTTGGCAAGGATGTTCATGGCCTGAGGAGAACCCCTCCCCACACTACTCCAGATGCTGAATCCCTCCCAGCTTACCTCTGTTTATCAGTGCCTGGCCTTTTATTGACAAGATGAAAATTGGAGTGAATTGTAATTGAATGTTATTCAACCTTTCCATATTAGAGTGAACATGAGATCAAATTGTCGGTTTTCTCAAACTATGTCATTTTGTATTAGATTACTTTCCTCATGTCAGGACACAGAGTTCATAGGAGCCCCAAAGTGGAAGGAATCTTCACATTTTGCCAAGCCTATAATGTGAAGAAAAAAAACCCAAAAAACCTAAGTGAGGTGTATTTGAATGATTGAAAACCCAAGCTCTGGCTTGGCAGTGGGATGAGATGAACTCAGCCCACACTTGGCAATGGGGCAGCTCATGTCCCGAACTACACTGCCCAAGTTATCTAAATTCTACCAAACCAGAAACATGTTTTGTCAGATGCTTCCACAACTCATTTCCAATGTGTGTGCTTTGTGTGGAATGGAATCCATATGTTTCTTATCCATTTACACTTAAATCGTCAAGATGTTACTCAGTGATGCCTCTGTGATTTACAGATCTCTGTGTTTTGTTTAATTTGAAAAAGGAAAATCTTATTTTGTAAAGTGTAGACTTGAAACCACAAATTTGTACAATAAAGAGAAATACGCATCTGCTGTTTTCTTTCTTTCTGCTTCCAAGCTTCAAAGGAGGGTGCCAACTTGCAAACACATGACTTAGCAGAATTATCCCTCCCAACTGCAGGAGTTGAGTCTGTCCCCCTCTTATTATTGTCACAGTCTTCTGACATGAGAGAAGCACGTGCATGCACGTGTGTGAGTACCTGTGTGTGTGTTTGTATGGCAGAGAGAAAGGAAGGGAAGACAGGTAGACAGAAGGCCTTCGGAGAAATTGATGAGAAGGAGGCAAAGGAAGAAATATATAAGGGAAGGTAGAGGGGAAGAATTTTAAATTTTGGAACGTGTGGAAAATTGATATATTCAGGTAGGAGAAAATACATTTATTGGGAACAGCTTGAGATGGTCAACAATTTTATTACCTATCCATTAAAAAGATATTTTTGGGCCAGGGATTTAGCTCAGTGGCACTGTGCCTGCCTTGCAAGTGCGAGGTCTTCAGTTTGATCCCTGGTACCAAAAGGAATAAAAAAAGTAAATGGTATCATGAGGATAGGTATTGAAGCAAATTTATTTTAAAACAAGATATTTGTATAGCACTTTCTATGCACCAGACAGTGGCCAAGTAAAGATGGATGCAAATTTTTCACTGTCCCTCCTACCCAGAGGCTGGCCTACTTCTCCACATGGATCAAAGCTGGCCTGTAGCTACTCTGACTGATGCATTTTGGTGCAAGTCAGGCCATGCTTCTTCTGGACTTACACTTAAAAGGGGTAACAGGTTTGCCTAGGCACCTGGGACCCAGCCGCCATGCTGAGGCCATGTGTGGCCCGACCAGTAGCCCTAGCCGAGTCCCCAGGTGTCAGCCAGCACCAGCTACCAGCCCTGTAAGTGCGCCATCTTGGATGTCCAGCTCCTTCAAGCCTTAAGATATAAAGATTATATTAGCATTATATCATGCCCTTTTTTGAAATCAAAAAGTTGCTTTTCAGGAGTGTCTTTATAACATTGGTGGGCAGAAGGATGTGCTTATACCAGGAGGTCCTCAAGAGGAAGCTTCAGAATTCTCATGCCATCACCAGTATGCATAATCTCCTAGGCAACAGATTCTTTTCATTGACTCCATGTCCATATAAGAGTCATTGCTTTCTTCAGAAGCGCTCCTTATTTACACCCAGGTGAACCCATTCAAGAGAACTTGGCTGAGTTTTTGGAGTAGGATTCCTATACTCACTCTCTTAACCTCTATCCATTCGTTCATCTCAATCTCAAATTTCAAATATATCTCATGTGTATCTAATACACACATCTGCATAGTAACATTTCATTTTAATTTCATAGTTCCTTGAATGTGTCAATGGATTATTTTAATATTTGACTTACTTTTCTAGAAACTAGCTTTGGATTTTTCTCCAGATTCACTTACTTTGTCTGATATAAATCTGGAGGACTGCACAAGTCCTTTCTGAAGGATTGACAATCCCCACCTGTTTTGTTTCCTATATTTTTTCTTCTCACTCGTTTTTGAGGGGTAATAATGAAGATAGATGCTGGTTTTAAATATTAGTATGTACCAGAAACTATTCGAACTGCAGCACAAATTCTATTCATTTTATGCTCATGATGGCCACTAGAAGTAGGTACTATTTTTCTCATTTTGCTGTGCAAAAAGCAGAGAATTAGAGAAATTAGGATCCATGCTTAGAGACAGAGATGGTGGTAGAATTAGGATTTGAAGCCAGATTTATCTTGTGAAATAATAACATCCTGCCTTCTTATCTTCTTATGTACACGGATTCATTTGTTCATTTCAACAGTCATCTCAAAAATTTCTTAGGCATTTTATGTATTGAACAGTTTTGCAAAACTACATTAGGTAAAAGGCCAATAAAAAATGAGTAGGACATGCATCATAAGCATGAGGAGCTTTTCTGGGCAAGTATGTGAATCTTGTTCAGTTTTATCAGCAAAATGGGACTGTACCTATTTCTTCCCTTCTTTGGGGAGTAAAGCAGGATAGGCTGAGTTAGGATATGGTAACAAATAATCACATATTTTCAGTGGTTTATAAAAGGTTGATTTCTTGTGCATGTTAGTCCTCCCTTGAAGAGTAGATAATGTTGCCATTTTGATTCAGACACAGCAGTGTCTAAACCTTTAATGGTCACGTAATAGAAGAAAAAGAGACCTCTGGAGGCTTCTGTGGGGTGAGGAAATGATCTAACCAGAAAGAGAGGCACTCTGCCCAGGCTCACAAAGGATTCCCTGTGGCCAGTGACATCCACTTCCAGGAGCCATGATGGGCAATTCTGTAGAATGTGGAACTGCAAGAAGGGGGAGGAGCCAGAATATTTGGAAACTAGCACCAATGAGAGGTAGATATGTGGTAATTTATCTAAAATGGTAATTTGGCTAAAATGTATGAGAACTTTTAAAAACAGAAAACATTTTGTGCATGAAATATTACCAGGGTCATGAAATTCTACAGGGAAATTCAGTGATTTCAAGACATCCTTGAATCCTTTCTTCTAGGCTATCCTGAAGGGGGAAGAGATACTCAATAGAAAGATTACTATGAATTTTTTATTCTTTGGTTTTTCAATCCTTAGGACAAGGCTTTAGTCCAATCCTGCTGTCAATAATAAAAAGAAAACCAGAGAGTTTCAATTTTCCCCAAATTGAAGTTCTGACTTAAAACATATCTAGTGGATGAAATACCATCTTTTAAACATCCGTAAAAATAGCCACGTGGAAAAAGTGAATTTCAATCATCACTACTTCATTCCATAAATACAAATTAATGGTAGGTGAGATGTAGCTCTAACTTGGAAAAGTTAACTTATAAAAGTTCTAAAAGATAAGATAATTTCTTTGTTGCCTTCACAAGCTAGGTGAAAATTCATAACTAGAACACAAAATGCATTAGCCACTAAGGAAGCTATTGGTGAGTTGAATTACATTAAAATTAATGTAGGGCCAGGGATTTAGCTCAGTGGCACAGCACATGCCTGGCAAGCGTGAGGTCCTGAGTTCAATCCCAGGTACCCAAACAAATTCTGTTTATCACATGACACCATTAAGTGGATAAAGATATATGTCATACACAAAGAGAAAGATGGTATTTGTAATGCACATATTTGACACGGGAGTCACAACAAATCAATAAGAAAAAGACAACAAAATAGAGAAAAAGGGCAAAAATATTGAACAGGCATCAGAAAAAAGAGAAGCTAATTGACTAATAAGCATATCCAAACATACTCAAGCTTGGTAGAGTCAGGCAAACACAAATGGAAATAACAGCAGAATAACAATACCCATCCATGCACCAGAGTGACTCAAATGGATCTGGCAATGCTAGTGCTTGTGAGGATGAGGAGAGTGATATTTATGGGCTCAACTGAGTGGATTAATAACCTATCAGATTAGTGGGGCACACTTCTGGGTGTATCTGGATGATTGATTTGTAAGCCCCCAACCAAAGAGGGAGATATTGAGTGATGCCACACCCTGGATGTGTAAGGCATCACCCAATAGGCCTGCTACCTGGAGGGAACAAAAAAGGAAAGGAGAAGGAAATCTGTCCTGTTTTGCTTCTTTGGAAGAGCTTTGGTCTTCACCATGGCCTTCAGACGTTTGTCTCCAGTTCCTTCAAGCTTCCAGTACAGAACCTTCACCCTTCCAACACAGACCTTTGGCTTTCCCAAAGGGACTCACACCAGACTCTGCAGGGAACTCAAGGTCTTTGACTTTTGACTGGATTCTCCAGCTTTCCAGTGGGCAAGTGGTCCTTTTGCATTCTTCTTCCCCTGACTCCACGGGCAACTACTGTGAACTGACCTTGTAAATCCTTTATATATCACATTCATATATTTTATATTTAATCTGCTTCTCTAGTCAACACTAACTGATACAAGGAGTTCTTAAAATTCCCATGTTCCTACATTGGTGGTGGGAATATTCATTAGAACTATCACTTTGAAAAAAATATGAGAGCTTCTACAAAAATTAAATGTATAGATTTTCTTTGGCCATAAATTATTCCCTTATATATAACTCTTTATACATAACTAAATTTGTAGGTATGTGCAGTAAATGGCATGTATAAGAAATTTTTGACAGCATTACTCCTAATAGCCCCCAATATCACTCAAAAGTAGAAAGAATACATTGAGCCTTTATGCGATGGGATGCCAAACTGCAGCGAAAATGAACAAATGAATTGCTGACTCACACAACACAGAGAAATGTCACAAATAAAAAATTGAAAAAAATGCTGTAGATATCAGGAAAGAAAGCACAAATTATGATTCTATCTGTATGGTTCAACAAAAGGCACACTTTATCATTAGGGAGGGTACCGAAGATCATCTCTTTGGAAGGAGGTAATTGGGGGTTCATGAAGGAGTTTTGGGGTACTGATATGTTTCATTTCCTTACTTACATGGTGGCCCATGGATCTGTTCATTTTGTGAAGAGGAATCAGACTTTACAGTTAAAATTTGCTTATGTGTTACGCTTCAATAAAAAAGCTCACTTAAAATTGCTAAAAGTTCTATAGGACAAATACACTTAGAATGATTCTTATCAGTGGATTTTTTTTTTTCAGTACTGAGGACTGAAGCAGAGTTGTCACACTGAGCTACATCCCCAGACCCTTTTTTATTTTTTTATTTTTAGACAGGGTTTCACTAAGTTGCTAGGTACCCCAGGCTGGGCTCAAGTTTGCGGTCCTACTGCCTCAGTCCCCCAGAATGCTGGGATTACAGTTTACTTCGCCTTACAATCATGGATATTGAGCATGGATTGAATTTTCATATTGCTATAATTGAATTCTTTTGCAAGGTGAAAATTATCAGACACTTACTTAAATGTCTTCTGTGATGCAGTTAATAACATGCCAAAATAAACACTTAAAATAAAAGTTATGATTCCTTTACCTTTGTATTTTGATTTGGCCTTTTCTTGCATATAAATAAACTAGAAAAGGTAAATTTATAGGCTGTAAGGGAAATCTTTCTGTTTGAACAGTGGAATTAATCCATTACAATGCTTTTTCTCATTGTTTCTGAATTTTGTTATATAATAAAATAATAATAAAGAGATTAATTATTTACTGTTCCATAACCTGCCAAGGCCCAAAGTACACTGTGATCCTCTTTACTTTGAAGGAATTCAATGTTGATTCATCCCCTACCATAACTCCACAGAATAGGGTTGGAACGAATGACTTTACTTCCTCTTAACAATGAGAACAGAATGCTGTAATGCAGCGAGGCATTAACTTACGTCTCCAAGATCACATATCTAGTAAAGAACAGACGGAGGTCCAGGATGCAAATGTGACACTGATCCTGGTTTATTCCCTGGGTGGATTATTTGCCACTTTTCTGTCTTCATTTTGGGTTGAGAAAACTTCAGAGCCTCTGTTTGTGCTTAGCCCTGGCAGAGGTAGAACAGAGATCAAAAGCAAACTTGTGTAATTGGACAAAGTAGAGTTCAGATGGATGGAGATCTTGATGGAGACAAGACAGGGCCCTCAGTTTCCACCGTACTGTACTTTTGATTGATATTTTTAATCCAGAAAATGAGAACCATGTACATCAAGGTACTGAAAATATAGTCTCAGGATGACACATTTGTTTCTTAAAAGGTTCCATTGTTTTGTAAACCCAAACCTTAACTCTGCTGACCCCTCCCCCCTCTCTCCTCATTCTGTTTTGTGGAAAGTTACCAAGAGAGATGCCTGCGAGAGTGCTGTGTTTTGTGGGGAGCATGAAGAAATAAAGAGGGTGTGTAGGCAACCTCAACACAGCATCCAAATTCAAATTTCAGCTGAGACCTTCAGACTCTCAACAGCCTGAACCTACGGCTGTTCTCACAGGGCCTCAACTCACTGTCTGCACTCATCTGGACTCTTTTCCCCGGCTCTCCATCTCAGAGCTCATCCCCTACCTGGGGCAGGAGATGATGGGACTGCAGACCACATACCCTTCTTGTTTACGGTGACGTCATGAGTACAAGATGAACTGTTTGGGACATTTGGGGTTGAGTTTTGAGATACTCGGGCTCATTCTTCAAAGTATGAAAAATGTTTTGACCAGTTAGGCCTCTCTTCCTCTATTTTGTTACCTCGTAGGTCCTTCCTGGCTCTGATTTCTGGTTCTTGTTGTCACACTTTTGCTTCAGAGACCAGAGCAGATCTTTTATCTTGCCACTGCCCCACTCCCATTTTTCCACCAAGTCCTTCTCAGGGATTGGAATCCTTTTCTGGAAACCAGTGGAGTTGTTCTCTCCTACATATTCTTGCCAGTTCTTGTCTTCTTTCCTTCTCCTTGATGACCCTCCTGGGTGAAGGCTGTATGTCCGATCATGAAGGCCATTGCTGGGTTCTGATCTCAAAAGTGTCATCCTAGGTCTCATGTTGGAATCCCCTTCACCAGAATCCAGCTCTCTGTATCAGTGGTCAATGGCAGCAGAGAGAAAGCATGATGACTCAAGCAATATGGTAATGTTTTATCCTCCTTACATTTTGGGGGTAGATGGTTTTGCTTTCACTGAAGCAGATGTTTTGTGTCGTTAGAGACTCAAGGATTTTTTTTGTTTTTTGTTTTTCTGTCTGTGAGCTTTGATGACGTGGGCCAGAAGACACAATTTCATATTCATCATCTCATGGTCATAAGATGGCTGATGTAGCTCTGGATGACACATTCTCGTTCCAACTATACAGGCAGGAAGGAGGGAACTGACACAAAAGATATTCTCTGCAAAGAGCTGTCTTTCAACTCAGAAAGTGAATGACTTTATCCTTCCCTTTATGTCTCATTATGGAGAATTAAAATATGTTCTCATCTCTAACTGGTCACTAGTGACAGAGGTTAGAATTTTAATGGCTGGTTCAGGATAATCAGAATCCATCTTGAGGTCAGGATGAGCCTGACTTTATAAGAACGAAAAGACCTTTGTTTAACATTTTGAATGCAAAATTAGGAGGGAACAGCTGTGAGGCAAACATACAACAGTGAAACCAGTTTGAAGCTGGACTTTGCATCCAAGCATTCTGCTCCTACAGGGTTGATCTAGCTTTCAATATTCTCATTTTCCCTTGACTATGACCTGCAAAAATGCATTATGCATGTATTGGTCCTGTGTAAACAAAGGGACACATGAATGAGTTAATGAATGAATGTGCGATTCATTTTCTGAGCACCTTTCTCCTTCAGGCACTTACTAGGACCGTCTCTTTTAGGCTGGTATTTGCTTCTCTAAACTGACTGTTTTGAGTTCCACTGTTATACCAGATATGTATTTGATCATTTTGTCTTGGCTATTTATAACTGTAAGCTCTGGGGCTTCCAGGAAGCGGGTCTGTATCATGTTCCTTTTTCTAAGCAGACTTCTTCTCATCAAATCTTTTCCCTGTGTCCACTACTTTTCCTTTCAATAGGAACTTCCTATCTTGTGTATCTGCCACAAGTTTTGATATGTTTTTATTTTTTAAATCAGGTTTATTGAAATACTGTTTACATATAATAAGTTACTCT
This sequence comes from Heterocephalus glaber, assembly GCF_000247695.1. The sequence goes on from NW_004624745.1 coordinate 23,193,280, forward strand.
TTTGAGATGTAATATTGGGGAAGTCTTGGCAAAAAGCTGTGAAATCACCACTATCAATTAGAAAGCTTTCGCCAGTCCTTGTTTGCTCTTGCTACATCACTGTCCTCTTCTGGCTGTGGGTTAGTTTTGCAAGGCCACTGGCTATCTGCCACTCGAGGTTTTTATCCCCAGGCAACAGCCTCAGCCATATATGATTTAGCTCATTTGCCAGAAGAGAACGTGGGTAAAGACAATGGAAGACATATCAAAATGTGTCCAAGAAGGAAAAGTCATGTTTAGACTCAGCCTCAACTGGCCAGCAGCGTTTCTGAAGGAAGAGATCAGAAAGGTCCTTCCCTTATCAGAACAGGACCACCTCGAAGTACACGAGGCTTGCAGGAGAGTCTGGCATGTGGTGTGACCACAGTATGAAACTTCTTTGTTATGCTTCCTCCGCCCTCCTTCCTACTGACCCCTACATATATACATATACAAGTATGCACACATGCCTAGACATTAGTTTACTTGTTAAGATCCAAATGTCTCTGTCCCTCCAATATTCATATGTTGAAATTCTAACCCCAGAGGTGATCATATTAGGAAGTAGGGCCTTTGGGAGGTAACTAAGTCACCAGGGTGCAGCTGTTAAGTTTAAAACTTTCATAAAGGTGATCCCAGAACCACCCTCAACCTTCAACCACATGGGAACAGAGCAAAAAAGTGCCATCTGTGAACCAGGAAACTGACCTCTCCAGACACTGAATCTATTGGCACCATGATGTTGGACTTCCGGCCTTCAGAACTATGAGAAATAAATTTCTATTGTGTATAAACTACCTACTTCATAGTATTTTAATGTAACAGCCCACAAGCAGCCATTATTCCTAAAAATTCAGCCTCAGTGCTATGCCCTGTGGTCCCGCTGGTTGAATTAATGGCTCTTTTTTTCTGGGCTCTGATCAGACGTGGTGTATTCCTTAAAGGCATTCAGCACGTTAATCGTGATTAGCTGCTGTGTGTCAGTCTCTATAACCAGACAGACCTCTGCTGGTTGGTCAGGAGTAGATGAGGTCGCTCACAAGATGAGGAGCACAGAAGGCGCTTAGTGCATGTTTGCTGAGCTGGCACAATCTATTTCAGCTTGATATACTTTTTCACTCAGAGATATTGTGGTGAGGAAATAAACCCTTTAAAATATGACCTTAACTCTGTGCTGATTATTACCTAATTTCTATAGAAATATGAGGCAAACCAGGTCATAACAGTTCATTACAACACATCCTTTAGACCAGCATAATGATTCCCACATCACCTGCAGCTCATTCTTTTGTTCCCATGAGTCATAGGAACCTTCTGTGCTGCCATGATCCTTGCTATGATCACAACCCTTGACATTTTATTGTGAGGAAATGTTTTCTAGAGCTTTATGCGGTCCTATAAATGGCTCAATTTAACATGGAAACTCCATGTTCTAGAAAGCTCTTCCTCACAGTGACAATAAACATAACTCAGAGTAAAGTTGTCAGACTTGTCTTTATATGGTTCTGCTGATTTGTTCCTTTGGTTCTCTGTGACCCATTGCCAAGGTCTTCAAGTGTCCTTCAGTATGCTCAGCTCAGCCTCAGCTTATGAGTCATCCCAGGATATATTTGCTGTCCATCCGGTCAGAGGATGCAGGGTCTCATGGGAATGGCAGTGGGCCAGCCTACTAGCACCTAGCCTTCCTCTCAGTGGAAGTTCTTATGTCAGTCCTCTTTCCAGCAGGGAGAACAATCCACACTGGTTTCTTAAGGAATCCACTTTGCCTTAAAGCCATATACCCTGTCACCAGTATAACTTGTGACATCACCAGAGGTATAGCTCCAGGGTCCCTGTACGCAAGGACATGTCTAAGAAGCCCCAAAACAAGACATCTTAATTGGACTCACTTAAAGTTTCTCCTTGTCCCAGTGTGAATTATCTATCAGGGTCATTTTTATCATAATGAATGTTGCCTAGAGAAAGAACTGGCATTTAGCCTTCTCAGGTATCTGGAGGACACAGCTAATTGAAGGTCGAGTTCTGACAGAAGGTTAGAAGACTTGGCTAATTAAGCCATTGCTCACACTCATACAACATAAATTTCTGAGCACAGAACTCAAAGACCTCCTCAATTATAGGTCAAGGGTCCTTTCCAGGGTTGTTCACCCTCATCCTCATCTTAAGCATCATTTACATCTAATGTCTCACCCTTTGCTGGAAACTAGTAATCCAAATGTCTCACTCCAATGGTTTCTCCACTTATGAAGCTTTCTCGTTTGTCATTTTCCCCTCACTCTCTCTCTCTCTTTTCCTACCCAAGTCCCTTGTGAAGCTCCAAGATGTCCGTATCCCTTTCATTAAACATTTTCTTGGCAGGGACTCTCCAGGCAGATTTAGTCATTCTCACATCTTGGCCCTTCCCCACCTCTGATTCACACCATTATTGTAAGTAAAAGAAGACCAAAAGAAAGAGATAGATGTTGGCATCTTGTATTTTAGTGAACTCTTCTGCATCTTCACCAAGACTGGTAGCCTCTAGACCACAAGGAACTCTATCCCTGAGTCCCTGTCCCTAGCAGAGCAGACACGTTTTAGTTTAATGTCTACTTGTTTGTAAAATTTCTGTGGTTTCTTTTGGCATTTATTTCTAGTTCCTGTTTTGCTATGATCTGATGGTATACATGCTTTGTTGAGCATTTCTTGAAACCACAATAATTATTAGCATACAGATTCCAATAACAAATCACCTAGAGATTTTTCTAAACCATTTAAAAGAAGTAAGCACCTGAGTTCACAGTGTTTCATAAAGGTTTATAATTCTAGCAAGTACTTCTTGAGTGCTAGCCATGGTGACAGTTGACAACTTCTCAGTTAATCCTCGCAACAGCCCTGTGGGGTAAAGGCTATTATTCTCTCCATCTAACTAAGGAGGAAAGTCAGTGCTATGGTTTGAATGTGGTTTGTCTCTCAAGAGTTCGTGTGGTGGAAGCCTGGTCCCTGGTGTGGGACCCAAAGTAAAATGATGGTCATTAAGTGTATTGCTCTTAGAACGAGTTGGTGTAGTTTTTGTGGGACTTCACATAGTTCTCATGGAGAGTAACTATAAAAGAGCAAGCTTGGCCTGTGATTCTTGTCTGGTGATGTGATTTCTCCCTGTCATAAGTGACCCAGCCTTGATTTCATTTGTCATTGATGACATTTGCCGTAGACCTGTCATAGGAGCCAAGCCAATAGGGCTGCCTAATCTTTCAGCCTCCACAATTGTAAGCTAAATAAAGCTCTTCTCTTATAGACTGCTCCACCTTGGGTATTTTATTATGGTTATGGAAAACAAATAAATGTACTTGGGGTTAGAGATGTTAAGTGACTTGGCTGTGTTCATTCAGATATCAAGAGGTAGAGCTCAGGTTCTGAGCCAGACAGCCTGGACACAGAGCCTGATCACAGAGCCTGATCACACCTCTGTGTTATGTCCCTTCTCTTACACTTGGAGAAGGCCAGTGAAAAACCAGGGAAAGCTATGCACTATATTCTTCATTCTGATTTTCTGAAAAGGTCAACAAGCTTAAACTGCTCACTCAGCTCCTCTCCTCCCCAGTGTCCATAAAGAACACTTTCAAAGTCATCTTTCAATTTTGTCACGGATGGTCCCATTGGAACAATTCATAAGCTGAGTAAAATAATCCTTTTATGGTCTTATTTGGGATTTTGTACAGATTATTTTTAATAACATTAGTAAAAGGCACTGTAACATTTCTACTTTTGTCCTCAAAGATCATTTTAGCAACTTGGATTATTGTGATAGGAATTTGAATTTTTAGGCAGCATATAATAAGTATTTCATGTACAAATAAGCCAAGAAATGATTGAAGTGCATACAGTCCCAGGAAGATACTTTTTAGTCTCTGTGTCATTGGATTTGTTACTTTACATGCTATTATGTTAACATTACTGTCCTCAATCTACAAATTTATCTGTGTTCCATTTGCATAATGTAAGAGTGAACACATCCTTCCCTTAAGGAGGTTGTCCAATAATCTCCATTCAAGGGCAGAAATGTATAATACTTTATCTTCGGCACTGTATAATCATACAAAGTTTATCTTATCTATATTTATATATATCGAGTAAAATAAGATACAAATATTTTAAATAATCACTTGGAATATTGTTGTCCAATTCAGTAAGTGCCATGAGTTACATTCCTGAGGCCTTAGCAAAGATACCCAAAGAGGAATCTGTCCTGTTACTGAAACTCTTGCAGAAGATTTTTCTTTTTATGCTGAAGCAGATGTGGTTTAATTTTATTTGAATGGTTATTTTTGAGTTAGTATGCTAAGGAAGTAGGAAGTAGAGCAATCTATATCCATTTATTTGTTCATTAACCCAAGGATTTGTAATCTTTATAAATTTTATAATCTTTATAAATTCTTTTAAAAGGATTAATCTTTATTCTATAAATCAGATTATGACAATATTTTCTCCTACTTTAGTCCTGGATTATAATGCTTATTACTGGTCTAAACCTCAGATCTAGACCTAAAGAAATCCACTTTCTAATATGTTAAGATAGCAATATCTTGGGTGTGGGGAAGGTAGGATTATCACCAATAAATAAAAGGTAAGGCTCTGCAACATTCTTCTTCTTTGTTATCCACACAGCTGAAAATACTAGACTCTAACTGAAAAATCAATTCCAGGATTATAACAACTCAGCAAGTAGGCTTGTCTATTCCCAGAGTTTTTAAGGACTGGGGATGAAGGTAGCATGTGTTGGCCATTCCTAGAGGCAGACAGCAAATGGAAATATATAATTTTAAAGAGACCTCAGGTCTCTACCGAGGTACTTTTCCTTTATGCATATTATTCTGTTTGCAAACAAAACTCGCTTATATAAAGAAATGCACAATTTGACCCCATAACATAATAAAAAGAAAAAAAACTGTAGCCAATACTTTTGGGTTAAATTAAATAAAAGAGTTTGCTTATTATACTTTTATTTTTCTTATGGTATGATTAAAAAATAAGTGGTCTAGTATCAAAAATAGCTTCTTATTCCAAAGCTATCAAAGGGCTTAATTTTAAGGATTAAACCATTCATCCTCATAGGACTCATTGAAGCAAATGTTTATTTAGGCCTTTTCATTCCCAGAGGTTTCTTTCAAAGCATGAAACCAATAATGACATAGATTATCGCCTCCCTTCTCCAAGATGCAACATATTCTCAAAAAAAAAAACCCATATATCTATCCAGTGTACAGAGCAAGAATAAAAAATGGAAGAGTTGATAGGAAATGTGCTTATTGACTGGAATGTATTTTGCATGTTGTGTGAGGTTGTGTGTGGAATCTCAAAGTTGAAGGGGAATTGTGTGTCTCCCATCCTCTGGCTCTGTTAAACAAGGAAAGATGCTTTCAGTGTCTAGTTCAGTTTATGAGGTCACCTCCTCTGACAGCCATTTCATTTGTGTTGACTCAGGATGCTTTCAGTGAAGTGTCCAATGCCCAAATTACCCTCCCAAAATACCCCTCTTATTTTCACTCTCTCTAAGTTTCATTCTCACTCCTCTCACTTTCAATTTCCTGAGTTCCTCAAAGAGCCTTGCTTTCCATTTTCTTTCGATACCTCAGGCTCCCCATGGCTTTACTTGATTTTTTATCAGACCCAGGCTCCTTCATATAGAGGGTGGATCACTTATCACTGGTAATCCCCCGTCTCTTTGTCTTCCCGTCCTCCAGAGTTAGCAAAACTCCACCTGTGAGCCCATCCACTACGGAACACCATTATGAAGCCTGAGTGGCTGAGCACAGTTGGAAAAAATCACTAGAATCCTTCAACTGTCCCCACCAGGAAACTCCTGTGGCTATTTCAAACCTTCACACTTCCACCTCACTGCTTCCTGTCTCATGGTGGATTGTCTGGCCTCTGAGGAAACCTAGAATCTCCTCAACTTCCTGTCTTAAATGCCCAAAGGAATGAACCTGCATCCAGACCCATCTTTCACTTGCCCTCTTCCTTTTTTCTCTATTGGTGGCTCCCCCAGCAGTGGCCACACTTCATCCACTTCCTCACACATTATTCCCTAACCCTCTCCCCTCTGGGCTGTATCCTCCCACTCCTCTCTTTACTAGGTCCTTCCCTTAGATTTCACCCATTTTTATGTGGTTCCCTGTGTCTGAACAAGCACAGCAGTGATTAAAATTTCCATTCAACACTCTTCTTGACATTCTAAGCTCCACTGATTTCTATCTCCCCAGACTCCAGGCATATATTCCCAAAGCCACACTCTGGAACTTGATATAGCCTGAAGTTCTTCCTTCTATGCAAATTTATACTTAGGTATCCTTGTCTCTGTCCCCAAAGTTACATTATTCCTGTTCTAGAACGTCTGTGTGCTCCAATTGCTCTTGGAGACTCTGCTTGCTCTTAATCCCTTGCTACCCTCACTTCTGTCAGGAAAGTGATTTTGATTTCATTATCCATCATTTTAACTTTGGTCTTGCCTACATCGTCTATTCTCATACATTCTCATTCTACTACCACACCCACAGGCAAACCTCCTCCCTGAATCCCTACAACCATTGACCTTGTCTACACTTGAGGTACTGGTGAAATTCACACACCATGTCGGTTAGTTCCCTGCAGATCCATAACCTCTTGAATCTTGAATCAGGAACTCAACTTTACCCAACTTCCTTCTACAAATGCCATGATACCCATCCTTTCCATTCTCCTAAAGAAGTGTTTCTATATTACTCCCAAATTCCTCTTGGGGCTATCTCGCCTAACTTCTTTAATAATTCAAGAAATGGAGTTCAACACAAGTAACACCTCCAGTGTTCTGGCCCAAGCCCCAGTGGTAGGTGGATCTATTTCCAGAGCACTGAAATTTCCATAGAGAAGCTGGTATCTACCTCTCACACCTAACACCCCCCCACCTCCGCAAGTCCTCTCCTCCCTTGACTTCCATGATAATCCTCTACAGGTTCCCTTTGTATCTCCTTATCTGACCATTCCTTCTCACTCTTCCTCTGCCCTCCTCTGCAGTGTGTTTCTTAATCCAAGGCCCCTGTCAGGGTCCTTCAAAGCCTTCTCCTGCCTTCTTTTCCTGAGTAAAGTGTTTCTTCAATGAAACTGCTAACAAATTGAACTCTGTCCTCTCAAGGCATTGGGGAAACTCAGGATCCCGACGCATAATGTAGTTATTTGTATACATTTCCTCTCTGCCCCGTGAGTTCCTTGTGAGCAGAGTCACAGCCCCATGCCTGACAGTGGTTTATAGGAAAGACAGTAAGTGAATACTTGCTTGATTTACCTGAGTTGAGCTGTTATCCTGAGTCTCTGCGTTGTCTGTTTATGTTATATATCAATATCCTTTACAGAGGATATATCCTCCCCCTTTTACTTTGTCTGGACACTCATTTTTGATCTTAACATATTTTGCAAACCTCTCTGAAAGACAAGCTTCCCGACACTATTTCTTACTCTCATTTCTCTTCATCTTCCTTCATTTTTTTTTTTTTTTTTACAAATCAACATCTGACTTTACCAGAGAATTTCCTGTTTGGCTCTATCTTTAGATACTTCCCTATTTTCTTCCCAGTCTGGACTGTACTATTAGAGGGACACATTATTCCTCTTGAGGTGACCTGTTATTGCATCCTCAAGTCTTCCCATTCCACCAATCTCTGCTCTAAGCATTTGGAACTCTGTCTTCTCCAAAGCTGACCACCCAGTTAACTCCCAGCTTACTCACCACTGGCTGTGCTGAACACTAGACCAACCTGCCCAAGTCCCCACGGCCCCTGTGATTTCCTTATTGGTTAGAAGAGATCCAGAGAAGTAGCTCTGCAATGCATCGCTTCCTCTTTTGGCTGAAGTTGATTTTGAGCAGCTGTCTCCATGGTCTCCCCACGCAGCCCCCCCTCTGCTGTCACCCAGCCTCTCTCCAGTATCTGTGTGATCCACGTCTGGAAAAGATCATCGCCTCCTCTTCTGGATGGGTGGTCTCCAGTGCATCTCCACTCCCTCCCTCTCTTTAATCTTTCACCATAGTCTCTCCTGCACAGAACACCATTGCTGTCCCACATGGTCATTCAGGTGTCCTAGGCTTTGGCTGACTTAGCTATTGATCCTGATTCTTTGGATTCCAACAAGGCATTTTGAAGATCTTGGTGTCCCAGGCCAATCAAGAACCTGCTTCTTTAAATCCTGGTGAGGGCAAATAGCACTGTTTACCCTCCTGCATTAAATCCCAGTGTACATTTAATTGGTTGACTATATCTTATGCTTACCAATTTAAAATATAGACATAAACACTCATTCTAGCCTTCTTTCAAACTACTCTTGACTGTGAATCAGTTGGTACTAGGTATTATCTCTCTTTGTTTACTACATAAAATTTCCCATTACTTATTTGAGCTTATTTTTTTGTAGAACAAAGCCTGAATTATTTTTATTCTTTATTTTTAATGTTCATTTTGAAAGGTTTTTTTTTTTTTTGAGACAAGGTCTCACTTTGTGTTCAGGCTGGCCCTGAACTTACTTTATAGTCCAGGCTGCCCTCGAACTCGTGGCAATCCTCCTGGCTCTGCCTCCTGAGTGCTGAGACTACAGGCGTGCACCACCATGCCAGGCTCATTTTGAAAGTTTTAAAAAATTTTCTGTTTGAATTTTTATAGAGAAAAGTTTATTATTACTATTATTAGGACATCATTATTTTATTAGTGTCATTTGAACACTATTATTTGAATATTTCAGAAGATCAAGTTCATGATATCAACATGGTTCCTAAGTAGCCATATTTCACTAGAAAAATCTATGACATAGACAACCAGGTTCTGTCCTGAGAGCAACAGCAATAGTAGGATTAGTAGTAATAGCAGAAGTTATCCTTCATTCAATAAATAGTAAACATCTACCATGTGCCAAACACCCTATTGTATGCTGGTGAAAAGTAGGAGGACCCAGGCCAGGGATTTAGCTCAGCGCCACAGCGCCTGCCCGCCAAGCTCAGAGTCCTGAGTTTGATCCCTGGTACAAAAAAAAAAAAGTAGGAGGACCCATTTATACTGATTCTGATTTCATGGGTCCTGCCTTTTAATGAGGAATATAAACATTTCCACAAAGAAAAATAAAAATTTGATCTGTGATATAGGCATGGTGGAGACCAGTGGTCACCCAGCACCCTCACATTCTCTCTAAGTTTTAGTGGTGGAAATTCTAGGAAAATGAGATGTAAGGCTGCTCAGGCAGAGACACAGAGACCAAGTTCCCGTCTGAAGAGAGTGGGAGGCTTCTGTCAATAAGCACACACACACAGCACTCCCCGAGTGCCAGCCAGATTGCTCTAAATCCCTCACACATCCGTTCATATTACTCCCTTAAGAACCCTTTGGGGTAGAGCTTATTATTTTCTTCATTTTGTAGGTGAGGACATATGAGAGCAGAGAGCTGAATACTGAGTTCAAGGTCGAACACCTCTTACCAGAAGAAGCTGGGGTATGAACTCAGGCATTGCACTGTTAGAGTCAGCTCCTAACCATGATGTCTGTATAAATGTCTTTTTGTACTGTACATGTGAGTGTGTATATGACCTACATGTGTAAACAAACTAGAAAGTGTGTGTGTGTTTGTGTGTGTGCACAAAGCAGGCAATTTTCTCACTAAGATGAACACCAATCTTTCACTCTAGTACTGCAAATTCAATACTGCCTGATCCTACGATGTCAACTCAGTGACTGTCTACATTTCTTGACTATAGACATCATTTGATTCAAAGTACAGATAGTTCTCAGAAAACTAATCTCTGCCACTGAAGTGAATGTTGCTCAGATTATGCATGGTCCCAGTATTCCCAGGACATTAATAAGTCATCTGATATTCCCAATTGCTGCTACAAACAGGGCCCTGATACAGTTTTGAGAAAAATCAAAACCCAAATACAAACATAGCTACAATGGTTTCAGGAAGATCCTTTGAATACTGTTGTTGAGTCATGTACATAATCCTGCAGGGAACAAATGTAGGGGAGAGACCTTCTTTTCCACCACCTGATCCTCATTTGGTGCCCAGCCATGCAAAGTGGCCTGCACTGTTGATTCTAGTGGAGTCCAACCGCTGCCAGATAAGTGGGAGCACATGGCTCATGCAAGATAAGAGCGGGACCGGAAATAAATGTGAACAGCAGTGCCCTTCCCAGTGGTCTTCTTAGAACAGCACTGTTATCATCAGCAGTGTTCACACTTACTAACAACTTTCCTTGAATGGGCTTTTCAACATGTTTATTTCTTTAGGTCTGAATTATCTGCTGGGGAAGAAACTCTTCTCAAGTTGTTAGTGTGGCTGGGACTCCCAAAGCAGTTTCCGGCTATTGTCAACACAGCAGGAAGGGGCAAGAATACAGGGTGATTTAGAGGCCTGGGCCAAGCTGGCCTTTGACTGGAGTCAGGCAAGTGGCCACAGCCAAAGCTTGAGAAGAATCCATGACAAGCCTTTCAGAAATGTATTAGAATGAAAGTGATGTTCCCCTGGAGAGGTGCATAGAATGTGTGGCTTGGTGCTTCATTTTTTGTCCCCTCCCTTTAAAATGCTAGCCTGAGTAGACACTTGACCACCCAAAAAGCACCTAAAAGTCTGGGGTGTTCTAATCCTAGTCCATTAAGTTCTTCATGAAATGTGGGTTGGAAATCCCATCACGTAGCTTATGCCTCCTGAGTTCAGGTCCCATAATTTCTCTGAGTTCCTTGGATACCAATGTGCTTGGAACAGTCAATGTTTAGCAGACAAGTGTTAAAGTAAACAGAGGGGGTTCCTTCCTCAGGCAAATGAACGTCTCAGGACCCAGTCTCCATCTCTGAATAATGGATGGATTCCGCCAAATGACACAGAATGAACTTTTCTGCTCTGCCAAGTGTTCCATGGGTGGCTGCTATCACACTTTTCTCACTAGTGTCTTTCTGGGAGTGCTTTGCTAACCCTCCATGGGAAGGACAAAAGTGACCAGGACATATTCTGAATACTGAACAAGCTTAAAATATAGTAAAAAAAAAAAAAAAGCAAATGTGTAATTAGATCTGTAGCTGAATAAGAACAATGTGAAAGTTGTATGGCATGGAAAAATGCTAGAGGTAGTTTGTAGTTAGGAAGATTTCCAGTTGCAAGTATCTGCAAACACTTCAGAAAAGTAACAAAGAGTAGTCATGTTTGCATACAGCCTGTTACAGTTATATCTAGATATCTCCCTAAAGTCTTAGGCACTAATAGGTAGGGCTTTTGGGAGGTGATTGGATCATGGAGGTGTGATACTCATCAGTGAAGTGGTCCATTGATGACTTTTATAGCTAAATGTGATGTTGGAGGTAAGGCCTGATTGGAGGAGGTAAATGAATGGGTTATGACCTGGAATTGTCTATCTCCCACCCTCCTTTGATTTCTCTGCTTCCTGCCACCATGCTATGGGCTGTTCCTCCTCTGCCATGTCATCCTGCCTTGGAGCCAGCCAACTGTGGACCAAAAACTCTACAATTTGTGAGCCAAAATAAACTTTTCCTCCTTTAGAACTATGGGTGTTGGGTATTCCATCTCAGAGATGAGAAAGTAACTAAGACATAGCCCAAACTACAGGGGACAGCAGTTGCTGGTTGGGTCCAGATGTTCAATGATATCTAGGAAGACCCCAGGTCTTTCTATCATTTTCTATGCTATATTTAGCACACATTACTGGCTTTAGGTTTTTTAGTCATAACATGGCTGCTATAACTCCAAGTATCACAGTTCCAAATAAGAACAGGAACCTAGGAAATAGTCAGGACAAAGAAAAACTTTTGCTTATGTCACTCTTACCTTTAATGATTGTCCTATTTTATCAGATTACTATAAAAAGTACCACAAAACTGGTAGATTAAAGGAACACAAAAGTGTTTTCCCTTGAGGTTCTGGAGGACAGAAGTCTGAAAACAAGGTTTAGGGATGGCCATGCTCCCTCTGAGGGACCCAGGGAAGACTCTTTCTCTCCTAATTCTAGTGTTTGTTGAGAGCTCTTGGGATTCTTTGGCTTGTGGCTATATCAGTCTGCCTCTGTCTTCACATGGCCGAACTCCCTGTACAGCTGAACTCTTCTTTGTCTCTGTGTTTCTAAATATCCATCTCCTTTCTTTTATAGAGACATCCACCACTAAATTCACATTCACTGATACCTGGGAGTAGGATTTTGAACATAACTGGGGATGGGGAAGATTCAATCCACTTCAACTGAGGATCAAAAGTTGTTCTCAGAATTCCCCAGTAGACACACTTTCACCTCTCATGGTCAGTTCTGAGTCACTACTTATCCCAGAGCCGGGCATATACTCACCTTCTATCCATAAGAAGAGTTTTCTGGACGATGCCTGACAAAATCAGAAAGGAGAAAAGGAGGATCAGGGAGCATTTTCTAAAGGATCGTCCATATTGGGAGGAAATTTTGGAATCTCTCTGAACACCAGAAGGCTTTGAGATGGCACAGCCACTTTTCTTTGGAGGATGAGCATTGAGAGTACTTAACAAATGTGAGGAGGACTTCCCCATGCTCATCTCATCTGCATTCCCAGGGTCCCATATCCAGCTGTGCACATTGAGGTTTTCTATTAGCCACTGACATGATGGACCTCCAACTGGAAGGGGTAAAGGGGAGCACTGGAAGCTGAAGTCACCCCTTTGATTCTGATAACCTGGTTGGAGATTCTGTACCATTGGAACACAGTGGATGCATCTCCAAAAGTGAAGGCTGATAAATCAGTACCACTCTGGTTCATTTACAAATCCCCATTGTAATGGATACATGAAGCTTAAAGAAAAACTTTCCTAGTCTTTTCATCTACAACAAACTGTAACTTTCATGGAAGCACTGAGCAAAGACTTATCTTGATTTTCATCACATTTTTTGACCTTTGAGTCTCTTCACACATTTTCTACTCACAATAAACTTTCAAAGTTCCCCACATTGCTGTGCTTGCAGGAAACAGTATGGAGCCATCCTAATAATTTTACTGGCTGTGTTTATGTCAGGATTATCTGCTAAACTCAGAGCCCTTAGCAGCCTTATCTTCTCATTTTATAAGAGATTAAAAAAACATAGAGGTACAGTGGTACCTCAGTTCACAAACTTAATTTGTACCATGATTCTGGAGAAGATGGGCATGGTCATGTTCATCACCTGATGTGGAGTTCAGAAACAGAAGCAAAATTTTGCTGAACATTTCTGTTTGCAAACTGAATTATTCACAAACAGAAGTATTTGTGAACCGAGGCATTACTATAATTATTCTTATATTTTAGATCAATATAGTGAGAAACAAGGGAATTGAAAGACTTCACTGGTTGTCCAACAACTGGTGCCAAGTTTGAGGACATTACTGACTGTACCTATACCTAAAAGAAAGAGTTAGGCTTCTGTTTTATTATGGTCAGGGTTAAGCCTTGCGGAAAATATTTCAAAATAGTAAATGATCTAAGATGCACATATATTGAGTTGAATAGGTTCTATACAAGTTCTAAGTTGTGTATCTGCCATATGGAGCATAAGTTATGAAGTTTAACTTCCTTCCGCCCCACACTTGGCCCGAGTGTGGATTTTTGTAATCATATTTGATCAAGCACTTTAATACACTTGAGTTTAAACACAACAACATCACAGACTGACATTTTGGCTTGAGACAGAAATGATTTCCTCCTTCCAGCTGAACTGCTGAGAAACTTTCCTTCCTCCCCTCAGAGGATTGGCAGTCTCTGTGGAGGGGAGGGTGTGAACTCAGCCCTGTTTGCTCACACCAAGAAAATTCAGAGCCTGGGTTTTGAAATGGCCTGTGTTTACCCAAGGGTGTGAGGAATTGGTGAACTGCAATGTGAGGAACTGAGTTAACCATTACTTGTGTCATTTATAGAGGTTGATTCCTGTATCTAGCTTGTGTTTTCTGCTGGTCTCTGGTGGGTCATGCCATCCCTCTGAATTTGTCTCGTCAGTGATGGAAGATTATTATGGTATAGGAGATCAAAGTTTCCTTTCAGTGACAGAGTTGCAGAGTTTGTTATGGGTTGAATTGTGTTTCTCCCAAATTCGTATTTGGAAGTCCTAAGCTCTGGTACCTCACAATGTGACCTCATTTGGATTTAGGTTCTTTACAGAAGTAATAAAGTTAAAATGATACCATTATAGTGGGCTCTAACATGACTGGTGTCTTTATAAAATGGGGAAATTTGGACATAGGGACACACTGAGAGGGATGATGAAAACACAGCAAGATGGCAGCCATCTGCAAGCCAACAAACAAGGCCCCAGAAGAAATCAGCCCTGCTAACTCCTTGATCTTAGACTCAAACACATCCAGAATAATGTCTAACTCTGTGGCCCAGTCAAGTTCACATATAATATTAACTAACATACTGTCCAATATATAAATGTGTCTCAATGGTCATAAACTGCTGGCCCCAACCATCCTGAGGGTTCTTCCCACCTATACTGTTGAATCAGGTGAACCCCACATGCTGACTTACTTTACTGCGGCCACGTGACAGTGTAGGGTCATAAGATACCCTTGCGAACATGGAAGGCCAGGACTAGTTATTAGGACACACTTGTATGCATTTGCTCTGAATTAACTTATATATAGCAGATAAGCTCTACCAGACCAAAATCATTCAAATTACAAAATTTAAGTTTTAAATTCTCTTTAGCCATTAGTGAACTTTGTGAGGTTTTGCCCCAAAACAAGCTGCTACCACCACCACCAGATTGGCCCCCCATATATATGTTCCACTCAGATTAACAGTTCCAAAAACTTAGCGCTGAAAACATTTAGCCAGAAATTCTGGCACAAAGAAATAAATGCTAAGGTGCTGGGTTGGTTGTTTGGTCCTAAATTCAAGATTCTATCCTAGTACAGACTCAGGTTTGAAGAATGGTGGCTCTCTCAAGGCAGAACTGGGACCAGGGATAACTCAGAGAAGCAACTAGGTATAGACGAAAATCCAGAGACCACAGTAGAGAGGATTCAAGTCATGTAATAGTTTTGACAATCCTGGAAATGGTTCACCCTGGTTTTCCAGTCTGGAGGTAAATGGCAGATGTGAAGAATCAAACGGGAAGCAGAGTGTGAGGTGATGGTCACCAGGGGCAACTGCTCATGGACAGCAGGATCCAAGGTGAAGGACAGGAGAGAAAAAAGGAAGGCAGTGACTAGGAAGGGTTCAGCTGCGACCCAGCAGGTCTGAGGTCTGAGCCATCAGATGACGATGACTCCATCATCATCCCAGGCTAGAGTCCTTCTTACTAAGGCCCACCAGATTTAAGGAGGCAGAGGAACTTAAGGATGGAGATCCTGCCCCAAGCAGAAGGACTCAGGGCTGGGCCCCACTTGGGGGTATGACATGCCCTGGGGCCTCACTGAGGGGAGATAAGAGGAGGTATGGCCTTGACAGTGAGCCCTGGTGGCCTGGGGGGGATGAAGAGAGCTTGTGAAAACTCCCCACAAGCCTGTCCCACAAGGGAGAGGCTTTCTCTTTTCCTTGCAGCCACCCTCTCCAAGTGTAGGCTGTCTTGGAGAGGGCCCTAGTGGGTAGTAAAGAGCATGTGCTCTCCTGCTGGCCTCCCTGGCTGGCTGTGTGGCTTCCAGCAAGCTGCTTCTCTGTGTCTCAGTTTTCCCTGTATAAAATCAGGTAACAAAATAGCCAGGGACAATGAGGATTACATGAGGCACTATTTGAGGGTGACAATGGTGGTATTTGTTAATATATTCATATTGTAAAGATGAGATGTTACAAAGGTCTTTCTCCACTTCTCAACATAGATAACAGTTTTTTCCACCTCCTCAAATGGAACCTCTGATGAAATTGAAACAAGGAAAAAGAGAAAAAGAAGCAAGTTCTCTGCCTCTGCTGTCCTTGCTGTCCTTTTTCATTACTCCCAGATTCCCAGACCTGTGAGGGCTGGGGTCCATTAGGGTTTCTCCACGAGGACAACACAAAGAGGAGCCTGTGACCTGGAGTGCTTTGTGGGTAAAGCTCTCGTGGGGACCACATAGAGGACATATTTGTTTCAGATGTAACAACACCTAGCCAAAGCCAGTTAGGTCAGATTTCCCATGTCCACTTGGCCTCTCCATATTACCTTTAGGGACATGGAAACTGCTTCCCCAAATCCCAGAGCAGGGACTTGCAACTGAAGGGATGTGAACAGTCACACTGGTGTTGTGTCAACAGAATGAAAGGGTCCAACATACAGTGCCCAACAATTTAACAAGATACATGCTGCATCCTGTATACAAGATTTGAAAAAAAATAAAGAGAAAAAAAATCACATGCACATTTATTTTAAAGAGGCTGCTAAAAGATAATATGGACAGGGAAAGCTTTCTACTAAATGGCCTTTAATGTCTTTAGAGGTATCGACTCATCCTACTAATTCTATGAGAATAAGAACAATTTTTTCCTTCCAGATGAGAATTTTTCCCCCACCAGCTTTTCTGCTGGAATTCAGCTTCTTATAAAAGAACAAAGCAAATCTAGTTGAGCAGCTGAATGTTATGGTTGTATCTAGTCACATGTAGTCTTAGGTGGGGCTTTTGTAGAGGTGGCTGAATCTAGAGTGTGTGATTGATTCATGGTGCAATGCTAGGATTAATGGTGGGTGGTTACTAAATCAGTCCACTGATTGGTTTGGCACCGCTCTAATCCTGGTAGCTTAGATGCAACATAAGGCACACAAAAAGACTTGTCAGGTCCCTTGCCCCCTTGTTGCTTTTGCTGCCTTCTGCTTGTCATGAGCTGGTTCTCCTAAGATGTCCCTTCCACCATGCCACCCTGCCTTGGAGCCAGCCAATTATGGACTGAAACCTCTACAAACTGTGAGCTAAATAAACCATTCCTCCTTTAGTTTTGGTATTGGATATTTTGTCTCAGCAATGAGGGAAAAGTAACTAAGACACTGGACAGTTTGCTCTGTGTGATAACTGCTGTTACTTGTCGTAACTTGATTAAACCAGCACCCTAGAAAGAGGGTATGGTATTAGGGAATAGACTTGAATCAAATGGGTAACTTCAGAGAACTGAAATAAGTTCTTGTCCAGTGAGTTTTAAATAAAACACACGACAGTCATAGACATTGAGGGCTTTGTTGACAAGTGATAGGTGATAGATCTAGACATGATTAAAAGACGAACCCATCATATCTTTCATCCCTGGGGGTCTGTAAAGGAAATCTTCCACTGTAAGGTTTTTAGGCTACAAATAATGTGGATGAGTAAAGTCATGGCCCTAGTTTTTTCTTTGTGTTGTACGCTGCTCTGTGGGAGCTGGTGAAGACCTTTGGCATCCACATGGCCTCATTTTACAGGGAGTTGAGAGCCACTGAATTTATGTGCTTGTCTGAGCTTCTAAAACCAATTAGTGTCAGAGGCAAGCCTTGATCAGGTGGCTCCTGGTTCTCACTTCTGGGCTCCTTCCCCCAGGCTGGGTGCGTCCCTTCCTGCAGAGACATCTGCTCTAAACCATTTGCGCCTTACGAGTGACACCACATTTTTCAGCATCTATTAGGGTCTGAAAGCTGAAAACCATAGAGATGCTAGGATCCTCACTTTGTTCCAGCAAGTCTTCCTTTCCTTCTGTGCTTTAACTCAAAACTCATGGAATGTTTCCAAATGCCTGTCTCAGTCCTCCCCGAGCTTCCACTCCAGCAAACCGTGTCAAGGGTCTCATTGCCCAGTTTGCTCTTGTGGGGAGGACACAAATTAATTCCCAGGTGCCTCTTCTCCCTGTCTGTGCTGCAGCTGGAGGTCAGCAGAACCCACTCAACTCACCTTCTTTTGTGATCATCTTTCCTGATCCTAGCTGCGCCAGACGATTCACTGCAAGACACAAACCATGGTGATTTTTACAGGCCCCGAAGACCGAGGGATTTGTTAGTTACTTTTACTTTCGATACTCATCACATGTGTGAATACAGCATAAATCTCACCCTTTGCAAACTAATAGATAAGAAAGATGAAAAAAATGTCGATATATCTGAAAACACCCTAGAATGAGAAAAATAGTGTCACGAATGCTGCAGAGTTGCAAATATAGTATGCTCACCTATTTCTGGAAGGGGTGGGTGGTTGGCATGAGGTGCTAGTTCATGGAGATGTAGAATTGCAGGACCCGGGGAAGAGTTCATCCAGTGTTTTGCCTGGCTGCCATTTAAATGAGCAACTCTTTCTGAACATAACCCATGCTATCCACTGTTTTCTCTTTTGGTGCCCGTCAACATGTCAGTACTTGTCAACCTCTCTGAGAGCCAGTCTTTAACACAACTGGGTTTGTTGGGCTACAATCTGCTTTAGTCCCAAAAGAAATAAAAAGTGAATAAATGTTTGAAGATACTTACTTTGGAAGGATTCTGAATCCATTCCACTATCATTAGGATGTGTGTTTTCTTTTTAATTCTTATCTAAATCTTTAGAGAATATATATATATATATATATATATATATATTTGATATATATATATATCAAAACAACAAACAAAAGTTTATTTCTGACTACATAGAGAATTGGAAAAGACAAAAGGTTAAAGTGGAACCAGAATTGTGTTAAGTCTGGGCTTCTATGCCCCAGGAAGGTATGTTGCCTGCTCAACCAACCCAGGGGAGGTCTTAGTATTCTTTCTCTCTGACTTTGATTTACAATGCAACCCTCTATTGATCTATCTCATTAATCCAAGGAAGGAATGTGAAATTGAGTGCCAAGGAATTCAGTTGCCTCATTGCCACTCGTTGCTCTTTGTGTGAAAATGACACTAATGTAGCCCATCATCCAAAATTTTAAACAAAAACAACACTCATGCAAAAGTCTTGTTTTCCCTTGGGAGCAAAATATTGCTTTTCTAAGTTGGATGAATTTTGCACTTCATTAAATGCCTTGATCTTTTTCATCATGTTAGTCTTTAATGCAATAACATAATCTTAGATCATCCAGATTAATGATTAGAATAAAACCATGAGTATAAATCTTAAGAGGGCTGTGAAAATGAGCAGCTGCAGATGCTGAAGTTTGATTTCTGAAACTTAGAAAGATTTATCTCCATTGATGTATATTCTATTTTTTTGTCTAATTAAACCAAATTTAATCTTTTCATATGTTTCTTTCCTTGAGATTTATCAAACTACCAGTTAAAGAGTTAAAAGAAGTCTTTGGGAGTTAATTTGCTCCGTGACCTAATGTTTAAGAAAATCCTGCTGGAGCCTTTCAAGCTTAGCCTTGACATACTGGTGGCAATCCTGAACAACAGTCAGGAGCACTAGTTATGAATGGAACAACATTTTCCAAAATTCCTTGCAGCTCAAAGCCCATGCTCTGGATTTAGAATGGAATGATTGGGACTATTTCACATGTTAGAAGCTGCTCAGTTCACCTCCCTGACACATATTTAGTCAGTCAGGAAAATCTCCTTTGCCAACATGCATCAGCTGGATTGAGGGACTCAAATTTCCAATGAATCCAAAGGAAATGGCAGTATCCTGAAGGCAAGCAACTTTGAAAGTGTGTTGGCCAAGGATTTTCAACCTATTCTTAATACTTCAAGTTACCAGTGAAAGTTCTTGAATAAAGAGTGAAAAGTTAGAGCATTTCTGGTTTTACCGATAAAGTATTAACTTTTGGTTTTACAGGAATTCTAGTCAAATTATTCTTGAACATTCCATGGTCCCACAGGTGCAAGACACGTAAAGTACTACTATTCCATCTTCTTCTTTAAGGTCAGGTTTTTAGATATGAAAGAACCCAGAAACAACTTATACTTTTTAGATACCAGTATCTTCATTTTCATGATACTAAACAGCTAGAGGTTCATGTTATAGAAAATCCAAATGATTGTTTAACTTTTTCATATTTTATTCTCCTGAATCAGAGACTCAGTATAACACTATTATTTTGGTCAACTTTCTCATTGCTGAGACAAAATACCTGACACCTGCAACTTAAAGAAAGTTTAATTTGGCTCATGATTTCAGGGGATGCAGTGCATGGTTAGAATGCTCTAAGATGGGACTATCATGGCAGAAGGGTGTGGCAGGGCAAAGATCCTTAGTTTATGGGAGCTGCCAAGCAGAGCGGTGGAACAATGCCAGAGAAGAAGGAGCCAGGGATAATATATGGTATCTAAAGTCACATCTCTATGGCCTATCCAGACACACTCAGAAGTGTGCTTTACTCTTCACCTAGGTAGGTCCCACACTAATCAAGTTGACAATTAAGCTTAACTGTCATGACTAGAGATTATATTGTGGATAAGCAGCAGAAGAGTGGCTGGAGAGGAGATGGAGGGTCATCCCATGTGTATTAGTTCAAGCTGCTCTAACAGAATGCCATAGATTGTGATGGTTTAAACAGTGAATATCGATTCCTTACTGTTTTGAAGGTGGGAAGTCCAAAATTAAGATACTGGAGGGTTCAGTGTTTGGTGACAGCTCTCTCCCTGGTTCAAAGTAGCTCTCTTTTTGTTGCCTCCTCATGCGGTAGAAAGAGATGAGAGAATACTCTGAGACCCTTTCATAAGGGGAGTAATCCTATTCATGAAAGCTCAATCCTCATGACCTACTCACCTTACAAAGGCCCCATCTCCTGATACTTTTACTTTGGGGATTAGGACTGTCACAAAAATTTGAAGGGGACACAAACATTCAGTTTATTGTATCATGCAAACTGTACATCATCTGAGTCTAATTTCTTGGAAGAGCATTTACACTGTCCATTCACAAGTGAGTCTCTCTCAAAGGGGTGAAGTTGTTGGTGGCCCCTGCCAAGGCCAGAAGCCAGAGTCTGAGAAGGAGTTGGAGAGGTTCAGTAGGTCAGGTACTTAGGGATGTTGGCCTTCCTCCCAGAGGAGGTGATGGCCAAAACATGGGTCACTCATATCTGTCTTAGAGATCAGACTTCCCAAGTCCCTCTCTCCAAATAGAGTGACTTATAGTAGGCTCATTTGCCAAATACCTTTCATGGAGGAAATACCTTTTCAAAGATATATCATTCAGGAACCAGGCCAAAGTTGGTAGAGTAGAAGAGGAAATGGCAAGATATGCTGAGTTGGATGCTAAATTGATAATCTCCTTTCAGGCAGATTTGTCTCTTGCCATTTCCCATGTACTTGGTCGGGTGTTAGAGATAGGAATGCTCCTATCTGGTCATATCTATCTTGATCTAAAAGGCTGCTGGTGCTAATTAAATATTTTGAAATACCTTAGCATGTTTGCAGTATGCAAAATGGCTTTACCAAAAGCTGTGAGACAAGGCAAGGAAAGTGAACAGAGAACACCACAAATGAAGGAAATATGAATGACAAGACTGAAGATGTGTAGACCCAATTGGTTGGCATCAGTCCCAGTAAAACTTGAGCTCCCTGGTATTCCTTACCTCCTTTGTGCTCCACCTACCATATATTGCTCTTTATACTGCCACACAGGGGAGGGAATCACTTGGTACCAGAAATCCAGACCAAGAAAGACAGATACCATCTATCCCACCTCCTTGGTACCTGCCTCTATCTGTCGTCATATATCCTTTCTGCCCAGGGAAAGCTCTATTTCCTACCCACAGGAATGCAGGGTAACCTTTGCAAGCATTGATAAGAAAACCACAACTCCATACAATGACTGCAAAACCCACACAACCAATTCTTACCATATAGATAAAGTTAATGCATTTGTTCACTAGGCTTCACAGAGATATCTTAATTTTCTTGGTTCTTTTTCACTTCCCTTCCATGAGAGCTATTTTCGCATTCTGGAACTCCTATTATTTGTGTTATGTCTTCCAAGTCTCTTATTTTTTTCTTGCTCATGATTTCTATTTCTGAACCTTATCCTAGTTATAATCTATTTCTCCAAAGGACTAATTCACTTTTTTCTTTCAGTTTGTCTATAGTTTTAATATAAAAAATTACATATCTTAGTTCTCTCAAATCACTTTTCTGCTATAATGTCACAGCCCTGAAGAGCCTCATTACTTTTCAGTTTTTCCTTTATTCTGTTTCAATCAGAATCACAGTGATAGGATCAGGCTTTGAGCTTTCTCCCTGGCATGACTGGTTTACTTGATCTGCTTGTTGTGTGTTTCTGTAGCACTCATTCACATCTGGAGGTGTGGAGTTCCTTAAATGGATGTCAGAAGTTGGCGGAGGGCATGTCAGACTCTGATTTGTTATCTGAAGGAGATGAAGCTGGTCATCCATTGTCTCTCCAGGGCACATGCTGGCATCCTTTGCCAATTACAGAGGCATTGGAGGATTTAGCTCACATCACAGCCTCACTGTGTGCCCACCAGGGCCACCACTGGGGAGTCATTTCCATGTTCTAGCCAATAACGGAACAGGCACAAGCCCTTTCCAAAGAGAACCATGGGGCTCTGTGGGATAAGCCTCATCAGGGAGCCATAAAATCAGTCATGTGCTCTCCAGGCTTAAAGGAGAAGCTGGCCTTAACCACGGGTCCCAGACTTGACTCCCACTAAGAATACTAATGATCATGCCAATAGCTGGCACTTAAGAGCCAAGAAGGAGAGACACAATGCTTTGCACCTATGCAGGTCCTGGGATACTCACTGCTAAAAGGTCCCATGGTAGGCCTGCTTACTTGGGTTATTCCTAGAAGGAGTTAAAGGATAAAGAGTTTGGAGGCATGCACTTAGATAGATAGCCCAACAGTCTTTTCCTTTCAAGGTGATACCTACTAATAAGGAAGAGGCCACAGCAGTCTTCCTTGAGAGGAGACGAGTCTTTGGATCAGCAGACTGTGGGCTGATAGCAAATAACCTAACCAGTGTGTGCTCAGTAGATCATGACTCAGGGTAAGAACAACATCTCATCTATCCAAAGGATGGGTTCAATTATCATCCGTCCATCCGTCCATCCATCCATCCATCCATCATCATCTTCTCCAAGTCTTTTCTACCCTTGTTCATCGACTCTCCTACTCTCACTCATTTTTCCATCCCATCCATCTACTCATTATTCCTCAATAGTTACTCTTGATGTTGGGGCATTTCGTGTGTGGTTTTGTACATAGGCAGAGGAGACAAGGAACTTATTTCCATGATGTCTCATAGAATTGACACAGCTGTACTGATAGGAGAAGATAAAAATCCACAATCCCTTAAGTTGCAACACCCCCTGTTCATTTTAAAACTTAAAATTTTGAGCAATATAATTCTAGAGAATTGTTAAGGCAAGCCATTGGCATGTCACATAAAATCATAATGGGTATAATAATAATAGCACATTGCAGAAATACAGTGCTTCATAATTTTTCAAAGCATTTTCCCATTCATTATCTTATTTGATTTTCACAGACACCTGTCAGTAAAATAGGGCTGGTGTCTTCATTATTTTTGTAAAATTGTTTCCCAGATTTTATAAATGACTTCATTTCCAAGAAAAATGAATATTAGGATTCTGGAGCATGCACAGATTTTTAGAGTAATGCTTTAGTGTGATTTTCCATATTAATATTTATTCTTTATTTTAAGAATAACTTTCTCAACACTCATTATTGTCCACCTTCTCCAAGTATTTTCCACACCCTAGTATCATCCATTCTCTTTTCAATAAATTTTAAATCCAACTCATAACTTTCGGTAAAGCAGTAGAATCAAAATCCACAGGAACAGCATTCCCTCTAATAGGAAAACCCTACCATTAAGAGTGACTGCTACAAATATATCTCCCATGTTACATAATAACATTCATAACAGTTACTCAGCAACAGTTTAGCTGTCAAATTAATAGCTAGGGTGTTAAGACAAAATAGAGCAATAGTAGGTCCTGGAAATTTAAAAATATTTAGAAGAAAATGTGGAAGCCTTTACAAGAAAATGCCAAGTAAAAGGAGGAAAAATTTATTTTAGCTCAGAGTTTGTAGAGGTTTCAGTTCTTAGTCAGCTGGCTCCAAGGCAGGGTATCATAACAGACGGGCATCACAGAGGAGAAATAGTCTATGGCAAGCAGGAAGGAGACAGCAAAAAGCAGGAAGCAGTAGCGGCAATGGCCTGCCTCTCCTTTTTATCCTTTCCAAGCTACTTGGCTTTTGGGTGGTGCCACCCACACCTAGGGTGAGCCTTCCCATTATCCACCCACCAGAACTACACTAAACCAAGGAGTGGACTGATTTAATAATCACACACCACTAATCCCAGCATCACACACCCTAGATCCAGCTACCTCCAAAAAACCCCACCTAGTCCTGCATGGGTTTTGGGGGGGGATGTCTAGGTACAAGCCATAACAGTTGCACATTTAAAATAGGTAATTCCAGTTGCAAAAGCATTGAGTAAGATGAGTCCTTATTTAAATTTCCTGAAGAGGCAGTTGGGGCAGATAGCATTTTGTTAGGGTTTGTATATGGTTTGAATGTGTCCCGCAAGGGTTCATGTGCTGCAAGCTCGGTGCCCAGTGCGGAGATGTTAGCAGGTGGTAGCACTTTTCAGCAGTGAGTCTTTGCGAGAAGTGATTGAGTCAGTGGGAGCACCATCCTTGGAAGGGATTAAGGATGGTCTTGCACGGTGAGTTAAGTCTCTAGAGAGTGGATTTTTATAAAGTGAAGCCACCCCTTTTGTGTTGCCCTTTTGCCAGTGGCCATTTTCCTTTCTGCTTCCCTTTTCTATTGCATGTAGGCAGAAGAGCCCTTACCAGAAGCTGAACACATACTATGAGCTATATAAACCTCTTTTCCTGATAAGTCCTCAGCCTCAGATATTTTGGTACACTAACAGAAAACACATTAGTACTAGTACACACCCATTGATAGATAGAGTTAGACTTTGCAAGGTTGCTCCTTACATCTGGCTTTTTTCAAAATACACCTTTTTGGAGACGCCAGGGTGTTGTCAAGGACACCGGGCCAGGGTCTGGTCCAGTCTCTGCCTTCCCTTTCCCGTGGAGGTCTCCGCCCAGCGACCTCAACACAGCACCTAGCCGTCTCTGGAGACGGAGCTGTGACACAGGCAAGCCTGGCTGGTGACCGTGGGCAAGTGTCCCTGCTCTGTCCTCCAGGTCCCTCCCTGGACAGCCAGACGGGCCAATGATGTGAGGGTCGGTACATTGGTGGGAGAAGACAAATACAGCAACAAATACTATGAGGACAACAAGCAATTTTTTGGCCGTCACCGATGGGTTATATACACCACCGAAATGAATGGCAAAAATACTTCCTGGGATCTGGACGGAAGCATGGTGCCTCCCAAGTGGCATCGCTGGCTTCACAGTATGACTGATGACTCTCCAACAACTCACCCTTCGATGGATCGTAAATTCATCTGGAGAAACCATAAGTTCAACGTGACCGGCACTCCAGAACAGCATGTGCCTTACTCCACCACTAGAAAGAAGATTCAGGAATGGGTCCCACCTTCCACACCACACAAATAAAGGCGGTGAGAACCAGCTGCAACATGTAAAATACGAGCTTTCCATGGAACTGCACTTATACTGTCTACTGTTAACTTGATGAAAATTGTTTCACCAGGAAAAAATACCCTTTTTTAGGTCTGTGCTTCACCAGTTTCTTGAGGACTTCCTGCTGTTTTCAAGATTTATTCTCTTCTATGGTGAATGACTCAGAGCCCTTTCTAAGTCAAGCAACTCATCCTCCATTAGTTTTTTCCAGTTTTCCTTTATCATGATCTTTGAAAACCACATGCAGCCTTAGGAGTCGAGCAGGTCAAACTTCTAACATGCGTGTGTGTGTGTGCGTCTGTGTGTCTGTGTGTTTGTGTGTGTGTGTGGTGTGAAGTAACTTTGAGAACAGGAGTCTGTGAACATTTGTGCCTCCATCAAAATACTATGTTTTGTAAACAATATATGCTTAACAATATTCACTGCATTGGATTATTTTGCTGTCACCTGAGTGGGGTAGCACTAGGAAACTAGATGTGGGTTGAGTGCATTTTACAATGATGGCCCTCAGCCCAGGGAAGAGAGCCTCTTAGAGTGGAAGCAAGCATTACCTCCTTAGGATTAGAAGCTAGAACCCCTACAAAGAACCCCTAAAAGAGACATTTTAAAAGAAGAGTGTGTGTTGGGATGTGTGTAGGTGCATATCTGTGCATGAGCATGTTAAGCAGGCATTGTCCTTTGCTAGTATGGGTCAATATGGTCAAAATAAAGAACACAAGGCTGGCATTGGATGCCTGGTCCTGCACCTTGGGCAAGTTACTTAATCTGTCTCAGTGGTGCTCTCAGCTTAGGCCTCTGTAAAGTTCTTGGGAGGACTAAGTATCCTAACACACATAAAGTCCTTAGCACAGAGCATGGTATATAGTAAATACTCAATAAACTTTACTATTATTACTATTAGGGCTGGTCCCAACTACAGCTGAGAAGAGTCCAAGACCTCAATAATTCCTCATGAGAGAGGAATATAAGCAGCTGAAGTTGAGCTGGATTGAGTTTTTGAAACTGTCTGACTATATTTGAAATTTATACTGAAATCAACATGCAGAGGTCCCTTGATAAAACAGGGGGGAGGGAAAGTAGAAGCATATGGTGGTCTGAGTCTTAAAGAAGAATGACTTCAATTATAGAAACAGGCTGTTGAAGAAATAGGCCTTTTTGGCCCTGTCAGTCATGAACCTTTTCCAAATGTTGACATTCTGCATGATGTTAATACACTGTAAAACACAAACATACCCTGCAAAGCCTGAATTCTGCTAATACCCCTTATGGATTATGGGCAAAAATTCACCGTGACCTCTGAGTATTAAGGTTTGCAGTGACTTATGGTAGGAAACCTAAAATAATTAGTCATCATGTAAAGATGTGGCCGAATCTGAATTTTTCCAAATTAAAGGAAGCATTTTTACATTGAGAGTTTAAAATTTTATTCTATTGTACTCCATTATCAAGGATATTTTTCCACTTTGTGACTCTTTTTGGCTTGAAAGGGGGAGGTAAATTTCCATCTACAATAAAGGCCTATTTCTTATTCTCCAAGCTTGGATGAGTTACTCAGCCAGAGAACAACCTTTGAAGTTAAGGGGAACAGTGCTATCAAACCAAGATGTGAAAAAAAAAATCAGAAAGGGGCCCGTATTGCATTATGGAGTACAGGCAGAACCTGGCCGAAGGTGATGCTAATTTTCTGCTTTTGTCAATGAAAAACAGACGCCCAGATAGCTTGCTCCGTATTCATCTGAATCCTCAGGACCCTGAAGTGCCACATGGCTATAGCAGAAAGCTGGTGTGCCTGGTGGGCTAAGAGGGAGCCTGGTACCTGGGTGAGGCCTGGTTCTTTTATTTTCTTTGGCATGGCTTATGGAAAAGTCAGAGAAAATGAATTTCAAATGATGGGTCAGAACTCAGGATCTGAAACATATTTATTCCATCCTGTAGGTCTCATGCATTCATGGAAATAATTTCGATAACTTTAACTCCATGTTCAGTTGCAGATAAGTTGGCCATAGAGTTCCAATAAAAAATATTTTTATTTCAGTCATTTACCATGCAATGAGTCTTTTAAATCCTGTAAAATTATGGGGGGAAAAAGTTCAAATTGGCTGTAAATGATTAGCCTAATTTCCTGTTTTCTTTCTACTTTATTTTGGGTTGCTTCTTTCACCCCCAGCACTTTTGAATCCAATGGAAAACCCACTTTCACAGGAGAACTGGTTAGGCAATGTTTTCCCTCTTTCTATTTTTTCTGTATGTGTTAAGAATATTTTAAATGCTCAACACATGTTTGCCCACTGCATGAAAATAGCATATATTATTTGATGGAAAAATGCAAGAAATTACACAGATGCTTGAGTATTCTCTTGGGCAGAAGGGAAACAGCTACTTTCTAAATGCAATGAATGTTCAGGAAAGGGGCCAGGTGCCCAGATTAGAACCATGAGGAAGAGAAGAAAATGTCATCAGAAGCAGCACTTCCTGCTGCCCCTTTTTAACTCATTTGGTTATGGAAGGTAACAACTGAGGACAGCCACATGTATCATATTTTGGCATAGAAACAGAACTGCAAACAAGGAAGAAAACCCCCACTTCACTTGGGCCCTCAGAAGACATTTCTTTGCCTTCCAGCATCTCTAGCTGCAAAGTTATGGGGTCTGACCCTCAACCTGGGGGTCTTGCTGCTGCAGGCCTATCATCTCCTTTCATTCTCCAGGATCTAAACCCTCATCCCATGCCCCATGTCTGTCACCACCAAGGCAACTTCCAGGCATCCTTCCCTCCTCCCAGGCCAGTCTTGTCTTGCTCCTGGACACAACAGGCCTGAGGAGCAAGCCCAAAATGGGCATTGGGAGGACCCAGCCACATAGAGACACAACCTTGGAGAAGGCACAGAGCAATTTTGCTCCAAGCATACAAGGAGAAAGCTCATGGGAGAGCAGGTCGCTGTGTCTCTTCCCATTGCCAGGGTCTACATGGAAGACAGGGTTGTGAAAATACTTCACTAGGTGACGTCAGATGCAAAAGTGGAGGTCTGTGTCTAATTTAAAGTGTAATAATGAACTCACCCTTGGCCCTAGAGAGCTCTGCCCTTTGGCCTAGGCTTTTGGGAAGTGATGTCTAAGTCTTTGGAATGTCAGGCCTGATAGGAGTGGCTTTGTTTGCCCAAGGCCTTGGGCCAGGCAGAAGGTACAACAAGATTTCGGGTGTGGCCCTGAGTTGCACCAAAAGGCTTTAAAGTAGGGGCTTCAGGACATGTGGGATCAGCTTGATCTCAGAAGGGGCTGGAAACAAAGGTCGACTACACAGGTAGCCAGCCGTGAGGAGATGAAGCCCCATAAAGACCTCACTTGGAGTACTGTCACACACCAGTGCTGGCAAAGTACTGCAGTCCTGACTCTACCCGGAGAAGACAACGAGAGGTCCATGTTCCTCCAAAATCCTCCAAGGGAGTTTGCTCTTGTGTTTCTGCCTTTGACTGGAGTTGATCTCTATTGTTCCCTGTAATAAATGATAGTCATGGCAACAGTGCTTTCTCCAACTCCTTTCAGTGACTTCTGTGGTCCTTCCAGTGAACTATCAGACCCGAGGGATGTGGAACTCTCTCAACTTATAATTGGGGGTGGAAATAAGGGTGATCTTATAGACACTGTCCCTCAAACTTTGTAGCTGGGGGGGCAGCTGTCTCTTCTCTTAGGATCTAACTCATCGTCTCCAATGAGAACAGTATTCTAGTATTGCCACAAAGACCCTTCTCTTCCTCATTTCCTTGCTGTTTTACAAAGGCACGTACTCTTATTCTTATCTCTCAGCTGTACATTATCCACTTACATGACTTTATTTTGCCTTTTTCATTCAAATGAGCAACTTCTTCTTGTGAGTAGCAGATAAAGTTTTGTTTTGGTTTGGTTTTATTTGCCTTCTGCATGCTAGGCCAGTGCTCTACCACTGAGCTACCTTCTGAGCCCTGATAAAGTTTTCTTTCTTAAGGTCCTATTAGGACTTGTACACCAGACCCTCAATAAATGTTACTTGTCATTTGTATTAGATTTTAGAGCCCTCTTAACAAAGTATCTCACACTGGATCACTTAAAACAACAGAAATCTATCCTGTTACAATTCTGGATACCAGAAGTCCAAAATCGAGGTGCTGGCAGGACCATGTTCCTTTTGAAATCTGTAGAGGAGGATCCTTCCTTCCTTCTGTCCTAGATTCTGACAGCAGCTAGTAATCTTTGGTATTCCTTGGTTTGTTGATGCCTTACTCCAATTCTGTTTTTGTGTGGGCTTCTTCTGGCATCTCTGTCTCTTCTTTATAAGGAAAGCTCCCATCATATTGGATTATATTGGACCTGCTCATCTTAACTAATTACACCTGCAAAGACCCTATTTCCAAATATAGATGCATGCTGAAGTACTGGGGGTTATGACTTCAACACACATTTTCTGGAGGGATACAATTCAACCCACACCCGTAACACCATCCATTACCCCTTACTGAAGGACAAAGCTAAGCATATGAGCCTTTGAATCTCAGTTCTTTTCTCTGTGATATGGTAGGAATTATATGCCCACCTCACACTCTGGGAAGGGATCAGAAAAGATACAGAATGGCAGTGCTTGGCACAGGGCAGGGCGTACAGAACAATAGTTGCCTCCTCAGGGTCTCTGAGGGCTGATCCTAAGCAGGATCCTTTCTAATGCATTTAAGGTTATGAAAATCTAGAGTGTGCAAGGACTCTTTCCTCACCTGTGCCTTCTTATCATGCCACCAGGTGTGAAGGGAACTACGAGGCGCCCAAATCAAGAGGACATTGTTTCCCCAGGAGCCTCATTCATCAAGTTGATTTGAACAGTGGGCACGCTGAGGCAGTTACCTCCTCCACTTTGCCTTCCCCTGTGTCTTGACTTCAGGCTTATCTGAGAGCCTTTTGTTCGGGCTCATAATTATTCAGTGACTCAGGAGCCCACAAGCATTACCCGTGGAGCCAGACAAGACCAGCAAGCTCCATGGACCACCTGTTACAAGTCATTTCCTGTGTGGGCGGCAACTTCACAGGGCTGAAAATAAGAGTTACGGTAAAAATGTCTTCAGCCCTGGCGCTCTGAATTGTTGAAACTAGATGGAATCTCGTTTGATTATGTTCTGGCCAGACGCATTTCATTATCATCCTTTGCATATATATTAAAAACTCTTATCCCATCATAAATGTTCTCAAGGAGGGGGGACAACACACCCTCACCATGTGACTTTCCTCTGAAAGAGCAAACACCCCAATATTTTACCTATGAGGTCAGATCCATGAACACAGTGCAGTAGGGAGGACTCAGGACAGGATACACATGGGGCTGTTTGTGCCCAGGGTTGCTCTTTGTGTGCAGGTGGGGGTTCGAGAATACTAACAGCAAATGTTAAGCCATGCGTTGCGCTAAAGTGGAGTTTTGGAAACAGTCTAAATTAATCAAAATATTCTGTTCACAGTATGCCCAAATTGGCCAGTGGAGTGGAAAACAAAACAAAACACAACAGCCCAAACAGTTATTTATGTCATGTAGACAAAATACTGGGTTGGTTGACTGATTATTTCCACTCCATAGTGAGTCGTTGCTGGCATTTCCACTCTGAACTTCACAGCTGCATTTTTCCACAAGTGTAACTGCTCTTCAGGAGGAAGATTCGTTTATAGTCTTGTTGCCTTGCATCATCTGTCTTTCTGGTCTTGCTGTACATTGTCAAGTTCTTGGTCAGGTCTAATTTTAAAATTAATTTCCATCCTTTTTTTCTGATTATCAAAGCAACATATACTCACTATAAAAAACTTCAAAATTTGTAGAAAAGTGTGAAGAGAAGAAAAAGTAACCATAGGTTCATAATCTAGGAAAAACTCTTGATTGTTGAGCATTTGGATGGTTTTAATATGTATTTAATATAAAAAATCAAATATAATATTTTAAGTATACTAGTCCCATTTGATATAAATAATACCATGATGGTCTGTACAGCATACATTTTTTAACATAAGTATGTATTTTTGTAATGCTGTTGTTTTAACTAGATTTTCAAATTCTCATTGTTTTGTCCTTTAGCTAAGATAGTGTCATCATAAATATAAAATCCTAATAGATTATACAGGAGAATAGGAGAATAGGAGACATGGTGTCAAGGTGAGATTCTTGCCCCAAACCCAACTGTCCAGGCCTCAAAACTAAAACAAATCATTTTTAAGCACTGACTCTAAGTCAATATTGTCCCATTAAACTCTTACATTTGCATACAAAATCATCCCAAGACAGCAGGGAGTGACCTGCTCCCAGCTGGGGAATCTTACGTGTCTGGGGTCTGACTAGATGCCCAAGTTGTCCAACTCTGCTCATAAACTTTTCTTTTAAGTATTCATATATTTGTATGCCCCATTTATTGATTATACTAAAAAATTATTTGTTGTTTTTCTGAAATTCAAATTAGATCCCGTATTTTATCTGGAAACCCTATAGAAGGAACTGGTAGTTTTGCAAACAGCATTTGTCATGCTATCTGGGCTGTACTGCCTGAATTGTTAGATATTTTGACCATCATCTGCCTGGATCACTTTGTCTTTTGAGAATCCTGCTTACTTATGACCAAGAGAAATGGTCTAGCAAGAAATAGACTTGTTCACATTACAGGAAGGCTGTGCAAAGTTACAAAAAGAACAGGCATTTAGGAAGCCAAGACTGGCTTCAAGTCTTCTCTATGTGAGCTTATGCTCCTTATCATCTGAAGCCCTAATTTATGTGGAGTGGAGCCAACAACACCTGCTTGGCAGAATGTTACAACAGTGCTTTATCATCCTCAGCCACGCAGAGCTCTTTCCTTCTGCTCCCAACCAGGTGAACCCACTGTTGGGGAAAATCTAATGGTAAAAGGGAGTCTGGGGCTAGGTAAAGGGAGATAAATGCACTAGTGCCTTGTTTACTGTTGTTTCTACACGTTTATATAAAAAGGTCCTTTCAACAGTTACAGAGCTTTGAAACATACCATGAAAAATGGTACTTTGTACTTACTACAGTGCCTTTCATTTAAGTCGCTCGTAAGTCCCGAAGACATTACCTCACCCATTTCAGAGCATCCTCAAGGGAAGGGAAGGAAAGGCTCTTGCTCCCCCCCCCCATTCACAGATGGAGAAACTGAGGTGCGGGAAGGTAGAAGGACTAAGAGAATGGTGTTGAGACAGAGACCAGGTGCCTGGACCCTAACTCTACTTTTGCCATTCAAAACCTATGCATCTCCTTCTCCTCTATCTGCTCCTCCTCCATCTCCTCCTCCTCCTCTTCCTCGTCCTCTTTCATCTCCCCTTTCTTCTTTCAGAATATGGAGTGGGAGATCCTCGATGTCCCACACCGTATTAACGATCTGTGATGGTATCAAGGAAACTGGAAATATCAGAGTGATAATTCCTCGGGCATAATTCAAGTCTTCACTAATAACTTCAGCATTCGGGTAACATTTTTGCAAGAAGAATATACAAAAAGACTAAGAGAATAACTGAGGGAAGGACCTTCAGTTGGAAGGAACTTCAAATATCAGGGTGTCCCCAAATGTCGAATGGTCAGAGTTGCTGACGTGCCTTCTAATGACACAGATATTTGGGATCCAAACTGCCTATCTCTGAATTCTCAGGGGAGAGGCCTGGGCAGCAGTGGAAGAAATCATCAGGCAATATGGAAAATACTGCATCCAGATTAATGGTGGTCTTGAGCTTGGAATTGCCTGTAGCTGTGGAAAGCAGAGTTGCCTGGGCTGTGACATCCTAGAAACTTCGATTTAAGATTACCGTCTCAGGTATATTTTGGGTGTCTAGAATTTTAATATTTTCCCGAGATTTTTAATAGGTAGCCAAATTTGAGCTTTCACATCATGCAGATGTAGTGAGCAGGATGAAGCGGGTGATCTCACAGATATAAAAGCCATGTCCAAGGCCACCCCTGATTAGGAACAAGCACCGCTAGATCCCTGACCCCTGACCCCTGACCTCACCTTTCACTGAGTCCTCTAACACCCAACCTGGATAAACGAGTTTGCTTTCTTTCCAGTGCCTGCCTCGCAAGCACAAGGTCCTGGGTTCGATCCCCGATACCAAAAAAAAAAAAGAGTTTTTTTTACTATGCTGAAAAAATTATATAGCTTAATAAAAATGTTATTTAAAATTTAGAATTAAATAAAACATTTGACTATATAAAAATAAAAATTTTCTGTATGACCTCATCCCACCACCAACATAAAAGTAGTTAAAAAAAGACATAAACTTGAAAAATACTTATAACATAAATGATAAAGGATTATATGAAGAACCTTTAGAAATCAGTAAGGAGATGAATAATCCAATAGAAGTATGAACAAAATCTATGAATATGAAATTCACCAAAAAAGAAGTCAGATGACCAGGAAAAACATAAAAGTATGTTTGACTCCTTCAATAATTAAAGAAATACAAGTTAAAATATTAAATATTAATATATTTTCCTTGAATTAGAAATGATTATAGATTGATAATATCCATTATTGGGGGCTACATGACTACTGTTAAAAAGATAAATTACAAGAATCTTTCTGGAGAGCAATTTGGCTTCCTATACCAAAGGTCCTAAAATGTTAGCATTCTCTTTAACCTAGTAAGTCTACTGTAAATTAATTGTCTTAAGAGATAAGTACATTAAGATACATGTGAGCAGATATGCATCACAGGATCATTTATGACATCAAGTGTTTGAAAACAGTTTGAATATCCATCATTAGAAGATTGGTGAGATAAATTTTGACAACTTTATACAATGGAATAGTGCACAACAATTAAAATTATATTGCATAAGTGCATTTGTTCACATAGAAATATGTGCCATAGACATAAAATGACTAGAGAATGCTACCAAACTACGGATCACAGTCCATGTTTTAGCACGTGGGAGTGGTTCTGGATGCACAGCCCATGCAGACCTGGGCTTGGGCTATGGTCCAGGTTTTACATAGGGTGACAAACCACCCAGGTTTTGTAGGGACTGTGGGGCTTCTGGGATCCCGGTACCTCTGGGATAGGACTGAGCAAACTGTGATGATTACTGATCATGGCCTTCCCTCTAGTGAACGATTTGGATGCAGTTGTTCACCTTTTTGTGGCATACAGTCTGTTCTTAAAATAACACATTTGAAATATCTGTGACTAGAAAATTTGTATTCACTCTTATATTGATAATATTTCTATTTGGGTGGTGGATTATAGGCATTCAAAATTTTCTTCTTTGATATTTCTTTAGAGTGCATATTCATAATTTTTAAGACTTAAAAATAAAAGTGGTTCTATTTAGATAATTCTATGGGTTAATGAAGGTCTATTTTCAGTATCAAGAAAATGACAAATAATTTTAAAGGAGTTTTTCCATAGAATGTCAACCATTGATGTTTACTACAGAGCATGAGTAGACACCGAGAGATGCTTGTAAGAACAGGGATATCACAGATAATTTCTCCCTTTACCACCTCAATATCTTACACTTACAAAGATAAATGAGTAAACAAAAAACTTACTCTCCCTCTATGGAAATAATGACCATCCTCGTGTATGGATTTGAGGCATATTAGACTTGAGTATAGAATTACTGAATTTCTTTGTTCCCAAAATAAGAAGGATGCAGCTTATGAACTAGTTTTCAATCTTGGATAAATTCTGTTTGGAAACTCCTACCTTGAGACAAAATGGTGACACCCTTTAAAGAACTACGTGATGAAGACATTATTTCACCAAAAGAATCCTGACTACCAGGGAACTGCTCAGTCTGGGGTGGGGGGAGACTCCCTAGAGGAAGTTTCTCACCAAAGACTGAGATTCCTGTCAAACCAAATTTACTTGGCTTGATTCGAGACAATGATGGACAAGAAGGTGTCTTGTGGGAAGAGTCAGGGCTGAAAGGGTGGGCAGAAAAGACACCATCTTCGGAGTCAGAGCTGTAAATTAGGGAACACATGGAATGGAAGGCTCCTGGGGTCCTCAACGTATTTAATCCTGACTTCACTTGCTCTGGAGAGGGAAAAGATTTATATGAGGCCTTCGTATGACAATCACAGTGTTCTATGAAGTGGTTTTGGAGAGTGTGTTTTCAGATCTACAGATGTGAAATCATTTGGGGAAAACTTATTTCCCCTCAAATAAGGGAAAAGCTCATAAAAGTTGGGATGGCTCAGAGATAGACCTCTATCTCAGCTGTATCACTTTCTGGTTCTATGACCATCAAGGTAGAAGTTTTTCATAGCAATAATACTTGTTTTTATCGTGGACTATTGTTGACAAGTAGAACTGGGATTTTCACATCAAATGCAGGGAGAAAAAGCTGGCATAGATCAAAGAGAACAAGGTATCCCTTTTCCCACTATATTAATATATCATCATCTGCAGCAGCAACACCACCACTACCACTCCAAGTTTAGTTAACAGAAGGGTGAAAGGTTTCTGATCTGCAAATATAAATAATCATTTCATCTTCCAAAGTGACACATGTAGTAAGTTATTTCAGAGGCACAATTTAACCACTTTTTGTGCTCCTGTCAAATCCTAATGAACTCTGTCGGATGGTTGTTGTACATTTTTTACTATCCAGAGAAAAGCT
The DNA here is from genome assembly GCF_000247695.1 of Heterocephalus glaber. Next base: position 23,229,362 of record NW_004624745.1, read on the forward strand.
GTCCAGACTGCCAACTACCAAGTTGGAGCCCCTGATGGACATCATCCACGACCAGAACACACTCTGAATATCTTTCTTTCCCACCATAATTGCAACTGTGGAGTGAGCCACAGAAACCTCAGCAACAAAACAACCCCAGAAATGTCACCAGAATGAACCAAAATCCACACTGTCAGATAGGAGAGATACGTGCCCCTAGGACATTTTAGGTTCAATAAAATAAAGTTTACCCCAATGATTCCACATTTTCAGGTCAAAACGCACTTCTTCCAAAATCACTCTCAACCCCCAAGTGATATTTTCATGATTAACTTTGAAGAGAAAAACTATCCAGAACTATGTCAGACTCCCTCAACCAAATTTCAGGTCTTTTTCTCCTTTGGGGTAGGGAGTGGTAGGTTGAAGTGGGCTGAGTTGGTGCAGGAGGGAGAAAAAGAAAGTCTTTTGTCTGGAACTTTTAATTATCCAGGGGTTTTACTAAAGCAGCAATTCATTTTGCACACCATGTCTCACCTTGAGGTCTATCCACTGGGGACATGGTTGATCAGTGATGTAATTCTACAGTTATTTAAGGATAGTGATTCTTTTATTCTCACAAAGGATTTGCTGAAAATTAAAAGAAGCCTGCAGTCATTTATTTTAATCTCTGAAGACGGTTTATTGTTCCTACAAGTCAGGACACCCTATTTTAAGAAAGTGCATTCCAAGAGAAAAGTTGATAAAATGATTGCATTGTTCGAGAGGTGGGGTTTTGCGAGACAGACTCACTATAGACACTGTCTTAGGGCAACACTCTGTATTTTATCAGGTGGGATTTCTGAAGTGCATGGATGGTCATTGAGTGGAACTGATGAGAATTGATTTGCCTTTAGAGACTTTGGCACCATTAAGGAGTTAGTAAACGTCTTCACATTATAAACTTCAATAATACATTCTTTTTTTTTCTTCTTTTTTTGGTACCGGGGATCAAACTTGGGACCTTGCGCTTGCGAGGCAGGCACCGGAACCACTGAGCTAAATCCCCGGCCCAATAATACATTCTTAAAAATACTAATGTCCAATGCTACTTCCTTTCCATGGAGCATTGCCATATAGCTCTTTGGCCAGTATGCTATGTACAAAATGAGGAATAATACATGTATGTAGTTTATATGGCTTCATTGAACATTATAAGCTTCCCCTCTTCCCAATATAATTAATCACCGTTTCATACAAGATGGGAATTACAAAATGACTTTTTCCACTTGGGCTAAAAAAAAATCCCGATTCTCAGCCTTTAGCTTTTAATGTTCTTTGATCTGCTTGAATGTGAACAAAATCCACAGACTGAGTGGGTGGCCTCCCCCTGATAGTGTGAGAAAAGGCTGTGAATTTTCCCCCTTATTTTTTATAACCGTGAATTTCTTATTTGGAGGAAAATTTAATACACAGCTGGCACCTCTACAGTCATCTCACCTAAATGTTAGTTAAGAGGTGTTTGATGTCCAACATACACAATTATTTTCACAAGCCTTGCTTAGGCTCTTTTCCTAGAAAAAGGATGCTGCCTTTGCCAAGGGCACATTATCTTCAATATCCAACATTTTTAGCCTATTTTCCACAAGTTAAATTGCCACATCTTAAATTGTCTCAGCTCTCTGAACTGCAAATTGGGAGTATCAAAAAAGACCTTCCTTTCCTAACAGCTACCTCTTCTTGCTCGGGAAATTTAACACGGCCTTGCCCATTTGATGGAAAAATCCATCATTATGCATTAATGGGAGAACAGCAAGATCTTCAAAGTCTGGTCCAGTTTTGAGAGGCATCTTCTAGTTTCCAAAGCTATTCTAAACCAATCTAATGCATACCATGTTTAAAACTGAGCAGTATCTTACAAGGGAAATATCCAAAGTGAACCACAGGTAAAAATAAAATTCAGTTACTATGAATAAAATATCAGATGAACTTTAAAAATGTTAAATGCAGAAGTAGGAATGGTGGGGCACACCTATATTCTCAGCACTTTGGGAGGTGAGGCAGGAGAATTCAAGCTGGAGCACAGCTTAGGCAACTTAGGGACTTAGAGAGTCCCTGTCTCAAAATTAAAAATAAAAAACAGGGATGTAGTTCAGTGCAAACCCCTAGTACCACACAATAAACAAACAAAAAGCCAAATCAAAACAAAAATTTAAATGGAAAACAGTTCATTGGTTATTACAGATGTGAATAACTTGTGTAAGGTAATTTCCCAAATAGAAGATCAGCCCTCATATCTCTAGAGAGGGTTCTTAACTGATCAATGACTCTAGCAACAGGATTGAACACATTTCTGAAGATGAATGTGCCTGAGATAGTAACAATTTTAGAAATTGGCTGTGCTTTATCAGGGTAAAGTGATTTGGCTACATTTGCTATGCCAAGAATGAAGTTCCATGTTCTCCTTAGCAACATAGCTCCTGTGGGATGTTTGGTTGGGGAAACCAGTTGTGAGATACTGAATAATGATGTCTTTTCCTTTATTGTCTCTAAATTCTACCTGCTCCAAGTGCTCTTGGTTTATTCAACCTTTAGCTAGAGCTCATAAGGGCCTCTTGTCTTTAGATGTTCTCTGACCCCATGTGAGGAAACTCTACAAGCAGCTAAAGATTAGAGCATATGGCTCCCTGGGGTCACAGTGGACAGCCCTTGGAGGAGGTCATTTGAGAAGACATGGCCACAAGGAAATGCCAACCCTCTTTTTACCAGGAGTTGTATGAAAAGACTTTTTAAGATTACATATGAAATTATACAGACTTCAGATTGTTAACGTCTTCTATTGGAATTGATGAAAACATTCTTGCCCTATCCAGAGACATTCTCTGCCACTGCAGAAAGCTGTTGAATACTTACCAGGCTCATTCAGAATTTGGTGACCTTAATGCAAATTCCCAAAGATGAGAACAGATAAAGAAGAAAACCAGGAAATGTTACTTGGAGACAGTCTATATCTTCTTATCTTTGAAGAAATCAGTGTTTGAGTCAAGAGTTTAGAAATTTTATTCAGATTTAGACCTTCTTTCAACATTATATATGTGTGCGTGATTTCCCAGTTATCCACCCAGTAGTTTCTCCTAATGCAGAATAATGCAGTAGTTGCTGTAGACAAAGTCAAGCATTTGATTTTCATGGCACCAACTTCTGATTAAGTTGTCAGTGGATTGTGTTTATCTACTGTGATCTTCAATGGGCCTATTATAAACTGGCCAGGAAGAGAGAATGGTCTTTGGGGAGACAAAATTCTGTTTCAAGAAACTCTGAACTAGGGTGTCAAGAAATCTGTCATTGTTGGTACACATGAGTTTTGATAGCTTCTCATCTTCTAGGTGTCTAACTTTCTCATTTTGTAAAATGAAAGAAGTGGGAAAATGGCATCCTCCAAAGAAGAATGATGGCAGAAAAGATGTATAATAAATAAAAATGTCATTAGTAATGGACCTCAAGGACATTGTGCTGAGTGAAAAAGTAAACTGCAAAAGGTTACATACTCTTGACTCCATTTTCATTACATTCTTGAAAGGATAGAATTTTAGAGATCAAGATCAGATTGTTGGTTACCAGGGGACAAAGGTGGTGGGGGATGGATTTAAGGAAGTACTATGAAAGGATTTCTCTGCAGTACCAGAACAGTTCTGTATTTTAGTTGTGTTGGTAGTTACACATATCTACACACTAGGCGAAGTCGCATAGAATTGTGCACCCCACACACAAATAAATGCATGCAAAAAGTGGCAAAAACTGATAAAATCTGGAGTTGATAGTTAAAAATATTATAATAATGTCAGTGTCTCAGTCTTGATAGTGCATTATGCATGTACAAGATGTCAACATTAGGGGAAGCTGGGTAAAGGGCACCTTAGACTCCATTATTTTTGTAACTTCTTGTGAATCTACAGCAATTTTTAAAATGTGATTAAGCACCTGTCTCAAGGGCTTCCTTGCTCTATCCTACATTCCCTGGGTACGCAAGCACAATAAGAATTAAAGTAGAAATACATCCGAAAAAGAAGAAAGTTGTGGGAAAATGACAAATGTTGCACTAGTGGGATGAGTCACAACAAAACCATTAAACACAGTTCTCTGCTTGTTACTTAACTTTGCATTCACTTGAACACAATGGTTCCTTGTTTTAACACCACTATGAACTTAAAAGCACAGTTCTTAGGAACGGTCTTTTGAAATCTAAGCCTTTTTTTGTAAGCTGAGATGCCACCAAACATTTGTTCCCTGTGCTGCTTCACAAAAACAAAGGTGTTTGCAGTAAAATGGGTTTGGAAATGCTGAAATTAAACATAATTTTCCTGGATCTCTTTTCATAGTAATGATTTTTAAAAACATGTACTTTTGAAAAATAGACCCCAGACTTCTATTTCCTGAAATAGTGAATGAGGTGGTCCAGGTGATTTGTACCAACTCTTCTGAAAACAAATAGAAAATTGGATTAAAGACACACATGACATCCTTGTCATCATCACTATCGTCATCGTCATCACCATCATCACCACCATTATCATCTAAAAGAAGGCACAGAAAGCTCTCCATGCAGTGAAGATTTACAAGGCTAAGATCCAGAAGACAGAAACACAAGGAGATCGTACCAGTGTTTGGGGTTGCTTTTACCCTAAAGGCAAATGCCATCACGGGAAGAGGAGACCGGACACCTGTAAAGATACTGAGAGCTTTTGCCAGCCTTATCAGGTGACTGAGAGGAAAATGAAAGTCCAGGCCCTACCACAAAGAAATTTCCGGAACACTGTTCATGTTTTGAATTGAGAATACCAAGCCCTACTCTATCCTGGAGTGAGGGTAGATGGGAAGTAAAATAGCCCTATAGGAAATGAAGTCTGTCTTAGGATCATCTCAATCTTTGAAACTGATCCTAGGATGCTAGGGCTTCTGGGGCTCTGCTTCAAACAAAAGTAAAGCACCAAATCATCTCTCTAGGAAGAAACAATCTTAAGTTATTTTACATACTTTTTCACATGGAGAGGCAATCAATAAAAAATATTGAGTCATATGATTCTTTTAATTCTTTGGGGAAGATTCCCAGCAGGGGAAGAGCTGTGTCAAATAGGACCTCTAGCCCTAGTTTTTTGAGGTATCTCCATATTGATTTCCACAATGGTTGCACCAGTCGACAGTACCACCAACAAGGCAGAAAGGTTCCTTTTTCCCCACACCCCCACCAGCATTTGTTATTGGTTGATTTCTTGTTAGCAGCCATTCTTTCTGGGGTGAGGTAGAATCTCAGTGTTGTTTTCATCTGCATCTCTGGAATGACCAGTGATATTGAACATTTTTTCATATGTTTATTTGCTGCTTTTACTTCTTTGTCTGAGAAATGTCTGTTCATTTCATTTGCCCATTTTTGAGCAATATATGTGGACCCATGTTTATAGCAGCACAGTTCGTAATAGCTAAAGCTTGGAAACAGCCCAAGTGTCCATCAACTGGAAACTGAATAAAGAAGATGTGCTTTTTTTTACAAAATGGAGTACTACTCAGCTATAAAGAACAACAAATTAGAGACATTTATAGCTAAATGGATGCATATTGAGGCCATACTCTTAAGTGAAATAAATAGGACACACGTGTAAATACCAAATAGTTTCTCTGGTGTGAGAAACTGAAAGTGTAAATAAGGATTAAAATGAATAATTGATAATGTGAAATAGGAAGAAAAGGTCCAAAGGGGTAGGGGAAGTGGGAGAGAATGGGGAAAGGGAAGAAGGGAAAGGAAAAATTATGAGAAAAGAAAAAAATGGAACCAAAGTCTATGTAAATAGGGAAGGGTGGAGGGGGTGAAGGGCACATAGGTAATGGGGAAAAAATAAGAACCAAGATACATCATGTACAGGTACAAGCACCAATGATAAATGTAAACGTATTGTATACATAAAATGTGCCAATAAAAGAATTTAAGCAAAAAAATATTGAGTCATAGAGGAAAGTATGAAAAGAACAACAGCAACAGTTCCAGCGGGGTTCCAGATAACAGATATGGAGAGATTTAAAATAACAATGCTAAAGGGATTACAAGAAAAGATGTAGAATTTGTATGACAAATTAGGGACCATAAGGATAACCAAGAGGAAATTTTAGAACTAAAAAGTGCAAAAGCCAAAAGCAGAAACAGTAGAAGACCTGAACCATAATAAGGTACAAGAGAGAATCAACAAATGGAAAAATAGGTTCAAAGAAAACAACCAGAAATAAGCATAGAGAGAAAAAGGAATGAAAAAAAAAATAGAAGAAATGGTAAGAGTCAGAAATTCTGTCATAGCTTCCATGAGGTTCTTTCCAGGAGAATAACAGAGGATGTATAGACAGAGGATATGCAGAGGCATTGCCTGAGAGTTTTCCAAAGTGGCAGAAAGTATCAAGCCAGAGATTCAAGAAGCAAGATAAAGCCAGAAAAAAAAAATCACATGACAGGAAATGGCCAAAAACCAAAGACAGTGGAAAAAAAAATCTTTAAAGGGACCAGAGGAGAAAGGAGACATTAATTTTTAAAAAGGAAACAGATTCATTCTTTTGCCCTGAAAACAAGGATTATCATGACGATTTTAAAATTTTTAAAAAATAACAGAAGACAGAAGATAATAAAAGAAACACTGAAAGTTAATTTTCAATCTAGAATTCTATATTAAGTGAAATCCTTTAAGAATGAAGATAAACTAAAGACATTTTGAGACAAATAAAAACAAAGAAAATTTTTCATTAATCACCTGTACTGAAGAGAGTATTAAAGATATTCTTCAGGAAGAACACTCCAGGATGGAGGCTTGGCAAAGCAGGAAGGAGCAAAAACAAGAAAGAGAAAATACGTTTATAAATTGAAATGCATCTTGACCGTCTAGATATATAACAACATTTGAGCAGAATATGAAGTATGTATACAATGAAGATAAATGACAACCATAGAAAATAATTTGAAAAGGAGGGGAAAGAAACTCTTGAATCATCTGAGATGAAAAATAATAATTTATATTACATTTGGATAAGTCAAGAAAGTCAGCTAGAAAGTCTAAACAAGGTATCAAAGAAGAGTAAAGCAGGACAAGGCCCACAGTCATAGGAGAGCAAATTTTAACCACTCGTGAAAGTAAAATAATTCAGAGATGTAGAAGAATAGTATATAGAACCGGGAAGAACAAGGAGAAACAATAGGATGATAAATCCTATGCGTAGTAAGTGCCCTTTCCCACTTTAGCAATGAGATTCGGGAATTGGTCCAGGATCACCCAGCAGAGAGGGACCAGAGCTGGGATTTGCAGCCATGTCTTTGTTGTCAAGCCTGAGGTTTTTACCACCATCTGTACTGTGCGATTCTGTCTCTCAGGCAATAGCACTAGAAATGATCTAGACTAATTGTCTGACATCAAATACCTTATTTGGGACTTCAGGAGTTTTCACCAGATGAGATAATCAAGCCATCAATATATCAAAATTTAAAATTAAAAAACATGTAAGGGTAACTTGGTTGGCATTTATACTAATAGCCTTGGAAATTTAATTCTTTGATACAGTATTTGCACATGTAGGAAATACCCCAAGGACAAGAGAAGTCTGGGGAATAGAAATGGGTGGAGAGAGTCTTCATAGAAGGCTTCTATGTGATAGAAGGTCCGACTGGGAGACTGCATCATTAATGATGACATCTTTAGTTGGTGGGATAATATGTGGCCATTAAAAGAGTACTGAGAAGCAAAAGCATTATATATTCAGGTTGACTCTCCCTTATCTGAAATACCACAAATAGTTTACTGTTTTTCAGAATTTGGAATATTTGCATATACATAATGAGATATTGTGGGCTTGAGACCCAAGTCTAAACATGAAGTTCATCAACAATTCTTATATATCTTATATACCTAGACTGAGGACAATTATATACAATATTTTTAATAATTGTCTACATGGAACAATTTCATGGTATGGAATTTTTCACTTTCAGTGCCATGTCAGTGTTGAAGAAATTTTAGATTTTTGTTTTTGTTTTTTTGAGACAGAGTCTGACTATGTAGTTCAGGCTGGCCTTGAACTCATGATGATCTGTCTGCCTCAGCCTACAGAGAGCTCCGATTACATGTACCACCATTCCTGACTAGATTTTAGAACATTTTGGATTTCAGACTTTCAGATTAGGGATGCTCGACCTGTGCATATATCTGTATAATAAAATTTAATTTACCATACTAGCTGATGGGCGTGGAAACAAGCTACAGTATAGTCATCACAAATATTTATAACCACTCCTCCCTATTCTTCTTGACAAAAATCTCCAGATTGAAAAAAAAGAACTATGCAAAAGGTAACAGTCTTGAAGCAAACACACTAAAATATGAGTTGTGTGTATATTTAGGTTATAGGACCAAATATGCAATTTTTCCCCTTTTTTGTATTTCCTAGTTCTCCTTGGGGCTTCCATTGGGATTAATATCTAAATTAACTAATACACTGTGGAAGTCAGTATGGAGATGCCTCAAAGAACTAGGACTAGAGGTCCCATTTGACCCAGCTATTCCCCTGCTGGGTATCTTCCCCAAAGAATTAAAAGAATCATACCACAATGATATATGTGCACCCATGTTCATAGTGGCACAGTTTGTAATAGCTAAAGCTTAGAAACAGCCCAAGTGCCCATCAACTGGAAACTGGATAAAGAAAATGTGGGGTTTTTTAATAAAATGGAGTACTACTCAGCCATAAAGAACGAAAAACTAGAGTCATTTATAGCTAAATGGATGCATATCGAGGCCATACTCTTAAGTGAAATAAATAGGACACACATGTGTAAATACCGAATAGTTTCACTAGTATGAGAAACTGAAAGTGTAAACAAGGGTTAAAATGATTAAAATGAATAATTGATAATTTGAAATAGGAAAAAAGGTCCAAAGATGAAGGAGTGAAGGGAGGGAAAGGGAAAAGAAAAAGAGGGGAAGGAAAACCTATGAGAAAAGAAAAAGAAATAGAAATGAAATCTATGTAAATAGGGAAGGGTGGAACGGGTGAAGGGTGCACAGGTAATGGGGGAAAAAAATAAGAACCAAGATACATCATGTACAGGTACAAACACCCAATGATAAATGTAAATGAATTGTATATCTAAAATGTACCAATAAAATAACAAAAAAAATAACTAATACAAAACATAATTGTCTGAAATGATGAAACCTTCTCTCATCAGTCCTAGGAACACTTGTGCTCTGCGTGTATTTCAGAAAAGATTCATTAACCCAAAAGAGCAGGGTTCCTGATGGAATGAAACCTTGCTTTGCAAACACACTGAAAACCAACACTGAGCACCACAGACCGAGGCTCACTCAACCTGCACCCTCTGCATTGGTGAGGAAGCAGCTGAACACAGGGCCACATGGCTTCATCCCGGCTAAGGATGGACAGTGGGGGCCTGACCAGCTGTTTTAAGGAAAGACAGGGCTTTGGGTACTAAGGTCCTGGGACTCTAGATGGCACAAGAAGAGCAGACAGAGAATATTTAAATCTCACGGTATCCCATGTGAGGCCACACTCTCTTTGCAGCTTTAAATGACAATTTGTAGGTTCATATTGTCTGTACCCGTGCCCCATTCAGCCAATGATCACTGCATGTCTGTTACATGGAAACACTACATTAGGGCCCCAGAGGCGCTAAAATTAGTTTGAAGAAGAGATAGATTTTGTCCCAAATACTAATCAATCATGGAAAAGTAGACTTCACTCTCTTTCTTTACCAATATCCACTTTGGTTCTTTGTCTGCTGTACACACAGTATCCTTTAGATGTTTAGCTGTCCAGAGAATCAGAGAGTGGAAGGCTAATTAGTAATGTCCCTCTAGAGGTACTTTCAAATGTTAGTCCATACAGGAAGGAAAAAAGGGACTGTATCAGTCAGGCTTTCATCCCTGGGACCAAACCCGACATGCACAACTTAAAGGAGAAAGGGTTTCAAATGTTCATGATCAACTGGCTCAAGAGCAGAAGGGCATGTTAGAGGAGAGCTGCTTGATTCATGTCAGCTAGGAAGCAGAGTAGGTTGAAAACACACCAGAGAGCAAGGTGCTGGGGACCAGATGCAGTCCCTTAAGTCACCCCCCCCCCACAACCCATTTCCTTCAACTAGGCCCCACCTCCAAATAGCTCCTTCATTTATCAGTCATCAATGGGTTATGCATCAATGAGGTCATGCTCCACAATCTAGGCCCTCTCCAAGACCTCTCAATCCAGTCAAGTGAACAATCAAGATTGACTATCACAGGGATTCTGGTCTTTCTTCATCCCACAAGAACTAACTGCTGGGTTCCCTGATGAATCCCTGGTTTGGGCTCTCGTGAATTTCTTTGGGACAAAATGGATCTCTAGTTTCATAAACTTCTGACTCCTATGTAGCATTTTCATCTGTCTTGAATATAGACAACGAATTGCAGTAGTTTTAGAGGTATGTATGGTGTTCTCACCAACGGAAACCAAAGATATTTCCAAGTCACATTATAGTGGTTGCAGATGCATTATTGGGTCTAATTATTATATTATTGTATTGAGTCTGATCGCCAGTACCCTGAAGGGACAGTCACTCAGCTCTGCGCTAGGTCTTCTTATTTAATGAGTTTATAAAGAACCACAACTCTTGGTATTTATAGTTTTTGTAAAAAGAAAAAAAAAGTATTTTGGTACCAGTATTAGGGTTCCTCAGAGAACAGAAAGTCAGCAAGTTGGAGACTTAAAAAGAGGGGACTGTGCAATTTCAGCCCAAAGACCAACAGATTTAAGATCCGAGAAAAGCTATAATTTCCATTCAAGTCTGAAAGCAGAGGAAAAAATGATGTCCCAGTTTAAAGACAGACATGCAGGAATAAGGCCCTCTCATTTGAGAGAGGGTCAGACTTTTGTTCTATTCAGGTGTTCAACTGGGTGAGGGCCACCCATGTTAGGGAGTGTATTGGTTAGCTTTTCATATCTGTAACAAATACCTGGAATAAATCAACTCACAAAGAGGAGAGATTTCAGTCCATGTTTGCCTGGGTCTGTTCCTGTAGCAAGGCAGTATGTCATGGCAGGAGTGTGTGACAGTTTCAATATAGTCTTCTTACCCAGTGACCTAACTTCTACTTCTTAACAGTTTTGCCACTAGCACTCTTAGCAGATGGGCCTTTGGGAACATTCCAGATCCCAACTATAGCAGGGAGGCCAATCTGCCTTCTTGGTCTATCAATTTAAATGTTAAACTCACAAGAACACTGCCATAGATACACTCAAAATAATGTCTGACCTAATATCTGGGTGCCCTGTGGTCCTGTCAAATTGATGCATAAAATTAACCATCCCAAGTCCATCTTCTGCCAAGTTGGCACCTAAGAATCTCCTTAAACAGTACTTAGTCTCTAGAGGAAGACAGTAGCCAAGTTAGGAGAACTTCTACTTGACTTGATACAACTATCCTATGCTATCCTTCACTGCTGAAAATGTACTGGTCCTTCCCCAGAATAAGCAATGAAGTCTTTGAATGATGTTCACTCTTCTTAATATTTTATAACTGAATTTTGATGATGTGAAATTAACAATTCTTAACAATATGAACAATATTCAATATGATATAAAATCAATATATCTTTGCATGATAAGAGAGAGAGAGAGGGAAGAAAACAAGGATATGCGTTACATACTTGCACACACAAATATGTGTATGTAAATCAAACTAAGGAAGGAATGCTCACGACAGTTGCAGTCTTCATTTCAGCAACTGGTCACATGGTTGCAGCTGCTCTTTACAACTCCTTTCCTTCACAACCCTTTCTGTATTCCCTTGGCCTTTAGTAGCTACCTCAGCTGGCTGTGTTCTTTAATTAGTGGGGTGACTCAAACCATTGACCCTGAAGAGTGCGAGTCATTACTAGTTCTGCCTGGATTGGGTTACTGTAGATTTCTAGTGCACGTTAGCATAAAAAAGGTGATACTAAGAGGTACCCTAAGGATCACTTGTATTCCAAACAAACCATGCTCCTTCTCTATCATGGAGCCTTCACATTCAAGACCAATCAGCCCCCAGTACAACAGTCATCTTCTTTGCTATTGATTCAAAGGCTTGAGAAGTACAGGGTGTGAGACTGGCAGTCTTAACTTTCTGCTCCAAAATATGATTGTATGTGTCCTGGTGAGAGCAGGCCTCCCTTTGGAGCTTGGACCTCTAGGCCAAGGGCTACAAGGTCATGGGAACAGGAAGCAAACATTTTGTTAAGGGATCACTAGGGATAATGTTGCGTGGTCTCACTACTATTTCCAGCCTTTGATTTCCAAACCCATTGATCTTGGCTATGGGAGGAACAGGACCCTATATTGAACACCACTTTAGACCAAAGAGCATCTAGAAAATCTTACTGCAATCCCACCAGGTATTGCTACCGAGATGGTGCTATAGCTGAATCTACAAAAGGCCATTTCACCATTCCATCAAAGCAGGTGCTTCAGGATACTGAGAAAGATGGTGTGTCCCATAGACCTGGGATCCCAGCATTGTATTTTCTGTGAAGTAAATGCCTTGGTCAGAAGCAATGCTATAAGGAGTACAATGTTGGTGGATAAGGCATTTTATGAGTCTATAGATGGTAGTTTCTGCCAGAAGCACTGCATACAGAGAACCCAAATCTATAGCTGTGTGTCTATTCCAGTAAGAACAAAATGCTACTCCTTCTAGGATGGAAATGACTCAGTGTAATCAAGCTAGTAACACTACTTCTTCTGGCTTGGTCATCTGCTTTGTTTGGCTCTGCGATAAGCCTTAGAATTTAGTAAATTAACCCCAAAGCGTAAATGTTACTACTTCTAAATTTTGAAAACTATTCTGATAATTATATTTAGTTTACATCTCTAATCACTATCATAACAGCGTGGAATGGAGCAACAGCTTCTGTATTTTCTCTGATAGACAATTTGTAATAATCTTCCATGGTACTAATAGTATTATTCTACTTTTTCTCCACTCTTGCTTAACAATTTCCCAAATATTTTGGACCTGAGGTGTAAGATTTCTATGAAAATATGTCCCTTCTTCTTCCTATTCCCCCAATTGTTCTTTGGAATCTGGTTCTATTGAAGGAATTATACCCTCATTGCTACCTACAGTCCAACCATAAGCCTTACTGTAATCTCAGAGTTTAAGAATGGCAGAATGAGAGATTCCACCAGAGGTAAATGCAGGTCAACTACTGTTTTTCAGAGCATATACTAAATATTAGGACTACTACCGGATAATTTGGGGATTTGAGGATGGATGGGATGTGGTTACAACAATAAAAGAGCCTAAGGAAGCAGGAGAGACAGGTATGTAAAAAGGTTCTGGGAGCACAGAAAATGGAATAGGAGTCTCTGGGTGGCACAAGAATGATGGTTTTCTGGGAGGAGTTACATTTAAAACTGTTATATAAGAGTGGGTATGGTTTTACTAAGTAGAGAAGGGAAAGGGGGATGGACTGGCTATAAAAGAAGGTGGCTAAAGAATTGGGAGTCCTCACAATCAAAGGAGGCAACTCTCTCCCCCTGAAAAAAAACCCCAAAGGGACATGTGTATTTGAGAGACCATAATGGGTGTCCATGGGGGCAGAAACATGCATTATCAGGGTGATAGGAATGTTGCTGGCAAGTAGGGTGCTATGGAGGTTGAACTTAGAATTCATCACAGGTAAGTGAAGGATATAGGTAACTTTTATTTGGCAATGCTGGGTGTTGAACTCAGGGCTTGGTGCACGTTATTCAAGTGCTCTACCACTGAGCTACATCGCCAGCCAACTACTAATAACTTTTAAGCAAGGGAATAGCATGATATATGAAAGACAACTCAGGAGATGGTACACCAAAGAAGACAATGGAATCACAAAGATGCTATGACCCATCTGAAGTTGGACCATAAGACAAAGGAAAGAATCAAGTATGTATGCCCTCCAAATTTCTAGCTCAGTTGAAAGGTTTGGTGGTGACATCTTTAATGGGGAAAGGTCAAGTTGGAGGCAGAACACAGAGGTCTGAAGCACCAGAGAGATACTGGGTCTGGGAAAATGAATACATGAGTCATCCATATGGAAGTGATAGTTAAGGCTACAGGAATAAAGGAGCTTTCCTAGGAGAATGTCTAGACTTGAGATGTGAGAAGCTTTGAGGATAAAACCCAGGGGAACACTAACGTGTAAGACTGGAGCCAAGAAAAGATGACTCAGTGAGGGAAACAAAAAGACAGGAGAACCAGGAATCAAAAAATGAGGCAAACTCCGGCCAGGGGTGATGGGGAAGAGAATTTCTAAAGTGGCGATGGAGGCTGGGGTCAGAGATGAGCATCCTGGAGGTGAAGTGGCATCCTCTACATAAGGACAACATCCAGGGAGCTAATGAGGAGAATGATGAGAGGGAGTTGAAAAGACCTAGCACTTCACAGTTAGGATGTGAATCTGTCTCCCTAAAACAATCTTCAAAAGGACTGCTTGAACGGAGGATCTAGAGGAGAAGACATGTCACTGACTTTCAGAGGCTCATGGCCCATGGGAGATGGCACTTCCATTTTCCCACAATGGACTGGAAATGTGACGAAAGAGTGATCTTCCACTATGCAAGTGAGTTTTCTACTTGGTTGCTAGCATTGTTGCAGTTGTGTTCTTTGAGTTTGAGGGAGTTAGGATGAGAGGGGGGCCATGAGCCCAAAGTCTACTTTGTGCATATCTATTCAACTATATATGGCCTCAACTATGAGAACATAAATGCAGCCTTGATTAGCACAATTAACTCCCTGCACATTGAGAGTAGGGGAGGGGAGAATCAGCTTGAAGGTCTTCAAAACCTTCTAAGACAACTTCGTGTTCCTCAAAAGGGAAGGCCTGGATTTCAATGTAATTTATTGACAGTGGGAGCATTTTGTAGCATTGCATGAAGTTTTCTTTTACAATATAATTTTAGATCCTAGCCATCCTTGAGATCCCTGATTTCCTGTCATCCTAGTTTTCTTTTGGCTTTTTTCTTCTCTTTTTCCATTTCTTACAACTACCACCCCCACCTCCACTGAAGAGAGCTTTCCCTAGGGAAAAAGTAAAAACAACTTTTCCTGGAAGAGTCCAGACTGCCCTCATTTACCTTTTGCATAACAAAAGCCCAGACTGTAATTCTCAATGGCTGTTTTGAGTCGTTGAACCAGGTGTCCTGCTTGGAAAGACTGAACATTAGAAGTCAGAGAAATGCCAATTTGGGTTCTTTCGAAACACTTCATTTCAATTGCTGCCAAAGCCTTGGGGCAAAATGCTATAATCTATTTCCAGTTCTGGCTTTTCAGTTAGCTCAGCCTATTTTCAAAAAATTTATTAACATGCTCAAGTGACAGTATCACTCATTAACCTTATCGATCTGGGAAGAATTTTATTAACTACCAAACATATTCATTATTTGGAATTGCTACTAGCTACTTCTTGACAATAAAGCATCAAAGTCCTAGGAGATAAAATTGATTTATAAATAAATCATAAATATGCTAGTTAAAATATATCAGTGATATATATGTATAGAGTAAAAATTGTATGATAGTAGTAAGTCCAATGACAAAAGGCACATTGCCACTATATTTGAAGTAGACTGGTGATACACTTGATAAAAGCATATTTTCAATTTAGCATGGAAAAGCAAGATTCTAGCATTGTCAGAAGCATGTCACGTCTAGTGGATCCAGTTCCTTTTTCTTCTAGAAGACAAAAAATGATGCCAAGGAAAAGGCTGCATAGAGATTATTAACTACCACAGACATAACAGATAAATGCATAAGATTCATTCATTTAACAAATCTTTCCCGAGGGTTTGCTATGGGTTAATTTATTCTAGTTTCTGGGTTTGCAAAGTAAACATGTATATTTGTATTAACATAATATTAAACACCTGATGCCTAAACTGGGATATAGGGCATGCTGATTTTCCACCGAAAGATCAGAAATATTTTCCACTCTAAAGAACATTCAAAAGGGAGAGATAAAACTGGTATGAAATAGTGCCCATACAATATAGTGACTGCTTCCCAAGCTCCTCACATTCAGAGGTAGCTTTACAGAGGAGTCTAGAGTAAAAGGGAGAGTGGGTGAGGTAGCCATAGGTGGTGAACAGGCCAGAGTCTTGGAGAGAAAGACCCAGCTGTGAGTTGTGTCTTATAATTCCTGCTACGCTGGTGACCCAGGATAAGTCTAGATTCACTTAGATCAACCAAAGTCTCCTTGTGCTTTATTTGTCTTGTCAGTGAAATAAAGTTAATGGTACCTTCCTCATAGCAACAGGGGGAGAATTCCACTTAAGGGTGGGAAAATGCTTTATAATTTATTTTATGTATAGAGAACACTCACTAAATTTCCTTGACTCGCATCATGCACATGGATTCTTACTTTACAATAAATATTCTAGTGCCATGTGTTTTAATATATGGAAGGGTTTCAAATAGTCCAAGCCCATTGGAAGAATGAAAGAATGGATGAATGAATGAATAAAACATTACAATGGCTTACTGCCTTCACATCCAATATCATTGATGCAGAGGTTCTAATTGGCCAAGAAGTTCATCACAGTCTCCCCAATGGATCAACTAGCACCAGATCCCAACCCCACCCTATATAGAAATCTCCAAGTCAGATCAAAACACCCCAAAGGAAGTTTCTTTCTTAGCTTCTTATTGAGAGGACAGGATACATATTTTTTCAGGGCTTTCATTTCAAAGAAAAAAATGAAGCATTGCAAGATAGTGACAAGAGAGCATTAGCCCAAATTTGAGCCCCTTCTCAGCATCAACATGGGTCCTTTTGTGACTGCCAGGTTACACCCATGACAACAGCTTATCTACATAAGAAATCCAAATGCCTCAGCATTATATATAGGGCCCTTCAGATTGTGACCCCAGTCCCTCTGTCAGTGCCCCAGGCAGGGAACACCTCAGGCTTAACTCATGTTCCCCTCTCAGGGACCTTTGCACCTGCCATCATCATGGTTCTATCATGTTCATTCATGATACCCTTTACATTCACCTTGACCCTCTCAACCCTTAATTGGACCCATCCTCTCCTCTACTCCATCTCCCTTAGGCAGGATCCACTAAAAGCCCCAATTAGCATTTGTCTCATGGTGCTTGTCTTAGTCACTTTCCTCATCACTGAGACACAATACCCAACAGCCGCTTAAAGAAGGAAAGGTGTATTTGTACTCACAGTTTTTAGTGATTTCAATATGTAGTTGGTTGGCTGCATGGCAGGAAGGGCATGGTAGAGGGTCTGCCATGCAGGAAAGACACTGGTGTCATGGAGGTCAGGAAACAGAGCAAAGGGAGGAGGTGGGGAGGGAGATATATCCTCCCAGCTCATGCCCCCAGTAAATCACCTCTTCCAACCAGACCCCTCCTCCTAAAAGCACACACAGCTGCTGAATATACCAGTGGATAAATCCACCCATGAGCACAGTGCTACCACAATCCAAGCACCTTCCAAAAGCCCTGGCTCTGAGCATATGACAATTTTAGGGCCATTCTTGATCTAAACCTCAGCATTCTTCCCCTGCCCCCCAAAAGACTCATGTGTATCTCTATGCAAATGCATTTAGACCATCTATAAAAGTCATCACAGTCTTAATAGTCTCAGCATTGCTGAACTGTCAAAGTCTCCTCTGGGACTCCAGGCAAACTCTTAGTTGTGAAGCCCTGTGAAAATCAAAAAGAAAGTCAAACACATCTAATATACAATGGCACAGGGTAACATTTCTATTCCAAAAGAAAGAAATAGATGTAAAAGAATGGGACCAAAGCAAGACTGAAACCCAGCAGGGAAAGCATTAAATCTTGTAGTTCCAAGTCTATTACCCAAATACCCAGGGTGAGATGTGAGCTCCAAAGGACATTGGCAGCCCTGGCCCCAAAGCATTGCTGGTTGCAGCCCTTATGGCCTGTTTCATGAGGTGACTTTTTTCAGGATATGTTTCACATTTCTGGCATCTTCCTGGGATCTCCACTGCATTTTTGGTTTCACTTTCACAGCTTTACACACTGCCTTCTCAGGAGCACCCTATCAGGCTTTCAGACCTTCTTCTGAAATCTGGGTAGAAGCCTTCCTGACCCGTAACTAGCATTCAGCATGTCTGTAAAACTAGCACCGCTTGGATGATGCTAAGGTCTTCCAGCAGCTCAAACAGTATCCAGGTACACTTGGGTCATGACTGCTGAAGCCTTGGAGTGTCTAGATAGCTGAGCTCTATAAAGTGAATCCTGGGAAACAGCTCTCTAAACAGCCCTTCTGGAGGAGAGCATCCCAGGGCTCTCTTCTCAAAATCAATTCTTGCACTTCTTCACTTTTGAGTCTGTGAAGGGTGGAGTCTTGCTGATTCCAAATGACTTCAAGGAATATTTCCTATTATCCTAATGCAAAGTATTTGACTCTTTGTAATTTGAATCTTTTCAGCAACCCTTCCCTTTTCTGTTCTAATTTTACAAATACTTTCTTTCTGGTGAAACTGAAAACTTTTCAAATGTGTTTTTGCTTCTGAATTTCAGCCTAAACCTGGATAAAAGCTGCCAGTAGTACCTCTGCCTGACCCTGAACTTTAGGCTGCATTGAAGTGTTTCCTTTTCCAGATTAATTAGTTCACTACCTTTAATCCCAGTCCTCCTTAAAGTTTTAGGACACAGACAAAATGTAGACAAATTTTCTCCCAGAGTACAGTACAAATGGTCTTGTGTCCAACTGGCAAGAGAATCCTTGTTCAGAGCTGAAAGCTCCTGAGTCTGTTATTTTACTATCTGCATATCTATCAGCATTCTGGCTTGCTGAGCTCTGACCAGAATCTCCCATCAAGCTCAATTTATAGCATTCTAGGGCTTCTCTAGCCAGCCTGTCCAAACCTTTCCAAATTCCTTTTGCACACCAGTTCCAAAGGCTTCTAAACCACATGGTAAGGTAGTATCACAGCAATGACCCCATTTCTCTAGTATCAAGACCTGTCTTAGTCATTTTGTTTATCAATAAAATACAATAATTGTTATGGCTTGTGTCTAGATGTCCCTGCCAAAGCCTCATGTGGTCATAGGTGGGGCTTTTCAGAGGTGGCTGGATCTAGGTGTGTGACCCTGGGAGTAAGGATGTGATGCTGGGATTGATTCATGGTGGGATACTAGGATTAATGGTGTCCCGCCCTGAGTGTGAGTGCTACCTGCCCTAAGGGTAGGTAGAATATAAGAGACAAAAAGAGAGTTGCTGCTCATCACTTACTGCCTTCTCCCTGCCCTGCTTTGTCATGGAGTGTTTCTCCTCTGTGATGCCCATCTGCCATGCCACCCTACCTTGGAGCCAGCAACTATGAACTGAAACCTCTACAAACTGTGAGCTACAATAAACCTTTTGTCCTCTAACTTTGGATATTGAGTACTTTGTCTCAGAAATGAGAAAATGAACTAAAACAATTCCCAACACCTACAACTTCAAGGATGACAGGTATATTTGGGCTCACAGTTTCTGGAGGTTTCATTCGTTAGTCAGCTGGCTCTAAGGCAGGAGGGGAATAGTGGGAGGGTCCTGCTATGGTGCCCTTGAAAGGAAAGAGTGAAGGGGGAACTGGGAAGGCAGATATATCCTCCCAGGTCACGCCCCCAGTGACTCACCTCTTCCAACCTGGCACCACCTCCCAACAGCATACTCAGATGCTGAACTCACCAGCAGATGAATCTACAAATGACTACAGTGCCCTCATGATCCAACCACCCTCTGTAAGCCCTGCCTCTGAGAATTTCTGGGGACACTTCCAGATCCAAACCATAGCAACATTTAAATCACATTTTGTTATACTCGGAGTCCTCTTGGAATAAGGTGAGCTCCTCAAGCTCAGACAAAGTCTCTTTTCTCCTGTGCCCTTCATTCCTTGTCTCATGTCTGGCACATGGAGGGTTCATGACCACATATGAGGATGGCTGCCTTCCTGACCAGCAGCCACCTTGACCCACTCATGCTCATATGTGACCAAGATCAGGACCTCCGTGTCTTTCAATTGTCTGAAACCATTTGGACTCTGACTTCTAACCCTGCCTCTGGTCGAGATGTAAATGACTCTTTTTTGGACTCTGAGCACCTAACTGCTTTCCCTGTCCCTTGCTTTTGGCTACAGAGATGATATTGGCATCCATATTCCCAATGCAGGTGCCTTAGTTTGAGTTCCTCTGAATAGACCCCAAGACAGAAGAGTTGGCACAAGTATTTTATTTGGGAGGTCATTTCAGGAAGCACTGTGAAGGAATAGGGGAGTGGAAAAGGGGAGTAAGGTGGAAAGCTAAGAAGAAAGCCCTCAATTAGTTGGTTCCATTACATGCAAATAGAACTCAGGCCTTCTGGGGACCCTGAAGAGTTTTAACAAACACAGCTCTGCATGATCCTTTCAGAGATGAAGAAAGTGGGGTACTTATTCACCACTACAGCCTCTCCTTATTGAAGGTCACTCTGGAAACACTGTGAGCATCCTGTCTGTTCTGTATGTGGACTTGTGTCCATGGTCAGTCAGGAGGGACAATAAACCATCAGTAGGGTTCAGGTAACCTCTGAGACAGAACACAAATGGGCAGGCCATGCATGACATTGATTCAGAGGAAGAACAGTGGTCAACAATCCTTGGCAGAAATGTTCTGAGAGGATCACGAAAGTCAGGGTGCAGCAGTGACTGTACTAGTTTCTTAGAGTTCTCTAACAAATCATCACAAGCCAGGTGACTTATTAAATCACAATTCTGGTGGCTAGAAGTGCAAAACCAAGGTGTCTCTAAAGGTCCGAGGGAAGGATCTGGCCCAAGCCTCTCTCTTTCTGGCATCTGGTAGCCTCGGGCATCATTGGCTTGGTGGTAGCCTTCTTCTTCCTGTGTTTGCAGATTGTCCACCTTTCTCCCATACATGTCTGTGCAAATTTCCCTCTTTTATAAAGACACTGGTCATACTGGGTTGGAACCTACGCTAGGCAATTACACTTTAATTTGATTACCTCTGTAAAGACCCTTTTCTCAACAAGGTCATACTCTGAAGTTCTGGGGACTAGGTCTCCACTTTTTTTTTTCTGGAGGTGATATGGTGGACACAATTCAACTCATGGTGACCAAAAGAGAGAAACTGACACCTGTGCCCCACATAATGCCCCCAGATGGGTGGACATACAACAAGGAATTGTACTTTTAACTAGGTGTTTTAGAGCAGTTCCCCCAAACAAGCACCCCTGTAAGCTTTCACTTCTCTTTCACCACATTAAGGAGGGAAGTGGGCCAAACTCAGCAGTTAGACAAACTATCACTAACATCACATGTGTATTATAAACATGAATGAAGAGCCACATTGCTTTGCAGAAATGCTTGAGTTACTCTGTCCAAGTGGGAGATCGACTGGAAGACCGAGCATCATAGAAAGTACATGGGGCAAATGAGGAAAAGAATCTACAGAGGAGTCCTTTTAAAAACTAAAATAATTAAAGCCTTCAAAAATAGGACGTAGGGGAGAAGCTGAAAGGAATTTGATAATTTTCCCTGAAGACAAGCAGACTGAGGTGTGGCTTTGAAGCTTCCCTGCATTTGACAGGTGGCCAAAGACATTCCTATTCCTATGGAGCAGAAAGTGATGGAGAAAAGGGCTTAAACAGAAGAGGGGATGAATGGCAAAACCTTCCACAGCTCGCCTACATGGTTCAGGCCCTCCAGGATTGTTTTCTAAGCACTAAAAACTTTGCTTTCACACAGTGAACAACTATTGACACAGACTCTCTTTACTTGCACTTACTCATTTAATTCTCTTGCCATTTCTCTAGGGCGACAGAGTAGGCCACACTGTACAAACTGCACACTACAGTGATTTACAGGATTAGCCTATAACGTGCTTCATTTTTACTAGTTCATGGTTCCTCAACATCAGCACAGTTGTACTTGGGGCCAAGTAATTCTCTCTTGGCAGGGGCTTTCCTGTGCATTATGGGCTATTTAGCCACACCTCTGATTCTCTACCCAATAAATGCCAATAGCAACCCCAGGTTTGAAAACTTTAACTATTTCCAATCATTGCCAAATGTTCCCTGGAGGCAACAATCAGCTTTGGTTGAGAACCAATGATTAGGCTAAATTCCTCCAACTGCAGTTTAAGCACTTTTGTTATTTTTTATCATCTGGGGAAATAAGTATTATTGCTCACGTTTTAAACAGGAAAGCCATAGCCACTGACATCCAGGAGCTCACAAACCAATAGGAAATGGCCTTGCCTTCTCCCCACAGCAAGGAGGTGACTGTCTTGTCACATGACCAAAGAGCAGAGTTGATGGGAGCCTTGAAATATCCCAGCATCCTCAGGGAGAGAAACTTGCACAAAGAAAGTTTGAAACGAAAATATTAAAGGATGAGTATGAGTTTGCTAGAGCTTGTGTCTTATGATATCCTATCAAGGTTTTTATTCTCGTCAAGAGTCATCAGACTATAGATCATGAGTCAAAGCATCTATTTGGGCCCAGTCTCTGTTTTTAGTTGAAAAAAGTTTTATTGGAAAATAGTCATGGCTATTCATCACATATGCCCTGTAGTTGCTTTGGAACCACAATGGCAGACTTGAATAGTTGTTAGAGTTCACATGTTTTGCAAAGTTGAAAACACCAATTACCCTGTCCTTAACAGAAAAGAAATGTGCTGACCCTTGTCTAGGTCATGGGGTTGTGAAGGACAGGGAGTTTACTTAACACCGGTCCTGCCCCATGAGCACTGTTCTCAAAGCTTTAGGTAAGACTGTCTAATTGTACCAAGCTGTGTAGTTTATATATGTTTCCTAATTTCACCATGCAAGGACCTTGCAAAATACATATTGTCATCCCCAGGTCAACAACTGGAGGTTTAGATAAAATAGTAAACTTGTCGAATTCCTATAGGTAAATGGAAGATTCATATTCCCATTTTCTTTACATCAGTGTCAATAGAACTTGTGAACATTAGTTTCTTTGTCTATCAAAAGCAAATCGAGGAACACACCTTTCTTCAACATATAAAATTTCTTCTGAATGATTAGTAATATGGATACTTCTAATAACAAAATGACACGGAAGGTAAAACCCCAGTAGGGGAGTACTAGGTGAGGATTCTGCTCTGTGTTCTATTGGCACTGACTTTGGGCCCAGCTGTCTTCCACATGCATATCAAAGTCAATTCCTTTTACACCATTTGTACCTCACTTCAGTCATAGCTTCCTTCCCCATCTCAAAGCTCAGTTGGCAAGTCTAGGGAAACAAATAAAAATCAAGTTTGGGTTTAAAGAGGGATGAGAACAGAGACATGAATAAATTTGCTCTGTGAAGGGTTTGGAGATCCTGGAGACCATGTTAAAGAACTTCCTCAAATCAACCCAGGATGGTGCTGCCCGGGTGGTGGAGGAATTTGACATGTCCCAAACATCTGATGTTTCCCTCTCTCCACCACAGCTCAGAAAGCAACCTGGTGGGTAGAAGAGCTGCTGGGAAGTGAGCAGCTGGACCTCAAACAAAATGGATAAGGGCTCCTTGTCCTTGCTTTTCTTTTCTCCTGGGTGCTTAGTAAATGCTTTGTTGGATGAACACATATTACTGGGCATGAATGTAAAATGTGATTGTTCATTATGGTACAATTCATGGAATCAGCATAGGCATGATACACAAAGCACATTAACTGCATCATTTCATTTGGTCCTTATAGTCATTCTTTGTGGGAGCTACTTGTATTACGCTGTTTTACAGATGAGGAAGGTAAGGCTTGGGGAGCTTAAGGAACTTGCTCAGCATCATGTAAGTCCTAAAAGAGTAAAGCACATCTTCCTGACCCCAAGGCATGTGATAGTCACATCCCTCAAGGAAAGGCAGGTTCCTAGTGGAGTGGAGGGCACTTCCTGCTTGGGAGCAGGGGGGCCTTCTGGCCTCTCTGAGCCAATGTGGTCCTGGCATGTGTGACTTTCAGGTCTTTGCCCTTGCCAAGCCTATGCAGACGGGCCACGGGTGTGCCAGATGCTTAGATAGCACAGACCCACACAGAGCGAGCATGTGTAACCAATCAGTGTGGGAAAAAAGAAGGAAATGGCTTAGGCCCCCATGTGTGCAACATGTGGAAAGCATCTGAGCAGCAGAAGAAAGAGGTGTGAAAGCCCTCAGTGCCACAGGCCAGAGGCAGCAGCTTCAACCCACACGGCAAGACATGCCTCTCCCAGCCAAACTGAGGACTG
Source organism: Heterocephalus glaber (assembly GCF_000247695.1). Next base: position 23,253,606 of record NW_004624745.1, read on the forward strand.
CGGCAGCCTAGGGTCCACAGGGCAGGCAGGGATCCATCCTGGGTGCTGTGGGAAGTGCAGGCGGGAAGGGTAACCCCTTCCCATGCTCATCAGCCATCAAGATCCCTATGGAGACTGGAGGAAGGGTCTCTGCTCTCAGTGGGCCCTATGGACAGTTCTCTAGCAAAACCCTCTAGGATACAGCGCCAGTTCTAGAACCCTCACATTAGTGGTCTTTTGCCATGATTGTGTTCCTCAAAAGACATGGGTAGATCCAAACCTCTGGTACTTATGAGTATGACCTGATTTGGTAATAGTGTTGTTATGGACTCAGTTGCACCTCTCCCATTCATATAACAAAGTCCTAACCTCCAATGGGACTGGATCTGGAAATTGAGATCTCTAAGAGGTGACTGAGGTTAAATGAAGCTCTGATGGTGGAGACTCAATCCCATAGTACTGGGGTTTTAAAACAGAGTGAAGAGAGAGCTGTCTGCCTTCACTATATAAGGATATAGCAAGAAGGAAGAGAGTGCTCAACAGGAACTGAATCCACGCTCACCTCCTTGGTGCTGGGGGCGGCTCTGCTCCTCGGCACTGGGGGCAGTGGTACCACAGAGTCTTCTAGATGACTGTTAATGAAAGTGGTGATATTCAGCTTCCTGGAACCATCCAAGACTTGTGCTGAAGTCCATATGTCAGTGACTCCCAAAGAGTAATGTCCCCTCCTCAGTTATCACAGAGCTGGTTAATGATACCTGAATCCATTAATCCTTGATCTTTACTTTCAGCCTCCGAAACTGTGAAAAATAAATCTATATTGTTGAAGCTACTCATCTATGGTATTTGGTTATGACATCCGAGAAGGCCAAGATTAGAGTCTTTTGCAGAGATAGTAAGGTTGCTAAACGGCACTCGTTCAGGTGGGTCATCATCCAAGAGAGGCGATGCAGAGACAGACACACGTGCACACACAGAGGAGACCAGGAGAAGACACAAAGGGATCACAGAAAGAAGGTAAGAGTGGAGAAGCAAGACACAGAAGCTGAAGTGATGTGACCACAAGCCAGAAATGTCTGCTGCCGCCAGAATCTGGAAGAGGTGAGAAAGGATTCATCCTTAATAGTTTCAGAGAGAAAGTATGGTAATGCTAACACTTTAATTTTGAACTGCTGGTCTCCAGAACTGTACGAGAATAACTTTTGTTGTTGTCAACCACCCAATTTGTAGAAGTTTGTTATAGAAGTGCTAGAGAATCAATGTGACCACCCATACAGGAAGGCCTGCCTCAAATGGAAGTACTTGAAAAAAATCACTACAGTGTTGCTCTTGGTTCTGCTGTATGGATTATTTTAGTAAATGATTCTCAAAGTTTGGTTCTTGCAGTATTATTGGTGAGCAAAACTGTGCAGACATTTGACTGTATGAGGGGATAAGTCTCTGGGAGCAGACCAAGCAGGGGTCAGCCCTTCCTTCCTCTTGGCTCATGTTGACGTGGGTGGGATCCCGCTGTTCAGGCTCCTGCCTGCTGTGCACCACACCTCCCGTGGAATGGCAAACTCTGCTTGCTTGGATTGGCTTTGGAGCTTTCTAGCATGGCCTATTTAAAGTGTATTATTTATCTCTAGTTGGGAGGTGAAGTTGTTCTGTAGCTGGCGTGCTGCCATGGAGACTATAAAGGTAGGAAATTAGGTCTTGGTCTATAGGCATTAAGAGATAAGTCATGCCTCAAAATTGAGTGACTATATTACTTGTTAGTGTTTTGATAACCTTGTGCGAGCCCTCTCTAGTTGGTCCACTCAGTATCAAACTAAACCATGAATGACGGACACTATGGAATGCCACCCCCAGGGCCAGGTTACTATGAAGAATCAGATACTAGCCTCCAACTGGCCTGCTAGGGAACTGCCATCCTAGTTCAGGACAGGAGGCTCCCAACGGACAAGGGGGTAGGAATGAATAGGGATTAACAAGATAAAAGATGGGGGATAAAAGATGAGGAGGTGCTAGCTGCTGGGACATGGGTCCCTAGCACTTGAAGGGACAACTCCCACAGATAAGAGCAAGTTTTGTTCTGGTGGTGGCAGTGGGACCACTAGGGGAAGCCACTGGAGATATTCCTAAGGAGACAGAGTGGCTGTCCAAATGGGTAAACTCTTTGCATGTGGCCTTAAATACATGTTCTATTAGTTTCTTAGTGCTCCCATAACAGATTACCCAAACCTAATGGTTTGAAATAATATAAACTTATTATCTTATAATTCTGAAGGTCAGGAATTCTAAATTGGTCTTAGAGGTCTAAATTCAAGGTATTAGCAGACCTGCCTTCTCTTTGGAAGCTCTAGTGGAGAAGACGTTTCCTTGCCTTTCCAGCTTGCAGAGATTGCCTCTATTTTTTGGTTCATGAGAAATGTGACTGGCGTACTGTATTCCCAGCCCTGCTTTCATTGTCACTGCTTCTCTGAGTCAGAGCCTCCAGCTTCTATTTTATTAAGACCCTTGTGATTACATTGAGGTTGCCCAGATAATGTAGGATTACCCCCATCTCAAGATCTTTACCTTTATCATATCTGCAAGGTCCCTCTTGCCTTGTCAAAAACACACTGTCAAGTTTTAGGGATTAGGATGTAGATACTCAGAGGGTGGTGAGGAGAATTATTCTGTGTACCACACATGTCTCTATTAGGTGCAAATGTGCACTTCCAAAGGGCCATGGCATCTCTGGGACCACTGCCCTCCAGGAAATTACACTCTGAAAACCTACTCTGAGACCACATCCTTTGGTCCATCCATCCCTCTCATCCCATCACTTTCACCTTGCTTGATTTGTCCCTTAATTCAAAATCTAATCAGTAGGAGTTAACTTTGGATTTAGCTAAACCTGTATTTATCATTATTGAATTTGTTAAAATAAGTTATCTCAACTGAATTATTTTCAACAGCGACTATGAATGACTCTCTTAATATGAATGCTAATAAACAAGCTAGCTTAGCATGGAGCACATACAAACTAAGAGCTCAGTAGATGTTCATTCCTTTCCTTTCTTTCCTTAGCAAAGCCATTCTCCTTGCCATTCTTCAGTCCTGGGTGCTTCCTTGACTGAGACTTGGCTCATCCCCAAGGCCCACGCGTTCCCTGCCAGCCCACATTTCTGCCCTCTGTTTTTATCTTTTCTATCTCCCTGGATACTGTTGTGTGTTTCAGTGACTTTAGCAATCTCTTCTCTTCAATATGATGACCCCTAGTCTTTTATCTCTAATTGTTTCAAAGAGCTCTGGACCTTTGTTCCAGTGACCTGAAAAGCGTCATTAACACAATCAACTCAAACAAAAAAAATCCCTCCCATCTTCCTCCCTCCAATTCTTTCACCACATCTGGGTCCAGTTGTTCTAGCTTTCATGTAACTCCCTCCCCCTCTTCTGCAGCTCTAGCTCTTAATAGCCTTGGAGGACAGCACATTTTCCCATGTTTGCTTTTCCACCTGGACATTGCTAGCTCCTGCATGCTTGCCATTCCTTGCTAGTTCCCCAAGCTTATGCATCTGAAAAGAGTTACTTTCATTAAATTATCTCTAATGTCCACATTTTGGTGGCTGGATGTTTGTTTCAAGCTAGGAGCCTAACAGTTTTGTATGGTAAGGAAAAACAAATATTAACAAATATTTTTATCATTGTTATTTTGTTCTTGGCCTATGATTTTAACACCCAACAAAGACCTGAAGCCTATCTTCACCTGTCAGGCCATGATAAGAACTATAGGTTGCAAAATTTTAGTCTGTGTACTACCATCATGAAAAATATGCCTCTGAAGGAGCCTGAAAACTCTGAGAAGAAGTCGCTTCATGTTGTGCTTTTTACCTTCTCAGAGTTCCTCTATATCTGTTGATGGGATACAGGTCATAGAGATGTCATACTTTTGCTCAAGGACATCTCAGTGGCAATATTCAGCTTACTACCAAGTTCACAGCCTGTCATCCAACTCTGCCAGCAGCACTGGGAGCACTTCAACCACATAGTCTTCCCTATACTGCAACTTTCCTTTAGCAGGTTCCTGAAGTAGAAACTCCACCCAAAACTCACTGATTACTGTAGAATATACCAGCTCATGTTGGAAAAGGTCAGCCTGCTGCATGGCATCCTGTGACACACACACACACACACACACACACACACACGACACCAGCTTAGTCAGAAGCATGTGCCATGTGGCTAATGATAGGACTTGAATTGAGCATTGTGCAGTCTAGTCTCAGCAGGTGTCCTTGTCACTCCACAAGACCCCGTGTCCAATGGGCAATGCCAAATGGTGCCAAGAAATGGTGAACGGCTGCAGAATAATCTCCAGTGCCCGCCTGCTGTAAGTTGTCTCTGCATGGGGCATACTCTCAGCACCCAGGAATGGGCCCGTGTCCAAGCCAAATAGAGCTTCAGTTGAAAAGCAGAAGCTGTGCAGGCCAAACAGGAGAAGCACTGCTGCGTATCTTAAATCCACTTTGTTCAAGAAGTTTAGGAAGTCATGGGAAGATGGCTCAACCATTAGCCAATGGAGGAGAAAACACTCAGAAAAAGGACTAACAGAGTTGGTTGTGATGAGGGGCAAGTTATGAGGTTCCTGTTTAGGAGAGCTGTGTGTTCAAATTTCATCAGCACTATATATGAAAACCTTGAATTACTTCCCATCTGGAAAACAACATTCCATAAATAATTAAAAGTGAAAGAACAAACGATTGCCTCTGAGTGGGTGGGGATTGCCTGGGAAGGAACACAAGAGTGCTATCTGAACTGATCATCTTGTCCTCTAGCCTGACAAGGGTTGAAATATATGCATCTATGCATTTGTCAAAGCTTTCAGAATGGTACATGTCAGATCTACACGTTTCACTGCAGGCAGTTTGGTTTTTTGTAAAATCATACATAAACAAATATTGAACTCTTGCTAATGACATGCACATGGAAGTATTTACAGATCAAATTTACTGATGTCTGCAACTTGCCTCAAAATGCATCAAAAATAAGATGGACTGATGAATGGATGTAAAGATGAATAGATAGATCTATTATAAAGCAAGTACCATTAATGATTTTTTGTACATTTTAGACAGTAGCTGTGAGTATTTTCTGTACAATCCTTTCCATTTTTCACATATTTGCAAATCTTAGAAATTTTGGAAAAAAATAAAAGAAACTTAAAAGAGCCATGGTAGAGCTTCTCTTAGGGTTGAGGGTATTTCAACGTAAGTACTATCAAGCTGTAAAAAATTTCAAAATACTGTTTTTAGATGTGTAGGATACCTAAAGGGATAAGTTACAGGTGACTCAAAGTAAAACCAAATTCCCTAGAAATAAATATGGTCCTAAAAACTGGGCCCTGGAGAAATCAACAAGTACTTATTAATGTGGGAAGAGACAGGAAGGCTGCAGAACTGCAAGAAGTGTGTGAGGCTACCGCTAAGAAAGCTGGGGCTAAAGGTTGACTTAGTCCTTTAGAACCCTGTCTCCAAATCTCTAACTTCACAGAGGTCACAGACGTCTAGGAGTAACATGCTCGAGGGCTTGTGCCTACTGGGAATCCCGCAATATGGAACAGAGAAAATTAAGCAGACTCACACTTGCAGCTTCTTAAGAATATGGTGAAAAAAAAATCTGAACTCTTCAGCCCTTGTGTTTTGTATAAAGTCTATAGTTTGAAAGCCTTATGTCTCTAAAAAAAATCGAACACTGCATTATTTTCCCCCAGCTTTATAAAAGTATAAATGACAAATAAAACTATATATTCAAGGTGCACAATTTGGTATTTTGATATACATAACACCTGAAATGATTGTCATAATAGAGGTAATTGACATATCTATCATCTCAAATAGATAACTGGATCTGTTGAGAACAATTACAATCTACTTTTAGAAAATTAAAGCATATTGACTATATTTATTATGCTGTACATCGGCACACCAGGACTTCTTCATCTTATAACAGAAAGTAGGTACACTTTGACCAACTTTCCCCAACCTCTACATCTTGAGTCTCTCTTTGGAATGAGTGTCTGTCAACATCCGACTTTCAAAACAGAGGACTATAGATAGAGTGTTCTGTACAAAATAGTTATTTATAAATAATGATTGGCTAGCTGGGCATAGTGGTGCACACCTGTAATTCCAGCCCTCCCAAGACTGAGGCAGGAGCATCAGCAGGAGTTTGAGGACAGCCCGGACTACATAGTGAGTTCAAAGCCAGCCTGAATTACACAGGGAGACCCTATCACAATAATAATAATGATAATGATAATCTAAATAATAAATGAAAGTGAGATTTATTAGAAACCTGTTGGGGAAGAGGGAAGGGATTGACTCAAAATAGGCAGATCTGTTATGGGTCAAAATAATGTAAAGAAAGGCATTAAAATGGAGAAAATTACTTCCTCCGGAAGGGAACTGGAGGAAGATGCAATGTATATTAACAGTTTTTGAATCACACATCTACTTCTCCACTGACTGTGTGTATTATCTTTGGACAGATGCTAAACCTCTCTGAGCCTCAGTTTTTGCTGTATTCACGAGAGAAATAGTAGTACTTCCCTTAAGAAGAGTTGTGAGAGCTACATATTGAAAAACATGGTTACCTGAGACTAAAAAAACAAAGGAAGATGACGAAAAAAGCATTCATCTACTGGCCTACTCTACTCAACTGGCTCACAATTGAGAAGAAGAGAAACAGCACTGCTCTCATTTGGGATTCCAAGTCCTCATTGCTGGATTCTAAGAAGGCAGGACAAGAGGTTGCTGAAATGGGAGGATCCAGCCACAGTGTCCAGAAATTTCTCAAGAATTATCTAGAGGGGAAGGATGGTGGAGGAGCACAAGGATAAAAATGTGAGCTGGCAGTAATGCCCACGGGACAGTTGGAACCTCAGGGACCCCCAGGGCTCCACGAAGAAATACACTTTCCAATTAAAGTCAGTATTTGCACAGTAACAGCACTGGTTGTTAAAGAAATATTTTATACCTCCATCAATATTAGCTCCTTCTAGTATTTGGAATTCGGGTTAGAAGATGAAGTGGGAGAGATAAAGGTCATGGATACATCTCACTGCTAGTTCAAAGGACAGCATTTTGGTTTAAACAATGCAAACAGACTCATACATTGGAAAAAGTCACAGAGACCAGTCAATTAGTTAAGAATCCCAGTGGGACCTACAGAGCCCCCCAAAATTGTGCCCCTCGGTTTTGCTCTCTAGTTCTGCCTGGAGAGTGGCTCCTTAAATGGATCAAATTTACATCCATTTTATTAACTTACTTTATGAACAGTGATAAAATCTTTTAATGGTACTAACCAGGCAGTACTACATGCTTGAAACAACTTCCTGATGAAATGGAAAATAAGCATTTTATTGCCCTTTCTACATATACTAAAGAGCATGTAATGTGCAAAAAAATAAAATCTCCTTTAACACCTTCGTAGGAATGCATGAAGAAAAATGTTTCTAGTGGGGAATTCTGCTGAGAAAGAGATAGAACAACCTCTTCGGGGAGTCCACATTCACCATCTGAGTCAAGGGTTCTCAGGCACCAAACATGGCCTGAGTGATTCAAATCAGTTTATCAAATGACAACTGTGGACTAGTGGGAAAAAAAGACTGAATTAAGATTTTGTATATTAACTAAAGCTACATGGTAGAATATTACAGAATATCGTTACATGTTTTCCCTGATAAAGCAAATGGGAGGAAATGTTGCTTTATCTTCTCCAAATTATAAAAACCCTTTGATGTTGTACTTAAGGGTCCTTGAGGCTCAGTGTTTATGCAGATATTCCTCTAAGTCAGAGCTATGCTTTCTTTCAATAGCGCAGGGACATTTTTACCACTGGTCAAAAACTGCAGTGAGAAGTGGAGAAATTTTATTGGACTTCCAAATCTTGTAAAAAAGAACTGTTTTCCTTACCCTAACTCTGTGTTCCATCTGGGAGGCCTACCGCCAATATTAGTGGAAATTTTGTCTTCCTTGTCAGCCTTTTTGATCTGTGGAAAATTTCTATATGTTTATATAGTTAAAAGGAAATATTTGTTGTGTAATTCTAAAGGAAAATTCATACTTTTTTGACCCATAAAGGAACAGCCTGTAAGAGCATTCAAATGTGGACAAAGAAATACTTTCCAGCACAACTTTGAACTTTTCATTTACTTTTTCTTAATTCATCTCATATATTCAAATCACAAAGTTTTCCTCTTTAAAACAATGTTTGCATTTAGAGGTAAGGTCAAGTGATAATCTCACGTGAGGAATCTAGATTAGAAAATCCTACAGATACAGATTTTCCTATTAGATCATTTTATAAATCAGTGTTTGTAAGTTACATTGCAGTGACACATAGCCTCCCCCAAATAGGACAGGCTTATTAACATATCCACTTATGTTACATGTTGCACAGATTTCTTCCATACCAGCATCTGAATCAGAAGCAGTGTCTTCCGATGGTGTTAGTCAAATTGCAGTGGATTTGAACTTGGTCCTGTCCTTCCTTTATGACTCCCAGCAAGGGCTCCAAGAGTCCTACAGAGCACGGAATTGTGTGGCCAAGGCTGGCAGGACAGTGTAAACATAAAAGCGGAATTTGACCCTGGATCACTCTCCTCCCTCAGCCTTCTCATCCTCCCATTACCTGTCACAATCACAGGTTGCACCTCTAGATCCCATGTGTTGTAATTTGTGGGCAGCAGTTACAGCTAGGAAACTGGCAAGGTCATTCTGGCCAGGAGGACACACTTGTCAATTTCAAACCACACAACATGAAAATGACCAGGAAGCTCTAAGAAACCAGGCTAATTTTGCTGGGAGAATAACAAGTAATGTTTGACGGACACTTCCCACAGGCGACTTGCTTGGTATCCATTGCCCCTTTGATCCTCACTTCAGCCAGAATAGGTGAAAACAGAAGGTTCATTTTTCACAAGTGGAGAAGCCAAGGCTTAGGATGGTTAAGTAACCTGATCAAGATCACACACTGATAAGTAGTAGAATCTAGAGTCAATCTAGATAATCTGATTTTGGTATTCAGACTTTAAGCATTACATGGTATGATCATAACTGATGTTCATAATCTTGACCCTGGGATATTACAAGACTCAGAAGTGCCTTCTGAATCATAAAAGATGAAATTATGCTCCATGAAGCTTTTGTGTTAAATTTATCTTCTTGTAGCTTAACTCACTGGTCAGCACACTTTTCTGTAAAAAGCCAAATAGTAAATATTTTACACATTTTAGGCTTCAGGCAGCCTCCATTGAATAGTTTTACTATTCTTACAACACTCTGAAATGTAAAAGCTGTTCTTATCCTATGGGCCATAGGAAAACAAGGTATGGGTCATACTTGGCTATTGTTTGCCAATCAGTGGGAATTCATCAACTGATATCCCAGGTATGATACATGTGTGACCTCTACCAAATTATGTGATTCACCATACCTCATTGACAGTTATCCTGAAGCAGTGGAAACATGCTAAAATAAGAAGGTGAGTTGGGGTATATCTCTCCATACCTTCTTCATAAGCTTATCTCTGGAGTAATCTTAGTACAGAATAAGAGTCACATAAGGACACCCCAAGTGTCTCATTGGGGGAAGGCAATGTTGTACTCAGTCCTTGTGTTCCCGAAAATACTGTCAGGTGATACTTTGCAGATGCACATATCTCTGCTCTTGACAATGGTGCATTTTATTAAAATTGAAAGACTATTTCCAAACCTCATCTTTCTCAAAAAGAAATAAAAACCATAACAGAAAGTATTGGATCCAAGATAATTTACAGAGTGATAAAGGCCCAAGAGGATGCCTTGACTCTTTGGCATCATGTTGTTGGAAATTGGGCCAGGAAGGGTGATGGCTAGTATCACTGATAACTGCCCACACACCTATGTTCACCAGGCACGGGTCTAAGCTTGATGCACAACATTCAATTCTCACAATCACTCTAGGAAGGCAGTAATGGTTTCATCCCCACTTTTTGGGTGGGGAAATCAAGGCACAGAGAGCTAGGTGACACATTTGAGTATAACAAACAAGTAGGAGGTAGGTCCCAGATTTGGACCCTGAGCCTGGCTTTAAGAGTCTCTGATCACAGTATTGTACTGTATTTCATGAGCCAGGATATGGTCAGGCCTATAGAGGACCGATGCTGTTGTGTGACAGGTAGGACTTCATTCCTGAATCGAGTGCATTCATTCAAAGAAGTGATCCAAGGTTATTCAAAACACTTGGGGGATACTGGGCTCTAATTCTGCTAATTGGTCACTATGGCAGTGAACATTACATTGGACTTGCAAATATTTAAGTGTAAAAGAGTATTGTGAGTTTTTAACATACTCTTTCATGTCAATATATTAAATACTTTCTAATCACTTTGAGTATCACCTTCTTCCAAGGAAGTCATATGCATACAGCCTGTGACACTCTGTGTACCAAGTCCTGTGACTTCTGGAGAAACTCTAGCCCTAGACGTCAGTCTTATTCATTTATTCTATAGGTAGTAGTGTAGAGTAATAGTATCTTCGCATCTATATAATAAAGGATCAGACTGCATATCTCCAAGATATCTTCCAATAACTCTACTTTTATAATATGAAGGTCACAGCAATATTTAATCATTGAGGTACATCTTTCCTCAAAAAGGAAAGTCTTTCATTAAATAAAGCTTTAAAAATCTCTCTCCACTGTGGCTACTTCTAACCTAAAGTATTTTTTCATTAACTACAGGATAAAAATGTACTTAAAATGAGATCACATTAATAACAATCTAGGATAATAATCACCGTGCAACCTTACTTCATGAAAGACCCAGCCCTTTAGCAAGGAAAATGAATAAACTTAACTCCTTCTTCTTCCAAGGGGAAGATAAAAATCTCCAGGTATCCTTAAAATGCTATAATCTGCTTTGAACTTTGGCTCAAGTTATTTCCATGAACATCCTCTGCTTCCACTGGGGTAGATAGCATACAAGACAGAACACTACAAATCACTTTGTTTAAAGTTACCAAGGAAAGAGGGAGGAAGAAAAAACAGTGCAAAGTTGGCTGTTAATTAAAACCAGCAGATGATGTACAGCGATTTGTCTGGAGCGCTTCTGACCGGGTTGGTTCCTTGACAGCTGTACATTCTTTCCTGCCTGGATTGTTTGAACTTTGTCCAATGGTGCAGTCGTTAAATCTGAGATAGCTGTTGTTTAAATACAGAGGGTGGGAGGCACTTTTTGTTTTAAGCAAGAAAGGGACACCAAGACTTGTGTTGCATTTAAAAAGGAGCGCTTATTAGATCATGTGCACTGGGTCTCAGTAGAATGCCGCTGGTCTGTTTGTGATAGTCTATTGACACTTTTTCACTGCACAAATGTCAGAAATTTCACTTCCTCCCTTCTTCCCTAAGGGAGTCTTGCGTAGGTAGAAGAGAAATACTGTGTAACACCTGGTCTTACTCAGCGGAGGCTGGGGATAGGTTAATGTCACAGTTAAAATCATCACAGGGTCGAAAACATTTGAATGTTTGCTGATCGAGAAAAAGACTGCCAAAAAAACCCCCAGAAGTGCTTCAGGAAAATTGCTCACAAACATATAAAAAATTGTTTCTTGTTTTAGCTCGATAGACACTATGTAACCAACCCATGTATCTCCAAATTCCAAAGCAACTCTAAAATCAATGATTATTCACAGTTCTTAAAGACAAATTGACATTACAGAGGTATAAAACGATAGTTCATCTATACATTTATGTATGTCCTAAACTTTGGAGGGTAAAATATTTTACACACACAATAACCTTTCTAAATAGCCACATTATATCTACATACACCATATACCGATGTATAGATTAGATACATAGACAGGTACATAGGCTATGATGATGAAAATGGACAGACAGACAGATAGATTGATTTAGTGTTTAATTTATATTTCAGGGGAAATTTCATTTTTTAAAAGGTTTGTTTCTAAATAATCACTACCAGGAGGTAGTTCTAGTGTTCAGACACACACTTTCGTCAACAATGTTAGCCTTTGGGGTTCTAGCGCAAGATTGTAGTTCCATTTTTTTCTATGGAACTAATGCCCCTTGGGCTGCATTATGGTCCCTGTTTGCTTTGAAGGGATTTCACAATTGGATTGTTCACTAGAACTCTAGACTCCTGGGGCAAATTTTTTCAAAGACAGGTGTGAAAGTTACCCTTGTTTATTCAGAAATGAGTCATTGTCTCCTGGCTGCTGCTGCTTATCTCAAGTTGGTAAAGGTCAAGTGAAGTTCTAGTTCATGTAAAGATGTTCTATGCTGAGTTTTCAGCTTCACCAAGGAGTCTCATCTTCATCGGATTTGGGAGAGTTCAACAAGAGTTCTATGAGGTACAGAAGGGCTAAGAGGGGCAAAGTCAGGAGATAATGTAATAAGGACCCTCCGCAGGATGGAGAAGCTAGGAGCTAACACATTCTAGTAGAGGGTATGATTTAATCCAAAACCAGTCGTTCCATGTTGAAAAAGACACAAAAAGAAGTTTCCTGTGCAGAGTAGAAAGCTGGGTACCATGTACTCTAAGTTTCTTTTTTTGCCACATTGTCTAATGCCCCAAAACATAGACAAGTCATTAAGGAAATATCAAAGAAAGTCATTTATTAATGAATTAAAAGTTCCCTCATGGTGTCTGCCTTTTAAGGGAGGTTTATCTGTAGCTGTGGTTTATAGGTAATACCTTGGAAGCCTAGGAAGGTTAGTAGGTCCTTCAATCCTCCTTACTTGAAGGTCTGGCCACAGCTATTAGCCTTTTAGATATCACAGAGTTGGGCAGGCACAGTGTGTAGAGGCAGAATCTGGTTCCAATTCCAGCCTGGCCTTCAAAAGCTTTGTGAGTTGGATTATTCAATCATCTAAGCTTCATTTGTTTCTTCATTTGTAAAAAAAAAAAAGTAAAACTGTTTACCTTACAGTTTTCAATATTGTTTCATGAGCAGTAACTAAAACAATGCAAATAAAGCTACCTGATATGATGTCAAGGACATAGTAAATGCTAAAATTATTAGCTTCTATGATTATTTGTATTATCTCTTACAACTGCATGATATTATGTCTCTGGAGAAATTGAAAAAGTCCCTAAATGACTCCATATGTTCAAGAGAAATCACAATGCCAGTAGGAGTAACATACTTGTCAGTTGCTGCATTTCTTACAGTGATCTTTGCTTTTCTAGAATAATATCATTTAAAAATGTTTCAGGAGAGTAATTCTGAGAAAAACACCTGGAGAGCATATGAAACTGTTTCATCTTCTCATGCAGGATCTGTAAGATTGCTGATTTCTGCATAAAACATGAGAATTACAATTATTGAATAATTTTAAATGATAGACAGATTAAATATTTCCATAGCTAAACTACTTCTGTGTTGTATTATGTTTTCGTGTCTGCATTACTTTAATGGACTACTTTGTGGCCCAATGATTTTAATATGTGTTCAGTCCTAAATAACCACTCATTAATCTTATGTGACAACCAGATTTTAATATTTGTTAGTATGTGCCCTTGTTGGTGATAAGCTTTGTGCTATTTATAGTATGTAAACTTTTTTTCAGAATAAGGGTTTCTGTACATCAGACTGCTTATCTGAAAACCATGGCAAGTGGATATGTTACTTTAGGCAAAACTTTATGAAGCACCTATATGTTTTCACCAAAAGGTAGCTTAGAATCATAATTTGAAATTAACTGTCAAGGTTAGTTAAATTCACTCTTTAAAAATGAATAGATTTCATAAATGTGAACTTGCCTATGTCATGTTAGCTTAAATACAAGTATATGCTGATTGTTGTTAAAAGTTTCTGATGTAGTTACTAAACCTGATAAAGGGTGGGCCAGAGAAATGTAGCTAGTCAATTTATATCATGGTGAAAATGATTCTAAGGGGTAAAATGTGACTTAGGTTTGGTTGCCTGATCTGTTTTTCTCACTGAACCTTCTGCAGGTTATCTCTACTCCAAAAATCTGAAATCCAGAATGCTCCAAAATTCAAAACAGTCTGAGTGCCGACATGATACCACAAGTGGAAAATTCCACATCTGACTTTATGTGATGAGTTGGAGACAAAGCACAGGTGCCTCAAAATGTTACATAAAATTGCCTTCAGGCTATGTATATGTGGTATATATAAAATATAAATGAATTTTGTGTTTAGAATTGGGTCCCATTCTCAAGACACCTTATTACTTGCATGCAAATATTCCAAAACACTCCAAATTCTGTAACACTTTTGATTCCAATCATTTGGCAAGAGTTTCTATATTTTTCAGCTTTTCTGTGGAGGACACAATACCTGACACTCAGAACTTCATGGTTTCAAAGGATTCAGTCCATGGTCAAGTGGTTCAATTGCAGAAGGACAAGGTAGAACAAAGATGCTTAGTTTATGGTGACCAGGAAGCAGAGCAGTGCACCAATGCCAGAGAGGAAGGAGTGAGGGACCGCATATAGTACCCAAGGGCACACCTTCTGACGCACCCAGACACAACTGGACTTGTGCTTACCTAACTTGCTAGGCATTTCTTAATCCAATCAAGTTGACATGTCACAAACAACAGTCACAGATATCCAACTGTACCATTTCCCTCCAGCCCTTGAAGAAATGGTGATCATTTTCTCAGGACATAGGTACAACAGACGGGATTAAGTATATCCATCATTTCCCATTGAGACTTCCAAACCATTTCCCCTAAATACCCTCTAAATAGCATCGCTCCACTGGAGCAGATTTCTCCTCATTGAAATTTTTTCTACTGTTTGCTTGTTTCAATTGCTTGCCGTCTTTCTTCCTAGCCAATGGAATAAATCTATGGAAGAATCTGGCACTTGGGATATCATTTCCTCTCCACTTGAATCCACCATTATTGCTTATGACTTTGGAATTCTCAGGGACAACAATCTCACTGCTGTCCTTCCTCTCTGCTTCATCTGCAACTCCACTGGCCTTCTATATTTCTTTCAGGCTCTCCTTCTTAAGGCAAAACCTTAGAATCCTTCATCCTTAAATTCCTAAACACAAATAATCTACTGTGATGAAAAATTAAGTTTATTTTGTTTCATCACCACTTGTACACTCTCTACTCTTCAAACTTACTATATCTCTTGTCCTTTCAGAGTCAGCCTCCCCTGTTCATTTTTTACCATGGATTTTGTCATTAACATCACTGAGATCCTCAGTTTTCTCCCCCTCTGCTTTTCATGATACCCATCCAACAAATTGCAGCATAATATCAATGTTTCAAGCCATCTTTTTGGCTCCTGTGCAAAGGTATCTGAACATTGTTAGGGGAAAATTATGATTTCATATCTCAACTAGGTTTCTAATTTATCTACCAATACTTTTACTTATTGATGGACAACTAACTTTCTGGTATCCCCCATTATCTATGAGAAAATCTCCATCACTCTTAAGAACTCTCTTACACAAACTCCTCAATTTTGGTAGAAAAAATTGCCACTTTAATAAACATTTAGGTGATTAGTCAATATGCTCCACAACTTTGTTGCAAATGTGTCTATGTGTACTAATCTGGATGTTATTCCCACTTTAGACCATAAAGCATTTCTTTCTCTGTTGAAGTCCATAAGTTGTATCTTTGATTGGGTCTCTTTCCTCTTCCCTCAAGTCTTTCATTCATCATTCTTGCTCCCTTCCATACCTCTAAGTTTCCTTCTCAGTTGGATTTTCCACTTCAGAGTACTAATGGATTCAGGTTTTCCCAATTTAAACATCTTCCTAGATTGGGCTTCTGAAATGGATTGAATTAGCTCAAGAAATTATCCATGCAGAACTGGTATTGGGAAGATGGACTATTCCAAAGTGGGGAATGTCTACGAGCTTGTTTTCCACAAGAGTGCAGAAAGGAGGTGACACAGCACATGCGGAACTATAATCTTTAGAAAGGCCTATTGGTAAGTGGGTTCTTAGCTGACATCTATTTCACAGTGTTCCCACCATTCCCTGAGAGGATGATTACTGTGCCTAAGATGTTGGTAGACATAATGTGATGTATGATGAACAAGAGCGAGCTTTCCTTTCAAGAGTATGGAAGTTGTGTGTTAGGGACAGAGTGTCTTTGTGACCAGCCCAAATCAATACCTTGGGGGTTAAGTCACCAAAGAACTTCCTCCACAGGCAATAGTTCATACTTGTTGTCACAATTTGATGCTGGAAAATTAAGCACAGGTGGCTGTGTAGGGAGGGAAGATTTCCCAGAGATTGTAACTGGCTTCTCTGGGACTTGACTTCGCTGATTTTTCTTGTTATCACTTCACTACAGCTTATTGTAGCTATATGACTATCTATTTAGTCTTTTCATTCTTTCTAGTGAACTGAGTCTGCCAGAGATCTTGGGGATCCTTGACACAACACAAATACTTACTTCATAAATTCTGTCATGTATCTGAAGGAAGAGGTTAGTATGAGCAAAAGAAATGGGTTGAATGCTAATGTTAGAAAGATGCCAGGGATAACAGTAGGAAAGGCCAGCTTCAGACAATGATCAGCAATGAGGCCCTGATGATGACATCCTGTGCAGGCTTTATTCAACTACCTTGTTTATTACTTTATGACTGTATTTGTTCTTTACAAGGCACTTAAATACACTCTTGGATATTGGTCTAAGCTTGTTTCTTCCTAAAATGAATTTTCAATATTTATAACCACAAAAATTCACAAAATATAAATTAGCTATCTTTAAGGTACCTCAAGATTGTATTATTCCATCATTCAATAGTTATTGCTTAAAGATGTTTTATGGTACCCCAGCTATGGTGACAGTTACGGGTTATCCAAAGAAAACTATGATAAATTCATCTCTATTCTCGAATAAGTCAGTCAAAGGAAGAAAAATGCTAAAGCAAAATAGGCAAAAGCCTTTTTTCAGATCACAGTTTTGCAACTGCAAGTGAGTTTCAGGAGCTGATGGCCACCTGTGTTGTGCCACAGCTATGCTTCCAACAGGTGAACACAAAAAACTGCTAGGTGAGTCAGCAGATGGAAAATGTTGGGGATTCCTGAAATAGTACTGAGCCATTAATCACAGATATCCTGGCTCAGTCCATGAAGCAACTGGGGATGAATAAGCAAAGAAAGTGAGCTAATAGTTAGAGGATGGAAATACCCCTTGAGACATTTGTTGAGTCAATATAAAGACATGGAAAACTTCAACAGTCATGTATTCAAATGGAATGAAATAAGAGGAGAAGAACATTTTCCAACAGCTTGATCTCCAACCAAGAATCTGGCAATCATCACTCTTCTGGATTCTTTGCTTTGGGGATTGGAGAAAGTAAGGAAAGTAAAGAATAAAATAATGTTCATACCATAGTAGATTCTAAATTTACCTGGTATGACAATACATAGTACATAAACTATGTTTGATGTGAAACTTTGAATTGAATTATAAGAGGCAAATTGCAATATTGAGGAAAAATGACTTAAAAGAAAACAACCCCAAGAAACTGATGGGGAGGAAAGGCCTTAGAAGTGATAAGTTCAATGACAAAAAATAAGATAGATCTTTTTCTAAACTATAAATCATGACACATATATGAGTTGTTTCAAAATATTAAGTCTTGGCAAGTTTGAGTAGAGAAAAAAGTCAAAGTAACACTAGATGAGCTATGCCTTGTTTATGGAAACTTCCCACTAAATTTGGAACATCCCAAACTTTTAGCATAAAGTGTATTTTTGTTAAGCATTGCCAGATCTTTTATTGATTTGCACTGCAAAATCAGGGATTTTTTTAAAGGAAGTAAAGTCTCCCTTTTATGTAATAGGTAACTTGAGAGGACAGTAAATTTCCTAAAACATAACTTAGAGGAAAAGAATCGCTTCCAATAATCCACCATCTTTTTTC
This sequence comes from Heterocephalus glaber, assembly GCF_000247695.1. The sequence continues at coordinate 23,271,487 of NW_004624745.1, forward strand.
AAATTATTAACACTGGTGAATACTAAGACAAGTCATAAAACTGTTGAATTGGTTTAAAGTTGTCCCTACATTTCAGTTAAGGATGTCAATGTAGAAAAATGACCAAGCCACTTCATGAGGCTCAAATGGTCTCCATGTTCACATAGTATATTTTCATTTTTCTCCTTTTTTTCAATTAAGAGCTTATTGCTATGCAACTCCCTTAGTACTCGTACACCTGGTATAAAGAGAGAGGGCTAAATGCCAACAGGGCTGAAAAACTCACAACCATTGATCATGGCCCTTCCAATGCAGGTATTGGCTGAGCACTTGATGGTCTTATTACATTTAATTCTCCTGAGCAATCCATGGTGAGTATTTTCACCCTCATTTTAAAGTAAAGACTGAAATGTAAATGATCTCTTCACAAGGAGGAGAAGCCTCCTTTGCTCTTGATGGCAGCTGATCTCTAAGAAGGCGTACTTACCACCTGAAAATGCCAGGTACTGGGTCCCTCCATCAGTATCTGTCAGGCCAGTCAGGATAGGAGGCTGCTGGGCCTGCCATTGCAGAGCACCCCTGGATCCCAAAGTTTGGAAGGGTCTTGAGGGATAAATATCTCACCCAGCCACCCCAGACTCATGGCCTCCTGGGAGTCCACTCCTCTTCAGAAAGTGGAAGCAGCTTGGCAACTTGAGCAGTTTAGCACAAATGGGACTGGGTGATGGTAGCTGGTCTTTAGCTTTACATGTGGAAGCTGTTTTGTGAATTTCTGTTTAGCTGGATAATTATGCAGGTTTGGCAACTCCCAAATGCCACATATGCCTCTGAGTGCATTAGAAGAATTCTGATGGAAACCCCTTGGCTTTTGTTTCTGGCTTCACTGGTTCTTTAGTCTCTAGAGGATGGCAGTCAACAGGGACAGAATACAGAACCCATAACTGTGAAGACAAGCTTTATGCATGCAAAGTGTATTTGTTAAATGAAACAATAATGGAAAATGAAGTACTGTGTTTACTTCTTCACAGATTTTTAAATTAATCCTTCCCATTCCTAAGTAAGACAATTGCTCAAGTCTTACCACCTTTCTTAGATCACAAGTAACTCAAGAAGCTAGATTTAATAATCAATAGGATTCTACAAACCCATTTCTTTCCAAGAAAGTTGGAAATTAATTAATCATCAGCTATGAAACATCTATGGAGACCCTGGTCCCTCTTGGAATAGGAGCATTAATTCCTTTGCTTTTTTCTTCACTTCATTGACTCACTCAGCTGCTCAAAGTAGACCTCTGCAAGAATTCTACCTGTTCACTCCCTTTTGTCCTGCTAATTTCTTATTTTGCTTGGGCAGCAGTGCCTTCCAAGCCTCACATCTGGTTTCCCACTGCTTTTCCTCCATGGATCAGGCTTTCTCACAGCCAGATGAGGTTAGTGAAAGGACTCCTCATGGTTCTGACCTCAGCAGTTCCTCTAGAGCATAACAGTGCCTTCTTTTGCAAGATTGCTCTGATCAAAAGATTAGATGCACTCATCTATGTGCTGGGAATACAGCAGTGAAGAGAGTCTCTGTTTTCATAGAGCTTCCACTATAGAAAGGCCTCAAAGATAACAAACAAAATAAGGCATGTATGTGTGTTTGTGTGCATATGACACACACATACAAATTTATATGTACATATGTCTACACACACATTTCCATTGAGAAGGGGAAGAAAGTGACTTGGAGCAAAGTAGAGTAGGACATGATTCTAGGAAATGCTAGGGTTGGGGGTCAATTTAAATAGGTTGGCCAAGGAAAGTTCATTTGAGACCTAAACATTTTGCCAAGGATATGAGCTAGTCCCTGCCTATTTGTGCAACATTTCCTGCCAGCTTTCTGCCTTAAATTTTATATTTTGCAATACTAAATTCTTCATTGTTGTCCCCAATTCACCAGTCCTCCCATCTCCTAGGCTCAGTTTTCTCTCTTGGTTTTCACCAGGATTCCTGCTCCTGTGAAGAGGGATGTATTTAGCTGTCATTGTTATCTATGTCCCTCCCTCCCTATCCTGGAACCCTTCAGGCAGGTGTGGGATCCTTCCACTGGACTTTGACTTCATTTAGAACAGATCTAACACAAAGATGATCACCTCATGGCGTGATTCTTCTCTTCCCTCTCTAAATGCCTTGATACAGATGTAGACATGTGCACATATGTTACAACTGTATTTATTGAGTTCCTGCTGTGCACACACTCTGTAGTCTCCATTTCTTTGCATAACAATCTAATAAGGTGATGAGAATATCACAAGTGAGAACATTCCCTAGCCCAGTCCCTTTCCCAAATGACTCAGGACTCACATCACAGGCTCTCTGAGCTCAGCAGCCTTGCTCTGTCCAGCATACCCTGAGCTTCCTCCCAAGACTCTAATCAAAGCTATCATAGGGCACATCATGTATTTATCTTTAGATGTTTTTGCCCTTGCACACAACACAGTATTAAATACAGAAAACTACTTAATACAGAAAAGTAATATGGGAAAGGACTTAATATAAAGTTTCACCAAACAAATGTATTTCCCTAACAGTCATTGATTTACTATTCATGCTGTATAAAATTCCTACATCTAAACAAATGTCCCCCAAAAGTCTAGTGTTCAGAGATGAAGCTTTTGGAAGGTTACTGGATCATGGGTATGCTAATCTCACCAGCAGATTAGGCCATTAATAAGTTCATAGCTGACTGTGCTGTTCAGAGATAGGCCTTAGTTGGAAGGCATGGGTCCCTGGGTGTGACTCGGAAGAATATATTCTTGTCCCCAATTCCTCCTTCCTCTCTCTACTTTTTGGCTGCCATGTAGTTCTGCCAACCTGTTCTGCTTTGGAGCCAGCCTGACTGAATCCACTGAAACTGTGAGCCAAAATAAACCTCTTCTTCTTTAATACGTGAGTGTCCAGTATCTTGTCCCAGGGACAGAAAAGTGACAATTACATTGGTGAAGACCTGAAGCCAGGTGGCCTGGCTCTGCAGCCTCAGCCCTCCATTGCATCCCATTCCTCAGCTCTGCAGAGCTAGGTCCAACAAAGGGTGGGCACTGATGTGCCTGGCCTGTTTCTTGCCTACCAAGAAAGTATTGTCACATGTCTAATCTGTATTGCCATGGTACAGAGATACGACCTCTCAAGCCAGTTCTCTCAGTGACTCAACAAACACTGGGGACATCTGGTTGCACTATTCTAAGGCTCTGAAGGCCAAGAGTAATCACATGAAAGGAAAAGCATCCAAAAAGAAAGTCAATAGCTACACATTAGAGAAAAAACAAAAATGAAGAACTTTTTGTTGTTGTTTGCTATTTTAAAGCAAGGGGCTATTGGGAAACCACAATTGAGAATGGAATGCTTTTGGCACAAAGGGAGACATATTCTAAATCACACAAAATATTCACTTTACAATCAAACATCTAAAAATCCATATGCCGACCCTGTGACCAAGAAGGAATAAACCAGTTCATTTCAGAATTCTTAGAGCTGGAAAGACTTTTTGAAAAAAAGGTTACTTGTGGGCTTGAATGAAATATGAAAGATTTTAAAGGAAATTGTCATAAAGAAGTCAAAGCAGGCTTTCTACACTGTCTTCCATTCCCCACTCTCCATATCTCCCTCACGAAAGAAAAAGAATAATTTTTCACTGACTCCTAAAGGAGACAAACTCGATGTTGATTTCTTTTTCTTCAAATCCAGTTAGTTTTATGAAACCAGCCCTGAGCCGAGACCCCATCCCAATATGAACTACTGATGATTTGCAGGGAATCACAAGAAACCACTGGGGAAGATGTCCCTCTGCTTGAGGGTCATCATTTTTTCCTTGTCTCTATTTTTCTTTGTCATCTCCAGCATTTCAAAGATAACTAGATATTTTCTTTTCATGAAAGTTGATGACTCCAGGTACAGAGTAAGCAGCTCTGGCAAGACAACTCTTGAAACGTAGGGAGATATCCTGTCTTCACATAAATGTTTACAGTAGCAGGAAGACTGAAGAAGAAAACACAGCAGAAAGCTGCATGACTCACAGACTGAATGGCTTCTAAATTAAGCATCTCTCAGAGTTTCTCATGAGGTGCTGGGGAGAACAGGCAGCAGGGGCTCTGCTGGCCTGGGGAGGAGATATTTAAAATACAAAGAGGTGCATCCGACAGTCACTAGAGGAAAGCACTCTCTTGCTTTAGGGGTTTAGGAGAACATATGTCTCGGACCACATACACAGTGTCTATTCTTTAAATGGGTGGCAGTGTCACAGACAGCTCCTGGCTGGGCCACTCTGCATATGTGGAGCAGAGGTTCAGCAGGAAGCTTCATGCTGACTCACAGATGTTCCTCTATTAGAGCACGTCCAAGTGATGGTATTTTAGTTTCAATTTAGATACTGTGTGCAGGACCTGGAAACATTTTCAAGCTGGGAACAGGTTTCGTTGAAGTTGGCATGTCAGTTTGGAGAGTCAGGTCATAAGTCAGGCTATCTACATATTGCTCTGTTCCATATATTTGATAACACTGAATTTGGAACCAGTTAGGGAAAATCAACTGTTGGAATTACTGTGCAAATGGCAAGCAGTCCTGGCCTTAACTCTTAGTCTCACAGAAGCATGGTCACTTTCTGGTTAGAAAGTTCTAGAAGAATCTGGAAAGTTCCATGCTAGAGTTCAATCCCTACCTTTTCCAGTCATATCTAAAAGGCTTGAGATTATTGGGGACTAGGGTTGAAACAGTCTTCAGATTCTCATTGTGGGTAATGACAATATCACATGCCCAGATAACAAATTGGCAATATTACATTAGTTAACCATTTCTAGCTACCTTGTACTGGATAGCCATTTAGAAATGACATAGTTCAGAGGAACAATTATTGTCTAAGAGTGTTCAACCCTCTCTATGTTCAGAGAACTGTACTGTTGAATGAGTTATTGTTTTGAGTTGCCATATTTAACAAATAAAAATTCAGAATACACAGTTCTGTTTGAATTTTAGATAAATTTTTAAGTAAATGTGTGTTCCTTGTAATATTTCATTACTCATTGTTTACCTGGAATTTACATTTAACTTTGGTATCTTATATCTTAAATGGTAATCGTATGAGATGCATGAGCTTTGTGGAGGTATTGTTTTATTAAAAACACATTCTGGATATTTTCCTGCATGAACTATGGAGTCTAGAGGCAATGTGTCAAAAATATTTAATATATGGAAGAAAATAGCCATTCTGAAAGGGTTCTTCTCAGCTATTGACACGTACTGTAAAGCTACACCCAGAAAACCAGCGGGGAGGGGGTAGTAAATGCAACACGATGATTTAATGAGTCTTGTTGTGACCTAACACTTTCACCCAGACAGAATCCACAGCTCTGTCCAGAAATCCTCAGCTTTGAGTTCTAGTTTCCTCCCTTTTCTTTGCTGTTTCACTGCCTCCTGTAGCAGGAAAAGAGGAAAGAGATAAAGAAAAAAAAAAGTCCAGCTGCATTTTAATGTACATTTGTTTTGGCATTAGCTGAATTCTGGAGATGAAAACAATCTCCTGCTTTTAATTCAGTCCATGTGCCACACAGTTGAATGTTGGGGGATCTGGCTTTTAAAAAGAATGGTTAACAAGCGTTTTTGATCACAGGAAATTGAGAGGAGTTGCTGCTTCTCAGAATACAATGAACAATGACTGGCCCTTTGTCAGTCCATATTTGTAAATCGATTGTTTTGCAGCTTCTGATGTGATTTGTGGCAAATATGAGAGGGAGTTAGGAGACACAAGCCCACTCCACTCTTCTATCACATGTGCAGCCTCTTCCAGAATCTTCCTTCTTATCCAGGGAACCAAGCTGCTGCTGCCCTTCCTAGGCCAGTGGCCACTGCAGGGCACCTTTAGATAGCCGGCAGCTGGGCTGAGTAGGTGTCTCATTGAGACAACACAGGCAGCTACCACCATCTCCACTGGTCAGGCTGTTGAGGCCTCTGAAGGCCTTGATTTATAAAGAGTTCTGTGCATTGTATGTTTTAGGAAGCCAAGTTGTGACAGATAAAGCTCCGGCTGCCAGTCTCTGAGTCTCCACCCAGCTGGATCTGTGAATCTTTCCCCCTGGGTTGGTCCAAAGAAGATTCCAGCAAGCCACGTGAAGGATCCCAGCACCCATGTCTTGACCCCTGGTCTGGGGTGGTGGCATGATAGTCTATGTTCATTCTCCAGCCTCTACTTCAGGTTTTACCTCAAATAGTACAGACTGAGGAGGAGACTTGTTAGTTTTTGATGTGCCAGAGATATTCTTCCATTTATGACATTTCCAATTTGAGACCATTAAGGGAACTGTGTTAGCATTTCTAGGCAAACCCTGAAGAAAATTCTTTCTTTTTTTCTTTGACAATTGTTTTCATGTGTGGTGGGAATTAAATTCTGTGGATGTAGAATAGAGAATTCTCCATGGAGAGGGCAGCACAACCTATTTTCATATCCTAGACTACAAGTGAGTACTTAATTGGGAGAAACTATGACAAGAGTTCACTGGGGGAAATGTGAAAACAAAGTGAGCCAGAGAAGAAATAGGAACCCAGACTCTTCAGTTCCTGTTTATCCTATTTTTAATCTCCACATCTGAGTGGCTCTTGTTCTTGTTTCTCTGGCCTTGCTGGAATTCACACACACACCTGGCTTGCCATTTGCCTTGAGGACAGAAAGGAGGTGGAGCCTCTGCTTCCTATTCTTAGGGGGCAGAGTCAGGGTCCCCTAGTAAGAGGAGGAAGAGGCAGCATGCAGAGACCCCCACCACATCTAATTCAAAATGGTGGGGAAGTAGGAAAGACGATCTCTCCTCACAAATATAAATTATGACCCCTCCTGGCAATATCTACCTCAGCTAAAAAACTAGAAATTCCAGACAAGTGGGAAGACAGAAAGGGAGAGAGGAAAACCATGAGTTTATGGACAAATGTTCAGTGTGGTCAGTGGTCTGACAAGTTACAAATGGCTGTGCCCTTTCATCCCTTCCTTCCCTTTCCTCCCTCTCCATCTTTGTGCCCATTTCTCTCTTCCCTTGCCTCTCTTTTTCTTCCCCCCTCCCTCCTTACCTTTATTCCTCTTTCCCTCTTTTCCTCCCTCCCTCCTTTCTTGCCTTCTTTCTTTCTTCCATCTTTTTCTTTTCCTTCCTTCCTTCCAACCTGCTTCCCTTTTTCCTTCCTTCCTTCCTTCCTTCCTTCCTTCCTTCCTTCCTTCCTTCCTTCCTCCCTTCCTTTCTCCCTTCCTCCCTCCCTTTCATCCTCCTTTCCACACACATTTAGAAAATTGGGCCATTTAGCTCAGTGGTTTTGCCGCCTGCTGCACAAGTGCAAGGACCGGAGTTCAATCCCTGGTACCAAAAAAAGAAAGAAAGAAAGAAAATACTCACTACTGGAAGTCTCAGTATGAGCCCCTTATAGTACAAAGGGGAAGCAGACCAAGGTGGTACTAAATACTCAAAAGCCTTGTAGGACACAAAGACTTTTGCAGGCAATACTGCTCTCTCTCTCATAAGGTGGTGCCCACAACAATATAAACTTAAAATTTATGAAAATACTTTCTCTTCTTTCTGTGAGTGAAATAAGTCACACTACAGTGTGCTTCTGTAATAGAAAAAGAATAAAATGAGTAAAACACTGTGAGGAAAGAGTGCTTTCTGGGCTCCAGGGTGCAAAGCATGAACTGGGATTTAGAGCCTGTGGAGAGGGCTTATCAGGGCGGGCTCATGACCTCTGAGCAACACCAGGCCCTGAGACTCGTCTTCCAGGTCGCTCACTGAGGGCTGAACCTGTCTCCCTACCCCTCGGTGCCCAGCACTCAGTTGTGCACTGGCCCAACCAGTCAGTCAGCCAGTGTTTGGGAACATCCTCAGGAGGTCTGAGAGGAGACCCTGCTCCAGAACTGGGTAGGAGCCTCTACACCTACCCCAGAGTCCTCTTCCACTCTCTTGTGAAAACCCCTGATAGCTCCTTAAAAGGTCATGCTCAGCTTCCAGCACCTTTGCCATTCAAAATGTTCCTTTCAGGGACGGAGATTTAGCTCAGTGTTTCTGCCACCTGCCTCGTAAGTGCAAGGTCCTGAGTTCAATCCCTGGTACCTAAAAAAAAAAGTTCCTTTCAAAACAAGATATTTGTTCCTTAAGATCCTCAGCCAGTAAGTCTCTTCTTGAGGTAGCTTTGGCTCCCTTCACCCAAGATTCCTTTCAGTTGACTCATTGACCTTGCCCATCATCCTGTGAGAAGATCCATCATAAATTTCTATCTCAGAGAAAGGATGGCAAGCTCTGTAGGACTAGAAGGACTTATCTTCACTTCTAAATGACCCCTTTACTGAGAGAGCTGGAATCTTCTAGAACCATCTGGAACCTCCTGGAACCCTCTGGAACCTTGTACAAGCTGCTGAACCCTGTCATAAAACTCAGTACTCTGCTGCAGGGTACTCATTAGAATCTGGTACACTACCTAGCTTAAATAATTTGAATAAAAATGGTTCTGTTTAATAAAAGCAGTCTTTTTTATCAAATTGTTTCAATTGGGAAGGGAAGTTTCTCATTTATTTTCTTTAGTCCCAGATAACCTTGAAATAACTTGCTGATATATACTGCTGTATGCTGATGTATAAATTTAAATGTTATGATATTTTAAATCAAGCTAATTTTGATGACAGTGAAGAATGTTCTGAAGTAGTTTCATGATTTTTTAACAACAGAACTGATTTTATAGTGGATGAGGAGGATGTTCCCATACAGGAAAGCTTTAAAAATGCTAGCTGTGTTGTTTAGTTCCTCCAACATAAGCACCCACAACAGTAAAGCAAACAAATCCACAGTGGGCTGAAACTGTGGTTTCTGGAACCCTCTTCAACCTTGGCTAACTTGGGGGCTCCCAAAGGACAGGATTACTTCATGTCAAAGCAAAAATTTCTCCTGACTCTGTAAACAGTCCACAGTTCTGGGAACTATGGAAAATGTAGATCAAAAAATGAAGTTGTGTTGTGTTTGGAAAGGCTGTCTGTGATTGGGAATTTTTACTCCTGTGGGACCCTCCTCTGCTGTAGGGTCTTTGGGCTCCCTGTCTTCCTTATGTTTGCTGGATCTCCCTTTATCTTCTTTCTCAGAACACCCACTGCCACACTTGGAATGCCAGTGAGTCTATTACCAACAATCTAGAAAGCTAATTAAACTCGAGTCCTTCTTTGGAGCTAAAAGTGTAGTGTGCATTTTTAACAGTAAATAATTCTGTTTTGTGGCACATACAAAAACTTAGCAAATGAAAAAACAAAAGTCACTGAGGTTCTAATTTCCCACTGGTTTTGTGGTCAAGACCAAGTTTATCCTCTTTTCTCCTTCCTACCACACAACTGACTCTCCTCACGCACTCTAGTATGGGTAAGTGTCAACTTCCTCACTCTCACTGAGAGTATTTTAGGGTTCAGCAAATATCAAAGCGACATAAAATACATTCTGATTCTATCAGGAAAGAAAGTATAACAGAGGAGTGCATCAGAATAAACGTGGAGCCCTTTTAAACATCACGTAATTCACCTTCTGAAGATGTAAGGAAGATTTGCCCACAAAGGGCTGTCTGTGAGAAAGAAAATGTTGTATCCCAGAATTCTTAACTTTCATGTAGTAAATGAGAAACGGGATTCAGGCTTTTGATGGGATCATGGACCTCTATTAGAAATGAAAGAACTAAAAAAGAGGAATTTGCAGTATATTCTATACTTTCCTTTGGCAACTGGGATAGTCCCTTGTTTTAAACCAAACAAACATTAGCAGAAAAACCAGCTGCTTTTACAGTGAAAAAAACCATTACCTCAACTGGTGCCTTACTAAGGTATTATTACTTGTCAGATTTCTGGTTCGTGGAAACCTGGGTATTTCCAGGATGCTGTCAAGGCAGACCAAACAGAGTTGGTTTTCACAGCAGCGCCAGATGTGTCTGAGAACATGGGCCCTCCTGCCCCTCCAAGTCCAAGGATCAGAGGTCAGTCACAGCTGCTGTCAAAAATAGCATCAGCAGGATTTGGCATCTGGTGCTGGCAGGGTGCTCAGAACAGTAGCCAGGAGAGGAGGCTGCCTGTGTCCAGGGGGTGGGCTGGAGCCCTGGAGTTTGGGTTCAAGAACCAGCTCCCTCTGTAGTTTCTACTGCAGCAAAGAAAACCAGTGTCTGTTGCTACCTTGCAACCCCCTGACTCTAAGGGTCAACCATGTTTGGCCTGGAGCAATCAGCAGCATGAATCATGCCCAGGGGAGCAAATGGACACTGAACAGTCTAAAATATGAGCAGACACTCCTTCCCCTTCCCATATTCAGCTTCCCTCTTCTCCAGATTGCTGGGTGTCACTCCTGCTCAAGGTGCAGAGATGGGGCAGGTGCCAGAGGATGGGATGCTCCTGGAATCACTCAGATCCACCTGCAACCCACAAGCCAGACAAAGTGGCTCTGTGATGTCTGGTCGGAGGGGCTGGGGAGAGTGGGAGAGCTGCCTCCTCTCTAAAGCCAACACGTGGGACCTAGGAGGAGTCAGCCTGTCACAGCACCAAAGCTAGAGGGTGAGAACCAGCACCTCTAAGTTATCAGCAGGGAGAATGAAGGGGAAAGTTAAGAACACTTGATGTGCACCTGGTCACTTCTGATTGCTCACCTCCAACCTCAAACCCATCCACACTGGTGACCGTGGAGTCTGGGCTGTGAAATAAACATAACATCAGGCTGTCTCTGGGCTGATCTCACCACTATAGGAGACTGGGTCCCACCAGGCACCCCAGGCTGGCCTTGAACCAAAGATCCTCCTGCTTTAACCTCCTGAATGCTGGGATTACAGGCGTGGACCACCATATCTGGCTAATAAACTAGGACAAGTTTCTTAACTGTCTGCCCTTCAGCTATCTTACTTATACAGTGGGGACAAACTGTCCCTTAGAGTTTTTGGATGTGTTTATCACAATGTCAAGCACATTGTCAACACTCAACTGACACCAGGTATGGTTGTTATACTGTGTCAATAAGCCTTATTTTCAATAATCAAAACACCAGTAAAGCATTCAGCCTAACATGGTTGAAAGGCTCTGTATTTGGGCTTTGGTTCTCACTCAAGACCTTATCTCTTGGTATTTTGCTTTCTGAGCTCCACACTCCAGTGATGTTACAAACTGTCAGTTTCTCCCAAGTCCTGAAGACTTTGTCTAACTCCTAGCCCTTGTGACTTGTGCTCCCCTGCCATGGGACACTCTGTCAACACCTCCTACTCACCGTTCTGCAGTACTAAGGTGTGAGCTGCCTCCCTGCTTTGTCACTTCTAGAGCACATCTGATGTTAGACTCACATGTTCAGTGCTGGTGTCCTCCATACAATCCCATGCGATCCAGAGCCATGTTTCATTTGTCTTCCTGTCCCTGAGCCTCACTGAGCAAGCAGCAGTGTTGCCCCACAGAAGGAGTTCTGCCGGGGTTTACTGAATGGATAAATGACATTGGGAACCCATTTAGGACACTCAGAATTATTAATGCCCTCCTTCTTGGCAGCTCAATTCAGAAGTGAAAAGACCTCTGAATAGGACAGGAAGAGGAAGTGGATATACAGTTCAGAAGTGAATTGCACATAATCTTTTCTGCTCTGAAAGAATGGAATTTGCTGAAGAAATGGCTATTTGTTCTCTAATATCTATTCTTTGACAGTAATGATTTTTGGTTGGACCCATGGACATTTTAAACAAAAATACTAAATTGCCAAATAAACAGTCTTTACAATCAGGTATGAGCAGATTTTGTATAAGTTCTGATCAATGAAACGAAGACTAAATATTGCCTGTCTTCAAAATCTAGGGTGTAAATACCCAGTCAAAGCCTTCAGACTCTTCCACCTATAAGCTGTGTATTGTATAGCAGATTCTGGCACTCTATCTTGAGTGACAGCTAGAAGGCACTCTTCACTGTATCCTCCTGGGATTTCTTTTGTTTATTTATATTGCTTTCCTTTTTTATTTTCCAATACCTGGAATAAAGATGTGATGGCTGGAGCTTTGGCTGTTATACTGGACTTTGAGGAAGAGAACAATTTGTTAGTGTGGCTGAAGTACAGGTCTGAACAAAGATTGATATTTTAGAAAATTTAACCACTACCCTAGATCTGGATTTCTTATCCTCTGACACTGTCATTTTCTTAAGCAATTATTGATTTTATATACTGTTACTGTAGGTTTCAAAGAAACCTCTAAAGATCAAGAATTGCATTGTGAAAACAATGATTTCAGTTGGAACAACAGAATGTGGAGAATTTCAAAACAATATTCATAATAATACATTTTGAAATAATAAACACATTTTTAAGACTCTTCATAGTAGCATTTTGATGATATATTTTATTGAGGTTAACAAAAGGGCATTTTAACCCTGAATATTTGGCTGTGGTTTGAGTGTGTGGCCCCAAGCCCTCAGGGAGCTGATACAGTGCAGAGAGCTTAGGGTCTGGAGATGCACCCTTGGAGGAGGGCACAGTCCTCCTCAGCGGATTCTGAGTCTGTTCACAAGTGACTTGTTACAAAGAGCCCCTCCTCCACGCTGGCCTCTCTCCCTTCCCCACGCACTGCTCCCACTATGGTGCCATCGACCCTGAGGTGACACAGCCAGGGTGACCCTCACAAGAGCCAGCACTAGGCTATCTGCACTTTCCATCTCCAAAACTGTGAGCTAAACACACCTCTTGTTTTTATCTGTACCCACCCTCTGGTGTTTCATTACAGTGGTAGAATGCACTGAGTAAATTATAAGTATCATGGGAGACTAGACAAAAATTAATAAGCGGCTAGCTTGAAACCATAGAACATTTCTACAATGACTACAGGTGGACAAAAGGCTATTGTATTAACTGAGCAACCTATCAACTCCAGAAAGTGACTGTTTTCCAAGGCAAAGAATCTAATAATCCCTCTTATGTTCATGATGCTATTTCTCAGTTAAAAGCCCTCATAAGCTGGGAAGAGTATTCAAAATAGGAATCTGTCTATAGAATCTGGATGGTGACAGGTCAAGACTGATGCTGGCCTTGAGACAAGCAGTCTATCTGCTCTGCGTCCTGGTTCATGACAATGTGGTATCAGCCTGAGGCCACCAATAACAGTGCCCACACGAAATCAGGTTTCTTAAGTCACCAACCACATTCTGCCTGGTTTACAGCATGACATATGGGCGACATGTCTATATTATGTATAAAATGCCAGGTTCAGAGATATAGCTCTTCTCATTTTGTGAGTTTCCCTAAAGGCTTGGTATAGAAGCAAAGGAGACTTGGTAGATTTTTGGGAGATGAATAAAAGGCTCTTTACACTCTACTTTTCTTAATCATTGCTTGCCTATGTTTCAGTGAATGCCCATGTGCATAAATGTGCGCACGCGCGCGCACACACACACACACACACACACACAGAGTAGTGTGACTGCAGCCAGGCATGTATTGTTGTTGGGGCTTTGATCACCAATATTTCCACCTTTCATTGCAGGAACAAGAAACTTGAGTCCCCAACATACTGGATTTGCTTCTGGCATTTAGGCCACAGGTTTCCTAGTGTCTAAAATACTATTTTTGATGTGCAGCTGTTGGGTTGGAACATCTGATAGTTTCTCTTCTCCAGGCTGGTTTGGTGCAAGATACCAGTAAATGATCATTTGTTTCAGTTCTTAGATGAGTCAAGAGACTAGTATTAGATAGTAGTTCCTTCTGGGCCCTGGTAAATTACCCGGCACCATTTCCAAGCGGCTTCGGCTTCTATCCTCAAGAGCCATGGGCCCTGTGTGGGTTCCGAAGTGTGATCACATGGGAAGGTATCATCCTCCGTGAACACCCTTGAGTCTGAGCTGAGTCCTTGCTACAGTTGTCCACCTTTCCTGGTGATCTTTCCCTGTGCATTTGGAAACTAACCAGCCATGATTCACTGAAATGGTCATTTGTGTCCTTGGAGGCTATTCCTCAGATCCTCTCTCAGCTTGGGAGGGCAAGGGTGATAAGACACTTAGTAACTGCTAAGAGTCAACAGCTCCAATGGCACCACCAGCAATGTCCAGGTACAGTGGACCCTGGCCACAGAGCTTGTGATGCCTCACATCTCTGCCTAGTGGTAGGGAATGTATTTCCTTAGCTTAACAACAGACAGGTGTGTTCCAGCGTGCTTCTGTGGAGAATCCCAGCCTGTTCTAGAAAATATCTTCGTAATCTGCCCTTGCTGTATTTCTCAACCGTGAATGTGTGATGATTCACAATTAAGGCATTTATCAGGTCAATAGCCATTTGGCCAGTAAACTCCTATTTGCCAATAGCCAGATGGCCTTTGCCCCATCCAGAGAATCATTTCAGATAAATTTTCAGAATAATATCTCATATTATCTCCATATGTGTGTGAGAGATTATAGTAACACAAATACCAGGTTATCTCCAGCTTGGAATGAACTGAACCTCACTGTAATCCATAGTGTCTGTTGTGCAGTTTGCCAAGAAGACCCCAGTATTATCACAGGTTGTTGCAGTAGAAGTGCAATGGCTTGAGCTACTCTCCAGTCTGTCCACATCTGTCCTACAAGGCTCCTGTTCTGGCCATCACACTGGGAAGGAAGTGACACACCAGAGTATGCACTCAAGGACAGGTGACCAATCCTGGAAACGTCATGTGTGGACTGGGCAAAGGGTGTTTCACTGTGGGCATTTTACTTTGGGATTTATTTGACTGATAAAATAGGCTTATTTCATGTTGCTTCAAATGGGAAAATGGGTGGAGATTAAAGGGAAGTAGAACTGGGATATATGGAAGGAAGAGTTAATGGAAGGAAAATAAACTCTTATGGTAATTCAAGGTCAAGTCAGTGCAATTCTGTATAAGAAATACCTGTGGAGCAACTATTGTGCCCTGGTTACTATGTGAGGTAAAGAAGAACGTGGTAGGCAGGCCTTACCGATGTCCCGAGTTGCGCGGAACCCGCCAAATCAGCCCGCTGCAGACAGGCAGGTCTGCACAGGCCCTACCAAGGTCCTGAATAGCACGGAACAAGCCGAATCAGCCCGTGCCCTGGCAAAAATCCACTGGAACCCCCACCCCCCACTACTCTGTACAGCCACCTGGTTCCACACTACAAAGACGCAGAGGACACTGGACCACCAGACCACGGTACTGAGTCCCGCCTTTCCTGGCCCAGAGGTAGGGGCTTCTGAGCAACCATCCCACTGCTCCTGGACCAGAGGAAGGGGCTTCCCAGCCACCATCCCTCCCACTGCTCCCAGCCCAGAGGAAAGGGCTTCTGGGCCACCATCCCTACCGCCGCTCCCGGCTCCTGTCCCACCTCTCCCAGCTCAGAGGAGGTAATCCATGCAGGCACCAACAGCACCCCCCCCAGTCAAAATGAGAAAACACATAAATAAGTCTCAAAACCAGACTTCCAGATCACCTAGAGCAACCCCAAAGGGAAATGAGATG
>NW_004624745.1:23292046-23307646 GCF_000247695.1 Heterocephalus glaber
AATGGAAAAAATGGAAATAAAGTCTTTGTAAATAGGGAAGGGTGGAGGGGGTGAAGGGAGGGCTAGGAATGGGGAAAAAATAAGAGCCAAGATGCATTCTGTAAAGGTACAAGCTCCCAATGAGAAATGTAATTGTGTTGTATACCTACAATGTACCAATCAAAGAATTTACTAAAAAAAGAGAGAAGAACGTGGTAGCTTTCATTTGCTATAGATACAGGTTTGAGAAGAATTCACGAAGAAATATCACAACATGTGCCTGAAGAGATGGTTTATAAGATTCCAGTGGAAGGCAGGAAGGAAGCTATTAATTCTCTCGATGAAAGAAGAAATCAGGAAACTATCTACAACATGGTGAATGCCCGAACGACATTTTGCAGAATAAATTCTGTTTGATCAAGGATGACAAACAAGAGCTGGAAGAGAATTTCCAGAGACAGCATGTATGAAGGCCAAGGAGCCCTTTCCATTGTGTCCAGAGAGCCACACTAGGGTTGGAGCTGCCATTTCAGGAGGTAGCACTGGCTAATAGCTGTCAGGATATTCCACACATAAAACAGTGAGCTGGAAGTTGTGCTGCCTCATTCATTTTGAAATATTTGCTTGTATTTCCACCCTTGTTTCATTTTCCTCATTCAATCGATATGCTCCTCCAACCACTTTGCAAAGAAATTCTTTAGCAAAGGTTTTCTGAGTTAAAAAGAGAAACATTCAAATGTGAATAAAATTTAGACTGTTTTCAGTTTCCATGGGATTTTTTTTTCCACTTTGGCCTCTTCTAGTTTGCTTAGGAGTGATATTTTACTTTGATTAGTTTTGGAAAATTTGCTACAATTTTTAAAATGTAAATATATTCAGTATCCCGAACCTTGGAGAATATAGACAGAGAGAAGGAGTATATAGGATTTGTGTATGTGTTTTATATATGCACACATTTATATGTTTTCTTTGTATATAAAGGATCCTACATTCAATTGGATCCATAAAATCTTTCAAAATCCCTTCAATCCATTTAACATTACCTTGTGTACCTGTTGATTTATTCATTGAGTTATATGCAGAGAATGAGGACGCATGGACCCCCAGGAGTAGAGTTGTCCAAAGCAGTTCTGTCAGGGACAAAGCTCTGCCTCCCTCCACCTCAGCAGTGTCCTGGAGGCTGCCTGTAGCCCAGCCCTTCTTCCACCTGCCACAGACCACGGCAGCTAGACAGGATCAGCCTTGTGCTGCCTGAGCCATGTGTCATTGCTAGATTTGAAAACCACACTTGACCATCTTGTGTCAAGAAAATAACTACCAAATGCTCCAAAATCACAAGCTGGTGGCTTCCAAATAGCAAATAAATGTCTTTAAATGATCATTCTTTTCTAAACTCAGTGTAACACAAATGTCTGTTGAGTTCACTGCCAGGTGTCACATCATCACTTACCCCCAAATTTCTCTATAAAAATAACTTCCCTCACTGGAATGGTGGCATGTACATAGAGGAATCTATTTATGCATCATTTCAGTTTCAAACTTTTTTTTTTTGAGAAATGAGCTGAATGGATAGATTTGAAGCAATATGGGCACCTCTAGAAAGATGTAGCAGATGTTAGCTCTTGAATTGGTGGAAATAAAAATGACAACTTCTCATTTCATTTAAGATTTTCGGTGTTTTGCTGACTTTCTGATATAATGTGGAGCAGAAGTTACTTAATGTGAACCACATATCTGGTGTCATGAAACTTTGGTCTGAGTAGTTGTTCACCTTGCTTCTGCTTCTTGAATGCTCCTTACAGTGGGGCCCCTCAGCCAGGATCATCCAAACTGGCCATTGGAACTGGCCATTGGAACTGGCACTCCCACAAGTTACTGCCTTTAAATCTGATGCAACCTTAAGGAACCTGTTTAAAAGCAACTGAGTCACAGGGCTCTGCTGGCCTACAGGGCATCTCCAGGTGTGTACCTCACAGCCTTGGCCAAGCCCAGTGCTCAGAATCCAGTGCCCTCTGAACCACTCTACAGGGCCACTGATCTTGTACTTTGACTCTTTCCTCTCAAAAGGCAGAGACTGTCATGTTCACCAAGGCAGCCTCAGGACCCAGCACCCAGCGGAGAACAGCATGGGATGGGGGCACACATTTGTTGCAGGAGTTTGTATCCTAGGAGGGACAAGAAGAGAACATGTTTCACAAGGCTGGAGAGGTGCCCACCTGGACTGGGAAGGAGGCAGAAGGATTTCCAGAGCTGGAATTTGAGGTCGGCTGAAGAAATGGTTAAATTCCAAGCCAAGACCATAGTGTAGAAAGAAAAAGGTTAAGGGAGTGGGGGCTGATTAAGATGTCTTTGTCATGAAAGAACGCACAAAAATGAGCTAACTCTTTCATCTTAATGTGTCTGATTTTTCTGCTGCATGTCTAATATCACACACACACAGAGCAATTTGGAAAAGTTGATATTGTCTTCCTCCCCAAAAAGAATCTGATTTCATTCATTACAATAAATTCAAATTTATTTACAGCTCATTCGTAATGAAACAAACATGCATAGTATGCATTCAGTATTGTGTCAAATAAGCTTTACGTTTCAGCTACAAATTGTAAAGTACTTTTTCCTTTTCTTATGAAGTTTACTTAAATTGCTCCTTGTACACAATTGATACAAGCTGAATTTTTCTCCTTATGAGGAAGCATTTAACTGAAACTAAAATGGCTTGGAGAATGCTTCGTGTCCTGTGATACTAAATCTGTTGGCTCCGGTCATGACAGTAGCAAATACTTGGAAAAGGAGATTAAATAAAAGTGCATTTTGGTTTTAAACAAAATCCTTTAATGGCTTAGGGCAGGCTATCTGACAAATTGCTTCTTGCCATTCAAAACATTTAGAGACCAGGATCATAGAAGATGGACACACAGCCCTATGAGAGCTACCAAGTGTGCAAGCCACTTCCTACTGCTCTAGGCTGAACTCTCGTACACATTGCTGGGAGGAAGGTGGAGAGAAAGTAGCTACTGTTCCAGACTGTTTCTCTCAAGGCAATTAACCTGTCTCCACCTCCTTGTCCATACATAGAGCCTTTTGAAGCAAACCTGAAAAGAACTGTAGGTTCACAAACAAACGTTTCTCCATTCAGAGTGTCAGTTCTGCACTTCAATTTAAAGTTGAGATTGAAAGAATCATTTGCTTTTCTGGCTGTAGAGTAAAAAAGCAAAACAGGAGCCTTCATAAATTCACTTTTTCAATGGTAAATTATTTCCTGAGATAAACTAGCTAGGGAAAGAGACTGCATTTGTCGAAGTCAGAAATGGGAGATAATCCTTAGGATTTGACAAGATGAACCTGCCAACTAAAAAGAAGCAAAATACTGTTTGTCTAGAATGAGCACCTTTCAAATAGGCTGTGAAAGAGTCCTCATGGAAGATATGAAAATGGATCAGTGAGCATCATCGATCTGCAAGATAGCAATGACTGATACACAAGAAGAGCTCCGTACCAGGAGTCCAGGGCAAACACTCCCCTTGGCAGAAGGTGGAGGTGTATGGGATATGTCCCTGCCCGCCTACCAATGATGTCATCTGAGAGAATGTGAGTAGATTGATTTCAGATTCACTGACACCTGTGATTCAAACTCTGACATACCAGCAAGGATGCAAGGTGCTAAAATAAACGACAAAGCACAAGGGAGCTGACATACACTGACTCAGCCAGAAGAAATGTCGTTTGAAAGTGGCAGGGGTGGACTGGAATGTCCAGGCTCTACTCCCAGAGACGCATGCCTTGGGAGAGCTCACAGTCTTGTCCCAACACAGTGTGAATGATCTGTGGCATTGTACTTGTGGACAGAGTGTGATTCTGCAACAATGTATAATGGCAACTGTTCCTTCAAGAGATATTGCTTGGATATTATTTTACAGCATTGTGCTAGAACTTGTGAATGTCACAAAGATATGCAAAGACACAATTTCAGTTCTCATGTTGCCTGAAAGTTTATTCACTATTTTCAAAGAGAACAGGCAGGTAGATGAATTATTAGAGAAATGGAGCTATGTTGGTAACACAGTTTCCAAAAATTTGCTAGAATTCTAGAATTTGCATAAAGTTGCCTGTCATTGATTGAAGAGATTAGAAGACTTAGTACTCTGCTATTTGAAGAGTCACTAAATGAACGTCTAAGTTCTGGAGGGGAAAAAAAATCTCCCATGTACAGAGAAGAGCTATGAATAAATGAACTGAAGCTACGAAATAGCAAAAAAGGTTGCAAATGCCAACTGCACCACTATGATACTATGGATGGGGTTTTTCATTTTGTTTGCTTTTTTCATTTCATGAACTTGGGCAATCCTCCTGCCTCAGCCTCCCAAGTAACTGGTACTACAAGTATATGCCACAATGCCTGGCTTGTAGGTGGGTTCTTAGCCACTAGGGGCTTAGTTTTTAAGGATAAAAAGACATACTTCAAAGAGTTGAGTGAGGATTCCATTTACTAATGGCTAGCCCAGAGCAGACATTCTGTAAAGGTTGATTCTTCCCTCTTTTCCCAATAATTTTCTTTTTTGTGTATATTTCTAGTAACTGCAGTCACATAAAACATATTTACTTACATGCAAGATCTGACAGTGCTGGTTGTGAGGGAGCAGCTAGACTTTCCATCAATATGGAACCTAAGATGCCCTTGAACCTTACCTATTCAAAACATGCAAAAACTCTAGATAAAATATTAAATATTTTAAAGTATGTAGCTTAAGGAAAGTGAGAAATACTAAATAGGAGAACAAATCCAGATAGGTGACCCCTGAAGTTCTCACTAGCCTCAGGCTATCTGGCTATTTCAGTGAAGGAGAGCTTTAGATTTAATTTTATGATGTATTGATGGGTTAGGTGATTGCAAATAATTCTGGGGTCTTCCTACTCCTCATTGAATGGGTGAACCAAAATGTATTTATTCTCTCACACATACAAGTGTCCTGGGAATGTATCCAGTATCAGTTTTGAGTCTGGGAAGAGGAGAAAAAAGTATTCTGTGAGAATTTGGAAAATGTGTTACTATCTTTCACACAGCTTTAAGGTCCAATTCACAGTACGCAAATCGTCTGCAAAGCATCAAGCTGAGATCCTGACATTCTGTGGCCAGGCCTGCAGGTGGGGGGAGCAGGTATTTGATAGGAGTAATTGAAAATTTCCTCAAGAGTAAAACACATACAAAGAAAGTGCTTTAAAGAAAGGTACTCATCAAAGAAAGTGCCCCAGGCTTCAAAGAAAGATCCAAAATACATGAGTTTAAAAAAAAAATCACAGAATTCATAAGTAAAAAAAGACCATAAGTGAGAGTCTACAGAAACAACATCCAACAGAATAAAAGCTAAAACATAGCACACATCATAATTATTGGATAATGATAAAAAATATAATTTTTGTTTTGTTTTGTTTTGAGATGGTCTCTATTTGTAGCCCAGGCTGGACTTGGAACTCACAGTGATCCTCCTGCCTCAGCTTCCTCAGTGCTGGGATTATAGGGATGCACCACTACAACAGGCAGTGTTTTTAAATGTAACATGGAAAGGTTGACTTGAAAACATGAGAAAAGAGGGTATGAAAAAGGATGATTCAGATTTAAAAAGCAGCAAATATACCCTGCAGAATAAATCTATAATAAATAAAAATGTGAACGTCAGTGAATAGACTAATGACTGATTAGCTGCAGCTGTGGAAATATTGAAACTCACATTACTCTGTTTTTGAGATATATCTTTATTTAAAACTTTTTCATTATTGTATGTGATATATAACAAATTCAGTCATCACAGGGCATTCATACACATACATGTGGTATCTTGATCCTCTTCACTCCCCCTCCCATCCCCACATCGGCTTCCCTCCTCTACAAAAGTCAAGTTACTTTTATAAAAGGATGCTGCACAGCTCCAGAGAAACAAGGAGGGAGAAACAGTGAGGAGAAGATTAGACAAATATATAAAGTGAAGACGTATAGCGCACATTCAGTCAGTCGTAAGAAAGATAAGAAAGAGAGCAGAGGGGGAACCAAATGGAAAATGTGGGAGGGGAGAATTATTTTGAATTGGTGAAAGCCATGAATCTGCAGTGTTAGGAACTTTGATGAATCATAAGCAGTATCATTTAAATCTACGCCGGATTTATTGTACTGGAATGGCTAAAAATCAAAGATAAAGGGGACTATCTGCAAAGGAGCCAGAGAGAAAAGACAAATGGCCTGAAAAGAACCACTATTAGGAGGCAGCTGATCTTTCCTCAGAGGCAGTGGGAGCTAAAGCACAGTGCAATCCTAGCTGCAAAAAGCCAAGAGAAAATAACAGCCAAGCTAGAGCTGTAGGCCCAGTGGAAAAGTCTTTCAGCAGAGCAAAGCTGCATCCCGATGAGCAGCAAGGAGATTGTCACTAGTGGAACTGCTCTGGAGAGCGTGCTCAGGGGAAGGGGAAGGCAAGGATCCCAGAGAGAGGGTGGACACAGATGAAGGATCGATGAGTAAAGATAACCCACACACAGGTCTCACACAATGTGAAGCAAAGATGCTCTCACAGATTCATCTATTCATCAGAAAACCACGTATAAAACATTCAAAGAGTCAAAATACACATGGCCTGGATGGACACATATAGAAGGAAATCTATAAGGTAAACCAGGCAATGGTAGACACTAAGTTTTAGACTGTTTCCCTGCTAAGGAGGAAGCAGAGTTTCAATATGTTCTTGTGATTTGCTTCTGGAGCAGGGTTATTATTTTATACTTTGTGTGCTTTGAATATAAACCATGTGCTCGCATACATTTTTGTATGTTTGCAACATTTTATCATGCAAAATGTTTAAATTTTTTTTTCAAAGTCCATCTGAAAAGCACAGCTAATAAATTTTGATTTAAAAAATTCCAAATCTGTTCTAGGGTAGCATGTATTAGCTCTAGCAAAACACTGGGAAGATAAGAATGGAGGTGGAGAGGACAGACGAAGGTAATGTAGAGGAGACCTTGTCCTATCCACTGTCTCTTGCCATCAATTACTAGATAATAAGTTATGTGGAGGAGATTTTTTACCATTTGATGATGTCATATTTCATAAGATGACTTGGTCCTGTGGTCTGTTTGATTCCTTCCTTGCAGTGACCCATGGCAAGCACCCACCCCACTTCTGAGTTCAGCTCTGGCTTTCCTCACAATAGGGGTTCAGCATTAGTTCCTCCTCCTCACAATTCCTTGTGTAACCCCAGGCTGGGGTGGATTTGGGGCTGGTAAGTTGAGTAGAAAAGGAGGTCTGGAAATTGGGTGCAGGGTAAACCATGAATGGGCATCAAAGCATAGGATATTGCTATGCTTGGAATCTCGAGTGACCTCCAGAGCTCTGGGATTGAAGGTTTGGCACCCAACACAGCAGTTTTCAGAGATGGGATCTTTCTTTTCTTTTTTTTTTGTACCAGGGATCAAGCTTGGAACCTTGTGCTTGCTAGGCAGGTGGTGAAACCACTGAGCTAAATCCCAGCCCTAGAGATGGGATCTTAGGGGAGGTGACTGCATCACTGAGGTTCTGACATTGTGAGGGGATTAATCTATTTGTAGATTTCTAAGTGAATGAGTCTGAGAAAGGGACTTTTTTTTTTTTTTTTACAAAAGGGAGCTTTCTTTCTGTCTGTTTCCTGGCCCCCAAGAGCTGAGCAGCTTTACTCTCCGGTATTCTCATTGTGGAGAGGACTTTTTCTCCTTTAAGGCAGTTTACCTGAGGTATGTGGTCACAGTGGTGGAAGCAGATTGATAGAGATGGGAGGAGAGCTCTCTGTACTTGTGCTGTCCAAGCACATTGTGAGCTGAGGACAGGACTTTGCTGCTGCTTTTACTCACGCGATAGACAGTCAGCTGTACAAGTACAGTAGCGCCGGGTCCATGGTTGTATAAATATGTGACCAATGAATGAAATGATGCACCAGGGACAGCTCTGTTCCTAGCCAGCTGCTCAGGGTAAAGGACATGTGCTCATGTGTGTGTGCATGAAAATACGTACAGCCATGGATACACACACACACACACACATACACACACACACACACACTGCTACATTTACATGCCAAAGGCCCACAATACTTCCATGCCAATATCTGAGAATTCTAGAAAGAATATTAAGTAAGGAATGTTAAATAACTTTTCACATCCTGGCAAAGTCCTAAGATTGTGCATGTATGAAAAATAAGACACTGAACCTGAATCAGCAACAGAGAATGGAGGTTGCAGTAATGGGAAAGCAGTGCTAATGACAGAGGCAACCTGCTGTCCGTGAGCAATGTGGCATCACCCTAGTTGATGTCCACAGCCTTCTAGAAAAGTAGAAAAGGCCACAATAGGTTTAGTGAGCACTTCTAAAAACATCTTCTGTTCCTCCAAGGTGTCTCACTTCCCTGACTAATCCATGGCCATGTTCCCTGTGTCTAGTGAGAACTCTGACCTACGTTTCTCTATTTTGAAACCAGTCAGGATTATTGCTTCCAGAGATTCATATAGGGAGCACTGAGTGGGGACAAAGGTGGCCGAGAAACAGCTCCACCTGCCCCAGCAGTCCCAGACAGACAGGAGGGGGACAGCAGGGACCTTTGCTGAGAGTGAGCCTGCAGTTTGAACTCAGCAAACTGCACTGAGCCTTCTCACCATGGAACTGGTCAGGGACCCCTTTCTGGATTCCTCATCACATAGAGAGTTTTGCTGACAGGACACAGGCAGTATGGAGATATGGGTTCCTTGGATTTAGGTAATGAGTTGGCCTTCTAGGTGAGCCAAGACCTGCTGGATTACCTGCAAAACTGAGTTTCTGTCTTGTTTCTTAAGTTGCTAGGGATCTGAACTGTCAGCGGAAGATCACAAAACCTGCAAGGGAACTCTAGGAAGGAGGGAGCCATAAGTGCTATGTCCTAGTTCAATTGACACTGAGGATGTTCTAGAGAGTCTGCCCGGCTGTTTTCTCCAAAGATGGGGAGAGGGAAAATAGACCCCAAGTCACAGCCAAGAAGGATCAGATGTCCCCATACACACCCTATCCTTCTCACCTATCTGCCCAACCTGAAGACCTCGGTATCCTTCCCCAGCCTCCTTCAGGGATTTTCTTAGCATTTCTTTGTATTAATGAGTTAAGTGGGTGGGAAGGCAAGAAATGAAATGAAAGTAGATTCCGTCTGGGTCCCACCATCCCTGTGGTTAACTTTAGATCATGGAGTCACAGCTGTTTAAGGATGGAGGGGACAGAGCAGAGCAAATTATTAAAAAGTGAGTGGGAGGATGAGAGGTGGGGTGTCAGGTTGGACAGGACCACGTGGAGGGACCTCCCCGGAAATCCTGCTGTGGCACCAACTGTCCCTTCAGGTGTGCTGTGTTCCAGTAAGATCAAATGCTCAGAAACTCGGCAGGTTTCTAACTTGCCCCTAACTGTACTCTGGATAGCACGGCTTTCCCCATCGGGTTTTGAATGTTGTGAATGCCAAGAAACTCAGACACCACAAAATGAAGGCAAATTTAAAAACCAAATATTAACCATACCTTTCATGTCTTTGTGCTGCCCTGCAAACAGCGCATTGTTTACATCCATGACTGCATTTCTTCACTGCCTCTGTATGAATTATGCAGGGACTTAGAGATGCATTGCACATGAGGAGACCAGGGCTTGGGAAAGTTAGGTAACTTGCCCTAGGTCATACAGCTAGTAAATGGAGGAATTGGAACTAGGACTCTGAGTTGCTTCTTATGCTACCAGTTTGGTTCTGGTGCACCTCTCGGACCCAGCTGCTGGTAAGAAAGATTTGGCCATGCGACTCTTAGGCAGGTGCAGATAATTCTCTTATTATAAATCTTCCCTCTTGGTCTTTTGTTCTAGTAATTCTTTTTTAGGCATGTATGAGCACAGAGAGGTAACTCAGTGATGTTCATACTAGTATTGTTTGTAACAGTAAATAATTAATAACAACTTGGAAGCAAATGAGTTGGAAATGGGTGGAAGAGACCACCTGCTTTTGTTCAGTTTTGCATTGCAATACTGTTTAGTTAAAAAACAGCTGGTGTGGTGGTGCGTACCTGTAATGCCAGAACTCTGGGAGGCTGAGGCAGGGAGATCACAAGTTCAACTCTAGGCTGGGAAACTTAGTGACAGCAAGATCCTGTCTCAGAAATTTGAAAAGGGCTATGGAGGCAGCAAAGGTCATTGGTTCAACCCTTAGTACCACACATGTGCACATATTCACACACTCCAGAGACAGAGAAGCTACCTGGACTAGTATGACATTATCTCTAAGTATATAAAGCAGTAAAGCAGAAAAAGCAAATTACACAATAGCTTAGAGATTGCATTTTTAAATTTTGGGCACAGAGAAAAATAACAGGGCATGTATAATACACATATGTATACATGCACTCACATATAATTAAAAGGTCATGTATGTATAAGTAATTGGATAGAAATGAACTTGAAAGGGGACTAGAAATGCTAATAGTTGTCAGGTCTTGGATAAAAGAATGGGGAGAGGTTGTTTTTGTCTTTTTCCCTTTATACACAATCTGAAATGTTTCAGGACTTTTTTGTTTTTTGGATTGAGTAAGTCCTACTTTCATCACTTAAAATATCAGTAAATACTTATGAGAGAGGTAGTCAAGATGTGTGGAGAACTTGCTCCTGCTCCATGCTCAGCAGAGTGCTAAATATGTTGCATCCTCAGCATCGCAGGCTATGCAGAGGCCCTACGGGCAGGTAGGAGCATCAGTTCACCTTATAAAAGAGAAACGTGAGAACCAGAAAGACTGAGTGACTCTGATGAGGCTGCACAGCTGATGACAGCAGAATGCAGACCTGACCTTGGGTCTGTGACAAAGGGGTCCATGCCCTTAGCCCTTCCTATGGTGCCCTCCACATGCTCTAGACTGTGCTTGGATGTCTACAGGGAACCAGATCAGACCTGACATGGTAACGTTACTCTTAGAGCCACCAAATCTGGATGTACAGTTTGTATACTGCACAAAAGGGCCCATCTGAGGGAATCAGTAGGGGACCTTTTGGATCTTTTCAACTGACAGGGAACCATTCTGTTAGGGTATTTTGTCCCCATCTGCTGCTCTGTTGCTGATTTTTTTGGCTGAGCTTGCAATACTGTGTTGACAGAAAGAACTAAGGGAAATGTTCCCTTGGTTTTACTAGGCACAGAAGAACTCTGAGGGACAGAGTCTGCTTCCTGTCTGAACTGGGTCAAAGGCACTGACCAGAGAGAAGCTGCCCTATGGGCTCTGGCATGGCTCCTTTTGGGAGCAGGGTTTGGCCCTAGTACAAGTGGCCTCGGAGACCTAGTTACAGGCAAGCTGAGCTATGGGACAGTCCAGGCCAGGGGTCATTCGAGGCCTGAAGACTGTCTGGGAGCTGATTCACCCCAAGTTTTCAGCCACAGGGTCAGGTCTAGGAGCTTCCTTTGTCCCTCTCTGAGGCTCTGAGACTCCTACTGTACCCACTTCTGGGAGCCCTGCATAAAGGACAAACCTTGGGAAATGGAATCTAGGGAATCCAAAGTCCTGATGAAACCACTTACGTGGCCTCTTCCTTAGCCAGGGTCATAACCCTGTGATCTGAACTTCCTTTAATCACCAAAGTTCTCTCTGCCTGGGACGCTGTCATCCACCTGCATACACCAGACAATTTCCTTGCCATGGGACAGGGCTGGCCCTCTAGGAAGATCTCCACAAGCCAGCCAGGAGCCCTTTGTGCGCCTCACCTGCTGTCCTCCCTGCTGCCCAGACACCGCTCCTTTCTACAGCTCACTCTTCCCCTTGACCTTGCCCCAGGGAGAGATATGGATCCCCTGCACAGGACTGGCACATTGATGGCTCTGACCTCCCTCACTGGAAGAAGAGTGAGAGAGGGATGTCCCCCATGCCAGGACTCCCAGTAGGATTTGTTTCTCACCAATAAGGATGAGGGAACTATCTTAAAAGACAGCTCAGAGATGGGGAGGACCCCTTGGCATGCTCACAAGCTGCCAGTGTAGCAGCGTGGGTACCTTCAATCCCTGGCACCCCACTCCCACCCCCTCTGGCCTCTTGGGTGTGCAGCTACCTGGTTCCATACTACAGAGGCACAGAGGGGCATAAAGGCCATTGTCTTGAGCTGCAGAAGTAAACAACAGATAGAGGGCCTGTCTCAGGCTCCTTGATGAAAACTGAAGCCCACTGGAAAAGTAAAAAGAATCTCTACAATAAAGGCACACCAGACCACCATACTTGGTAAGTTGGAGGGCTCATCACCTTCCATCGGAACCTGGACTATCTTCAGGGGAAAGACAGCTGGAACCTGCAGCAGAACCTTGCAGAGTTCAACCCTGGAGGACGACAGGGAGCTCAAATTGGGACTTGCAGCCAGAAATCTGCCTGAATCTCATGGGTCTGCGACTGGCTTGCTGAGACTCATTGACTTATATCTGCACATTGCTGCCCACGTTGCTTATTGTGACAGCAGAGACATACCCTGAAGGAGGCCCTCCATTTTTTATCTTTTATTTGTTATTTTCAAAATTATTGCTATTTTTTTGCTCTTATTTTAAATTTTTTTTCTTTTTCTACTCTTTTCAAATTTTTATTTTTCTTTTGTCTTTCTTTTCTCTTTTCTGTCTCTCTCTCTCCTCCTCAGTCCCTTGCTGTCCCACATTGTTCTTCATTCTCCCTTTGTGTTCCTGTTCTGGTCCTAATTCATATTTCTTCTTTATTTTTCTTTTCTTCTCTTTTTTCTTCTCTCACCTGTGCCTCTGGCCTTGCTGCTAACCTACCCCTATCCTTCTACCTACCTATCCTTCCCTCCCCAGCTCCTTCTAACTCACCATCCCAAAGAGTAAAGTTGCTATATTGAAGAGATTATTCACTGTAAACATATGTTGGGCTGGTCCTCCATTTTGATTTAATTCACACAGTTAAAGGTGATAGATTAATAACTACCACAAATTGTCATTTTCTAAGAGGTACATGATGCTATGGTGTTGCTGATTGTATCACTTGGGCTAAGGTGTTGTGATTAATCTAATCAGTTGTTCTTCCTGGTATAATGAAAATTAGATAGCCTCAGAACCATTACAGACTCAAAACCTAAAGACCAGCTATATGGGAAGATACCTCTCAGAAGCAATCATTCCATAAGGGTTCTAAAGACAAGGAACAAAGATACTTACAATAAGCAACTTCAATGTATCAACCAAGTAATTAAACCAAGGTCAGTACTCAAAACAAAAATGAGAAGACATTTAAGCAAGGCACAAACTCAGACTTCCACCCCACAAAAGGCAAATTCTGGGGGAAATGAGATGGAAAAGTCTGATAATCAACCACCTGGACACCCTGAACTGATACCACAGGAAGTAACAAAACAGATGAATGAGGCTCTAGAAAAATTCAAAGCAGAAATAATCTCCCAGATAACGACAGAGTTGGTGAGCAGAACGAAAGACATGATTAGAGGCTCTAGAACAGAAACAGATAAAAAAAATAGATGAGCTCAGAACCATTCTGGAAGCTTAAGAAATGAAATGGGAACCATGATCACCCAATATAAGAAAGAAATGGAATCCATGAGACAGATTCAAACAGATATTCAGGAAATTAAAAACTTCATTGAAAGTATGCATAGCAGATTAAGGGAATGTAAAGATAGAATATCAGATATAGAAGACAGGATTGTGGTTAAGGACCGTGAAAACAGAGATTTCTCAAAAATAGTAAGGGATTATGAGAAATCAATCCTGTAGCTGCTAGATGATGCAAAGAAGAATAACGTAAGACTGATAGGAGTCCACAAAAAAACCAGAGAAAGTACAATTAACATAAAAAACTGTTCACAGAAGTAATAGTAGAAAACTTCCCAGACAGAGGTGGAGAATTGGACACACAGGTAAGTGAGGCATATAGAACTCCACTCAGCCATGATCAAAAAAAACCTACACCTGGACATGTAATAGTCAAGATCCCAGAAACCCAACAGAAGAACAAAATCCTACAAGCAGTTAGAGAAAAGAAACAAATCATCTACAAAGGAAAGCCTGTCAGAATCACAGCAGACTTCTCAACACAAACCCTCAAGTCAAGGAGAGCCTGGAGTGAAGTATTTCAAGACCTAAAAGAAAAAAACTTCCAAACTAGACTGTTGTATCCTGCAAAATTATCTTTCAAAATTGATGGGGAAATTAGATACTTCTATGACAAAGAACACCTGAGAAGTTTCGTGAACACCAAACCACACTACAAACAATTCTAAACAATATCCTAGGAAAAGACAATGAATGTCACAACTCCATGAGGCTGAACAGAGGGAAGCCAACAGGCAAGGTAAGAAACTGAAGGGAAAGGGGGAAAATAAGAAATAAAAGAGTCAACTACAGTAAAACATCATAACAAGGATGAGTCAATATCTATCAATTATAACCATCAATGTTAATGGCCTCAATTCACCAATCAAAACAAATAGACTGGCAGAATGGATTAAGATGCAAAATCCAACAATATGCTGGATACAAAAAACACAACTAACTAAAAAATAAACAGTTCTCCACACCACAGGAACCCAGAAAAAAGCAGGAGTAGCAATCTTATTTGCAGACAAAGTAGATTTCAAACTAAAACTAATTAAGAGAGACAAAGATGGTCACTACATCCTTTTGAAGAGAACAATCCAAGAGGAAGAGAGGATAATCATAAATATATATGCACCAAATATGAATGCCCCCAACTATACAAAATAAATATCAGTTGTCATGAAAAACCAAATAAGCACTAATACAATTGTAGTGGGGGATCTCAATACCCCACTATCACAAATAGACAGATCATTAAGACAAAAAATGAACAATGAAATTCTAAAACTGAACCAAGCTATTGAACAAATGGACTTAATAGATATTCACAGAGTGTTCCACCCCCACAAAATCAGAATACACATTCTTTTCAGCAGTACATGGGTCATTCCCCCAAATAGACCACATGCTAGCTCATAGGACATGTCTAAGTTAATGTAAAAGAACTGGAGTTACCCACTGTGTATTATCAGACCATAGTGCAATAAAATTGGAGATCAAGAACATAAGAAACCGCAAAACCCCCACAAACACTTGGAAATTGTATAACACCCTCCTGAACAACCAATGGGTCACAGAGGAAATTAAAGAAGAAATTAGGCAGTTTCTACAAGTAAATAATAATGCCATTACAACATACAGGAATCTATGGGACACAAAGAAAGCAGTTCTGTGAGGGAAATTCATAGCAGTGAATGCCCATATTAGGAAAACAGAGAGAACTCAAATAAATAACCTAATGCAGAACCTCGAGCTCCTAGAAGAAGACGAGCATAACAAACCCAAAGCTCATACAAAAGAGGAAATTATAAAGATCAGAATAGAAATCAATGCAATGGAGACTAAGAGAACAATAAAAAAAATCAATGAATCAAGGAGTTGGTTTACAAAAGAATAAATAAAATCAATAAACCTTTAGCCAACCTTATCAAAAAAGGAAAGAAAAGGCTCAAATCCATGCAATTAAGAATGAAAAAGGGGAAGTCACAACAGAACCAGCAGAAATCCAGAGGAACATCAATACCTA
>NW_004624745.1:23310331-23322006 GCF_000247695.1 Heterocephalus glaber
AGGGAAAGGAAAAATTATGAGAAAAGGAAAAAATGGAAACAAAGTCTGTGTAAATAGGGAAGGGTGGAGGGGGTGAAGGGCACACATGTAATGGGGAAAAAATAAGAACCAAGATACATCATGTACAGGTACAAGTTCCCAATAATAAATGTAAACGTATTGTATACCTAAAATGTACCAATAAAAGAATTTAAACAAACAAACAAAAAAAAGACGGCTCAGAGAGGCCAGAAGGGTACCAGCTAGAAGTGAGGCTGGACATGAGAGGCCTATGGGGAAGTCACAGGCAGCATCAGTCACCAAGGCCACCCCTCCTGGCAAATTAATTGAACAAAAGGTAACTACCTAACAGGACAAAATCCACAAAAGAGACTCCACTAGGCAGACAGATTACAGAATCCAGCCCTTTGGTCCCATGCACACATCTCTCAGATAGGTGCTTATGCACAAACACAAATCAAACAACCAGATACGATGCCCCTAAAAATGACAATAATATGTCATATTCTGAGCTCCTGGTAAGTGCCAGGTGCTATCTTAGGCCTGTGGCACATGTGGTTGCATGTTATTTCATTGACTCTCCACCTGGACTTACTTCATGGAATAGGGGCCAAAGTCTTCAAACTGACACTCACCAAGGACATTTCTCAAAGTTGTCCAGATGAGGAGGAGAAATTAGCATTTCATTCCACTGGGCTGGCTCTGAACATTGCTTCTAACCTATCTGGTGGATCTCTGGAAAGCCCATGTGAAGACACATGTACACGCACACACACTGAAAAACAAAGTGAGTACGAGGGGAAACAGACCCAAGGAAAAGAAAAGACAAAGGGGCAAGTGATGTCTTGGGTGTTGAAACAAGCTGATGGGAAAAGCCAACAGGTGTGTTTTAGACGCAGAACCTGCTAGTGTGGGGAATGTAGCGGGTGAGGGCAAAGTGACTTGACAGTACCTGTCCTGATATGACATGGCCGGAGGCTTTCTGACAGCCAGCAAAGACTACAAGATAGAAAGAAGAGCAGCTCTGGCCTAGGAGAACTGGTCTGTGAGGTGGATAAAGAAGAAGTACAGAGAAATCTGATGGGGCAGAACACACCTGCAGCAGGAGGAGTGCTGCAGGCTTTAAGTCTACAAGAGAAACAAGAGAGCAATCAGGGATACTATGTGTCTAGCAGAAGAGGAGATGAGAACCATGCAGAAGACAGAATGGGGATTTTAAATATATTTATTGAAAGAAGTCTACCCATAAGTAAATAAGTAAATAGTGTATGTTTATATAAATAATAATGACTTTGCGAAATGTCTGGAGATGGTTGTTTGGCAGTGGAAAGATAATAATAAATGTTTACCTACTGTCTGTATAATACTTTATTTCTTAAAAAGCCTGCTAGGAGCACAAAGACTAAATTATACCAAAGTAGAAAATGTATGACTTGGCTTAAATTTACAGTACTCTTGAATCCATCTGTCTTGGATATATTTAGAGAATTCAGTGGACAAGATCTGCTGGTAAGTCCTAGAGCCACCAAGATGATTGGGGCAAGATGCTGGCCCTTGAGAGGCTACACCACACTTTGATGTAGATGGCAGTACATCAAGGGCACGTGGCGAGGTACAAGCCCGCTTGGGAAACAGGGGGTAGTACATTTTCTGTAGAGAATCTTAAAACAGCAAAACTGATAAAAGCCAGTAATTCTGAATAATATCAGTGATAAAATACCCTTCCCCCTGGAAAAGCCAGGTTTGTCAAATTACAGCCTATGGATTAAGTCCAGCCAGCTGTCTGTTGTTGTATACAAAGTTGTATCGGAACCAGCGACTCTTATTCATGCATGTATTATCCATAGCAGCTTTCTTCAATGCTACAAGGGTAGAGTCGTGTGGTGGTGGCAGAGACCTGATGGCCACAAAGTGTAAAATATTTGCTATCTGGCCAGTAAGGGAAAGTTTGTCAACCTCTGATCCAAGTTATAAACCATTGCTGCAGTTACTATTGAGTTTTGATAATATATATATGTTAATTTTACTTAGCACATTTTTATGACTTGTCTTTTAATGATACTGTGTTCTACAGGGAAGTTAATTCTACGAGTCTGTTACATAGTGTTCCTAAGGCTCAGCTTCATGCACTGAGAGTAAGTTTATTACTGATTAAGCTCTATTCCTTTCTCCAACCCTTGTGACATTCCTGGATTTAAAGAGTAGATTGAAAACAAACGATGATAGCCTTCTGATTACTAAGTCAAAGAAATGTAATTTGAATTGCATTGACATTTACTCTATATGTCTATACCCATTTGGAGTATGTATTTATATTTAAAACTTAAAATAATGAAACAGGGAAAATTACTAGGTATAATAATTCGGCTTGGTAAGTACAAATCTTACTTCTTATCTGAAATGTTACAGAATTTAAAAATTGCCCTTAATTTATTTATAAATTATTTATAAATAACTATATTACAAGAATAGTACTGGAAATCATTGTGTCATATAGGAGAGGGAATGTCAAGTGCATTACATCTGCAAAGGTCCATGACCTTTCAACAGCTACTATTTCCTGAAGAAAAGCCAAAGGTCATGAACCATGGGCCACGACAGAGTGCCATAGTGGTTCTGGGTAAGGACAATCCTTCCAAATAGAGAAAATCAGTAGGAAATGATCCTGACAGTCATCACAATCCCTACGAGGAGGTGAGTGTATGTATTTGTTCATGCACTAGAAATGCGTGTACACAAGGAGTAACCTCACGGTTCCCTACTACAAATACACAGAGAGCTTGGTGCTGGGTTATTCAACTCCAAATAGGTGCAAGAAGCTCAAGCCAGCCATCTAAATGGCACCAGCAGTGGGGGAGAAGAAAGGCTGAAGCAATGGCTTTCCCATGTTCCCTGATATACATTTGTTTCAGTCCAGGGGGTGCGTGCATGGCATGCAGTTGGCAAGCTTCTCTGTCTAGATCTTGTCCACATGGGCACATACTTCCAGGCCAAAGGAGCAGAGAGTTTGTGTACAAGCAAGCCTGTAGGTGTGCACTGGAAGGTCAGAGGTAGGGTGCATTGCTCTTAGGACCTGTGACAGTCACAGTAGACCTCACATCGGGCCCTGATGTTTCATCTGTGCACTCTTAGAGGGAGGAGGCAGCATTATCAAGGGAGTCAGGCTCAGCCTATATATTGCCACATGGGATGAGGTCATGTCCCAAAGCCTGGGCCATAGAGCATGTAACCTAGGGCTCTGCTTCAAAAAGCAGGTGCCGGGACTCCTTGTAGATAGATTCAGTGAGACTCTCCCAAGAATAGCCTGGGAGTGTGCAGATTTAGTAAGCTCCTGGGTGACTTCCTCACCAAAATGTTCAAGAAGGAGTGAGGTAAAGGCTATCAGCCAGCCAGTTCTTGCCACAGTTCTGCTGTTTCAGGTGGGACCTGGATTCATCTGTCTTTTCATACAACCAAATGAGTCATCATATTCGACCCATTTTGTGCTAAAGTTTCTATGAAATATCTAAGAATTATACACAAAATACATAAGAAATTAGAAGTAGCTCATATTTTGGAGACCTTATTTAGTACTTACTGCAAGTAAGTCATTAACATATACTAGATGTAAGTCCAATCTCAGAGTATTCTACTGTTCTAAGTAAGTATCTCACCTGTATCCCATTTCACAAGGGAGGAAACTAAGGCACAGGGTTAACTAGCTGTCCAAGATCATAATAGCTATAGGATTTAAATGTGGAGTCAAGATTTAAATGTGGGCAGGCTGGCTCTGAAGACATCACATTTAAGTACCAGGTGCTACTGTCTCTTTGTAGATGACATAGATTGAACTGCTCTGAATGCAGCCTCAAGCATGCAACACATACTTGTACTTTGGCAACAATTGCTGGGGAAGGAAGATATTCCAGGCTAGGTTCTGCTGATTGAGACTTTTCAGGCTGCTTTTATATCTCTTGCCTTAAGTGTGAAAATCTATGTAACAACATTCTGTGTTGCCCTTTCCACCTTTCCAAGTATCTGTCTCAGTTTGAGTGTCAAATTAGAAAATACAGCACCAATAATACAGCTAGTTAGTCAGGCTGAATTTGGTTAAAGATTCCTGTGGTCTTCAGTGAAAACCACTAGATTCATCCAAAGACCTTATAGAAATATAGTCTCCTGGATCCTATGTCTCAGGGAATCGTATCTTTAGAAAGTCACTAATAGTTTGGATCTAGAAAGGCTCATATGGTGAAGGCTCGGTCCCCAGTGCAGCAGTGTTCAGAGGTGGGGTCTCTGAGAGGTGAGTGGATCACGAAGTCATTGACCTCATGAGTGAATTAGGCCATTGAATTTGTAGCTATTTGAGAGTGGTAGAAATTTTAGGAGGTGGGCCTAGTTGGAGGAAGTGGCCCACTAAGGGGATGCTCTTGAAGGAGATATCTTGTCCCCAGGACCTTCCTCATACTCTTCTTGGGTTCTGTCCACAAGGAGGTGAGCACCTTTCCTCAACTCCACCCTTCCACCATGATGTTCCACTTCACCATGAGCCCAATGGAACCCAGAGATCATGGATTGAAACTTCTGAAGCTAGCAGCCAAAATTAATCATGCAGCCTTTAAGTAGACTTTTTCAAGTATTTTGTCATGATAATGGGAATGAAACTAACACATCACTTAGAAATTAAGTCCTTTTTAGGTGACGGGGTTGGCGACATTTGTCCTCCAAAGTATTAGGATTTGAAACTTTGTTTCTTTGTTTTGATTTTCAAGGTCAAGTCCTAAAGAGCTTTTCACTTAGAAAATTAGCCTCTTTCCTTTTTCTCTGTTCTTTTCTTAATTTCTCCATTCCTTGCTCCCCAACTTCCTCCTCCTTTTCTTCTTTCCTCCCTTCTCTCCCTTTCTCTCTCTGCAACCCTCCCATTGTACCTTTTTTCCCCCTCCACAAACATGCATTGAGCACACTGCATGAGCTAGCATAGCATTGTGCTGGCTTTGGGGAATACCCTAATGGAACTTATGTTGAAGTGTGCGTGTACCACACTCAAACATGTGCTGGCGCACTCACACAAATATCCATCCCAAGACTGCAAAGAGGCCCACTGAACTGTGTACGCTGCCGTCCCATAGCAAGCTCAGCACTGCAGATTCCTGGAAAACTCCAACCATTGACTAGATTAGAAGAAAGATGAGGTTCACCTTCTCCGGCTATTCCTGCTGCCCCCACATGATCGTCAGTGTCTTGGACATGGGTCTGATCGCTCGTGTTCACTCATGCCTTATGAGTCACAGAAGAGTCATTGTTGACCCTGACCTGCGCCAAGGGTGGTCATTTATTTACCCTCTGAAATGTGACCAGGTGGCCCATTAATTTTGTAGCATTAATTCTAAGAGGAAATTAGATTCTAAGCAGAGTCATTCATCTCTTTAAAATACAGCCACAAGAAGAGAGCATCGATAATCAGAATGCAATTTTCTGAGTTAGGAAGTGGTCAGGACGTTGGTGTCAGGGCTTCTGCACATCTGAGGATTTCATGCCATTTTCTTGAACTAAGGCAACTGTTTTAAGACCGAGGGGAAAGAGACCACTTCAAAGGGCCGTTTCTCCCTTTATCTAGCAGTGACAAAGTGGATACCCAGTTGCTGACTACTCTACCCCAAAACTTTTCTCACCAAGACAGAGCTATTTAAGACACAGGCTCACACAGCATTGCTGTTCATTTAGTTACATGAACACAGCATTTTTAACACGTTAATCTTTCTGTAGTCTGCTACCTCTTAAAAATGATGATGATGATTTTCATTAAAGAAAATTTTCTTCCTCACTAATTTAATCTACAAGCAAAACCCTTCCTAATTATAATTAATTTATATCCTTCTAATTTAATCCTCTATTGCTTTTGACTTTTGCTAAAACTGAAGTATTATTCACCCAGAATTGCTTTGGTGTGTGTGTCTGTGTGTGTATGTGTAATTCATCTCTCTTTATTATTTTCAGTCATTCATTTCCAAGATTTAGAAATATATATTTCTACTGCTTAAAGCTTTTAAGAAAAATTTGCTACTGAGAGTACATATGAGTATCTGGCTTTTATGACACCCATCTTTCATAAACAAAACAAGCAAACAGAATCCAAAGTAGTGTGGGCATTTACCCTATCAGTTGGCCCTACCAAAGTAATGTCATTATTTACTCTAGGTGCAATTTAACTAATCATTATTGATAGTATTGGAGACGAATAAGGTCTTCAGTGGGCTTAGTTATACCTGCCCCTAATTATTCAAGAGATATAACTTGTTTTACCATCTGCCTCTGTAGACAAAATAAAGACTGGCTAATGTTGACTACCAATTAATGTATGACTTTCAAGTCACAATGACAAAGAATGGAGTTTTTGGACAGAACCCAATGTGGATAAATTAAATTTGGTTTGGTTTCACAATTAGTCCTGATGACATGAAAGGTTTCGTCTTTAGTCTTAATAATCAAATAAGAATCAATAGGGCACTCACATGCAAAATGATCTCTACAGATCTTTATTAAAAATATTTTCTCCAGTGTTTGTCTCTGTCTTAATGCACAGAAAAACTTCTGAAAATACTTCTTTTAACTTTTTGAAATTCAACTGCTCTTATGTTTCATTGCCAGCTATCTAATATATATATAGAAAATCTCTTTATAATATGAAATCCAGGCCATATTAAACTTGTCATACAGTTTAGGTTGTATAAAGGATTGTATCTCTATGCAAAGATTAGAAGCTTCTTCCAAAGAATTTATCAGGAAAAATTCTGAAGAAAAGGTACATATCCAACATTTTTGTGCATTAGTGGGAATAATAACACAGCTGTCCATTCTGCAGAAGGTTCAGGAAGAGAAAGCCTGTATATCTTTGCATTTCCTCTTGTATATTGCTGTAACCATTAATATATATCGATAGTCAAGATGAGAAGAAATTAATGTTGCTATTACCTAGGACCCCCCCCCCCAACATGAACACACACACACACACACACACCAAGCATCTCAGTGTGTTTGACTTTTCTTCTTTGGTAGAAGACTTCTTCATCAGCACATACAGAAACCATCAAATAGTAGTCAATTGAACAACAATTTTGCAAACAGCATTTAAAAACAATAGAAACGGTTTATACTCACTAGAAGTCCTAAAATACAGTAAATATTAAACATTGGCAAATTACTGTCCCATGAGGCTTTTGGGTTAAGATGTTCAATTTATGATGGGAATAGAAATATTGCAATGAATGTGTAATTAACTCCTATGTCAGTGGCAAATTAATTTTGTTGTAGAAGAAAAAGTGATATTTATTTTTAATTCAAAACATCAGAAATGCCAGCGGTCGAAGTGACTGTTGGTTTAACCACATCTTCTCTAAATTGGCAACACAAGGCAGTGGCCTAAATATGAGCCCTGAAATTGTGGTTTGGGTTTCAGAACCATCACGGTTGTTAGTCACTGTACTTGAGTGCAGGAAAAAACTGCTCAAGGGAGGGAAAGGAATTTGCAAACTGCCACAGTAGGTTAATTTAGGCTATTTTGGACCCCAATTGTGAGAGTCACACGTGTCATCTGGAATTATTTGGCCAAGCTTGTGCTGGTCAAGTTAACAAGAAAATACTGCCCTGGTTTTTTAACTAAGAAAAGACAGAGATGGGCGAAGGCATTTTAAGAATCTGATGCATGGGCAGAGCTTCAAATGGAAAATACCATAATTGGAAATCTAAATCTTTCAACCTGCCACTATGGGTAGTGGTTCCTACACATAAGCTGAGATTTGTATTTTGTGTCCCACCATAATTATGGGATCATGACATATTACTTCCTCTTTGCCTTTTTTTTCTTTTGTCACAAAGGGGCTCTATGTTTCCGAGAAGGTTCCATAGTTCAGGATGACAGTGATAGTGTCATTTCCATTCATTCATTCAAACAACCCATCAACTCCACTCCACATCTCTTCCGAGAAAAATTCTTATATATGTTCACAAGAGGACATTAGCAAGAATATGCATAGTAAAAATATTACAAACTTTTTTTTATAATATCTAAATTTCTAACACCAGGAAAATAGGTTATAAATGCAGTTTATGTATATATTTGTTATGTTTGTGTGTGTGAGCACATATACACAAAAATGATGAAATACAACTCAAGAGCAAAATGTATGTATCAGCATAATAAATCTCAAAATACAAAGTGCTGATTGAAAATAACAGTATGTAGAAAGAAATATAGGTGAAATATCATTTAATTGGAATATACAGAGTCCACCAAAAATGTATACACACTTCAGGAAAAGAAAAATAGTATAAAGTTTATTCAACAGATGGTGTTACCCTACTATGGGGGACCCTAGAGGATGTTGTATATTGTAGAAAACCCATCACACTGTGGCCTTTAGAGAAGAACTTGAAAATGCTTGTGTAGCAATCTCAATGACCAATGTTCCTCAAGCAGGAGTTCACTGTACTAATGAATGTCTGGGAGCTCATAGCCACCACTTTGAGCACCTCTTGTAATTGTAGAGGCCAATAATAACTTGTATTAATCTCATGATATCTCAATAAATTTAGTAGTAAAATATTTACACAAGTTTTTCTTGAAGTGTTTATACCTTTTTTGGTGGAATGAATATATATATATATATATATATATGTATTATAGTTATATTTGGAATGAATATATATATATAGTTATATTTCAGGATAAGTTACATGCAGCAAAGTTACAAATCAAAGCACAGGAATGAGAAACACTGTAACACTGTCTTAGTCACTTTGCTTATTGCTGAGACAATACCTGACACCCACAGCTTTAAGGAGGAGAGGTTTATTTTGGCTCAGAGTTTTAGTCAATGGTAGACTCCAGGGCAAAATTAGCATGAAAGAGAGGCATAGTAGAGGAAAGCTGATTACCTCTTGGAGGTCAGGAAACAGAGAGAGAGAAGGGAGGAGCCAGGGAGGGACATAAACCCTTCCAGGTCATGATCCCAGTGATTCAGCCAGGCCCCCCTTTTCAACAGCACAGCCAGCACCCTGAGTGGCTGAACTCACAGGTGGATGGACACATTGGTGAGTACAGCGCCCCCATGACCCATCACCTAACAAAAACCCAGCCTCAGCACATGAAGCATTTAGGGAAACTGATCTAAACCATAATGACACCAAATTAAGAGGATGTCCCTTTCCATTGAGGGAAGAAGAGAATGGTATCAGAAGCCAATTTGTTGAGTAGTATTTGATTTCTAATATTATTGAATAGTAAATGCAAGAGTTTATTTTACCTTATGATTAACTACTTAACTAATTAATCAATTACTCCTTGTACATATGAAATATTTGATAAATATTTTTAAACAATAAAAGGAAAAAGATTAAATAAGGGTGAGGAGTTGGAGGCAGATACCTTCTAGATAAGTACTTGGTAGAGCAAGCAGCCCACCATGAAAGTAAGAGAGCAACGAAGTAAGTTATTATCAAGGTGACCTTGTACAGTTTTGAAGGCAAAGGAGAAAAAACCAGTGGGAGAGATTTAATGCTCTATAAAAGATGGCGATTTGGATGGTGCAGTCCCTGTGAAGACTGGAAAGGATAGCACCAAAAGAACAGATGGAAGAAGTGAATTTCAGAAGAGGATGGGCGGCATTTCCTTTGGAGCTGAAAAGGGATCAAACACAGAATCAGAAAGTGAAATACTTTCATATTCAGAGGAAAATAGCTAGAGAAGCTCATGCTGGATGGTGTTGATTTCAACAAAAAAGGTGAATGATCTGCCAAATCCTTTCCTGGCCTGGGCTCCTTTGTGCCCTCTCCTGAAGCTGTCTCTCATTAGATGGTAGATTCCCTTATTTGTCATGTACCTGACCTTCACCTCCACACTGAATAATTATCTTTTAGAGGGAGGAAAAGAGCCTGCTTTTTTCACTCTTGTATGATCAGCACTGGCCTAGCATTCAGAGCAAGAGATAGTAAAAAACATTTGCTAGATCAGTCAAAGGCAAAAGGCACTGTGAAGAATGGGAGTTTCCCAAGGAGAAAGACATGATATATCTTCAGTGGGGAGTGTCCAAGGCTCTTCACCCTAAAGGAATGAAAGAAATATGGATGGGAACCAAAGTTGCACCAGGCAGGGGTCAGGTCTTCAAATATCCAAGACCTTCTTCACTGATTCCAAAATCTATAATCAAGAACAGAAAAGCAGGCATGGGGAGTGACCTGGCATTGTGGCTGGCTCTGTAGCACTAAAAGTAGGTCAAAGGGACCTGAGATTTCCCTAGGTGAGTATGATAGCAGAGTTGAAATACCTGGCGGTAGAATTACAGCTGACCAGGGTTTGAGAGCATAATGTGGGAAAAAACCAAAACAAGCAGGAAGAAGGAAGATTTGGGAGGCATTATTGGAGACCAAGAGCATGAATGATAGGAAAGGAGGCAAGACTTGTGGGTGACTGACTGTGAATGAAGATGCTATCTGTTGAGTCAGAGTGAATATAGGAAAAAAACTGCTTCAACCACTGAGGTTGA
Organism: Heterocephalus glaber; assembly: GCF_000247695.1. Next base: position 23,320,852 of record NW_004624745.1, read on the forward strand.
CATGGAAGATGTGATGATGGAGAGATGATGTGTGGGAGTCAGTCAGATGTCAAGACAATCAAAATAAAGGTCAAGGAACACAAAGAGAAAGAAGATTACTCTGTCATCCACCAATAATCTTAACTTTATAGATGGAAAATCAGGTAAACAAAAACACAAACAATTACAATTGAGACTCACACAATGAAAGCCATGATAAAGTGACCAGCCTGATGCCTTTACCACTAATATGGTCTTTATCACCTAATTCTTCTGTCCATGAGCAATCTGATTAAGACAACTAATCCCAATATGACAGTTATTGAATTTCAAATTTAGGACCAATTCAGTTAACTCAATACTAGAACAAATTAAGAACATAGGATAAAAACAGACATTACATTGTTCCTATATTATTATATGTCTTAGCCTGTTTTGTGTGCTCTAACAAAATGGCTGAAGGGGTCAACATCAAGGTACAGTGTGGTGAGCAGCTCTCCTCAGCTCGCCTCTGCCAAGCTCCTCTCTCTGCCATGCAGGCCTGCCTTGGAGACTGCGGACTATGGACTGAAACCTCTTCAAACCGCTTGGATATTGAGTTTCAGGAACAATACCATACAGAATTGCTTTGCCACATTGGGTTTTTATGAACAATGCATCAGATATGCAGTTGCCCCGATCATCATCAATGCTTGAGAGTAGCAATCACTCAGAAATAAGTTTGACACCTTTGCACTGGATTAACACATGTCATGTGTGACATATGAGGGGCAATGTAGATACATTAGGTAGAGTCCAGGAATCTCCCCAACACACACCTCCTTGCCCTTTTGGCTGGTCTACTTCAGGGAATCTACTTAAATTCTTTGAGCTCCCAGTGCAGAGGAGGTTTCCAGGTCAATGTGCCACAGCTCCCAGTGCAGAAGGGGCTTCCAGGTTGGTGTGCCACAGCTCCCAGTGCAGAGTAGGAGGCTTCCAGGCCAAACTACCACTGCTCTCAGCACAGAGGAGGTGAGCCACATGGGCACCAGCAGCATCTCCCCCACCCTGGTTGAAATGAGAAGACACATAAGCAAGCCTCAGAACCAGACTTACAGATCACCTACAGCAACCTCAAAGGGAAATGAGATGGAACAATCTGATACTCAACCACCTGGACTCCCTGAACTGGCAAGA
>NW_004624745.1:23333930-23473788 GCF_000247695.1 Heterocephalus glaber
CAAGGGAGAAAAATAAGAACCAAGAGAGATTATGTAAAGGTGCAAATTTCCAATGATGAATGTCATTATATTGTATACCTCAAATGTACCAATGAAATGATATACAGTTAAAAAAAATAGCTGAAGCTCTGTAACTTATAAAGAATAGAAATTTGTTTCTTACAATTCTGAGGTTGGGATGGTCAAAGCTGAGGAATGTGCATTTGGAGAGGGCCTCCATATTGCATCATCCCATAGCTGAAGAGAGAGGGGCTAGGCTAGAGAGGAGACAGAGAGAGAAAAAAAGCGAGAGGAACTCCCTTTAATAACAACCCCACTCTGGTGATAGTGACATTAGTCTCTTGCTGAGGACAGAGCCCTTGTGACCTAATCACCTCTTAAATGTTCTACCTCCCAACACTGTTGCATTGAGATTAAATTTCTAACACAGTATTATATAGCAACAAATATTTATGAGTAATGAATAATTGGATCAGTAAATAAGTAGGAATAAAATTCTTTAGCTTGTCATTTTGTATTGTGAAGATAAATTAGTGAAACTTCCAGGTTTTTTCTTTTAATCAAAGAAATAAAGCATCAGTGAAAACCAGTGGAGGTCTCAGAGCATGTGGAATCAGTTCCTTAAAGTGAGACAAGTGGTTTCCATACTAAGAATATATAATACAAACCAAAATCCAAACAGTGGGAAAGAAAGAAGGTACAGGTGAGTTCCACTTTGCCAAATCACACATGACCTCCCATCTTCACTCCAATCTACCAGTGGATTACTACTTTCTCGCCTTCCTGTCCAACGTGGAGCTCAAAAAATGTAGCATATGAATGGTGGAAATAACATCGAAGCATACCTTCAAGCATTTTTAAATAGAATCTGATATTAAAAGTAACCTGAATCAGGATAATTAGGAGAAAAATATTAAAATATTTGATCCTTGGTGGATGCAAGAGAGTGAGGAGGTTCTGGACAAGAAATGAATGTCAATGTGTGTAGATTTCGTTTACCCAGTGATTTAGAGATTCCAAAAGATTGTCATGTACGATCACATTATTCAGCAACTCAGATGATGTTTAACTATTCTTTCCTCCATTTACAGTTCATTTTCTTTCGGAAACATTAATTCTTAAAGTAAAGCAATCTGTATTATTTCTAATAAAATAGGTATTCTCCACTATTAAATAAGAAGAAATAACCAAGGAGAAATTGGGTCCTCAAAATGCTCCTTCATTTATCCACAAAGCGTGCATCTTCCAGCGATCTGACAGCAATAGCGTGCCTAAAACCAGGCAATCATTTCTCAGAAAGCAGTATTTACCTAATTAAGAGCTTCTCTGAGGTCCCCTGTTACTTAATTGTGTCATTAGCAAGAGTTTTGACATGAAGAACAACTCCTGTCTAGAGCCCGTGGCTGGCCTCAGAGGGGGAGCCCAGTGGAGCGGCTCCCGTGGGCTCGCAGCAGCCTTGTGCAGTTTGTACAGCACAAAATAGAATAATTGGTCCCCAGAGGAGCTGTCTCTTCAGCTGCCAATAGGGATGGCTTTTTTCCTCGTGAATAAAAAGCAAGGCTCCATGATTCCTCTACTGTATATTAACTGTGGCTCTGGGGCTCAGCAGCTTGAGGGAGGGATTGGGTCTCCAGGATTGTTACAGCTGTCCGCTTCCAGCCCTGCCCCTTGTGACAGCATGAAATCTGCAGTCCCCATCAAGGGAATGATGCAGTTAAATTTCCTGGGAGTCAAACTGATAAAATGGACAGTGTACCATAGAAGCGTCCAACCATGTGGGATTGAAGGAGTTAAACTCCTCAGATTTGAGGCTGAAAAAATGCTTTGCCTTCATGTAACTCAACACAGCAAAAGGGCTGGACTTGACCAAGACCATCAGGGAGGTCAGGTGGGTGCTTCGGGCTGCTAAAATATTTTCCCAGAGAAAAGTGTCAAATATTTCTAGGATGCATTTTTGTTTTTAAGTTTTATTTTGTATTAAGATAACAATTCACATATAATAAATGAACCCATTTGAAATGTAAACTTGGTGTTTTTAAAATATATCTGCAAAGTTGTGTAACCATCATCGATGTCTAATTCCAGAATGTTTTGTCATCCCACAAAAACACCCTGTACCCATTAAGACTCATCCCGTTCATTCTCCCAGCCACTGGTTACCACTTATCTGCTTTGTGTCTCTGAGAATTTGCCTACTCTGGACATTTACATAAAGCTTTTTGATTAAAGAGCTTTCATATATCTAATAGGGATTAGAGTTGGCATATAGTAAAAGAACTGCATTAATGATGGAAGAAAGAAAGAATTTTCTAGAGCAGTTAACTCTTATCTGGAGTCCTAATCTAATCTAGGACTTCAAAACATAATCAAAATAGAACAAAGATGGTCATGAGGACAGTGACCTACTTTTTTCTCTTCCTATTCTTTGGATGTTAGAGTCAGTAAAAATTATCATAGAAACTTATGCTATGTTTTGTTGGTAGAAAGACTTTTGTTATTCAGATTAGCATAGTGAAAACTTTTTGAGAAAACAAACATTTTTATTTCTATTTGTCAGTCTATTTTGGAGTCTTTTAATTCAAGGCCTAATGTCTTCATCCTTACAAAGAGAAAAACGTTCTATTTCTTACAAAGTGCTTGAAAAGAAGGCTATAAATAAAAATATTTAATAAAATGTTGGTTTCTTAAAAAGAAACTCAGTATTTTGTGAATATTTGCACAAAGGATTCAAAATGACTTAGCCAAGGCAGCTAATTTAAATTAGCCATTATTAATGTACAGGTGATGAGGACATTTATCAAATATTCTAGGACCACAAATTTTTTAGTATAGGATCATGGAAATAATGTTTAGTCTTATCATTCCCCTTCTAGTTTCTCAACATTGAATTATAACTTTTGGTTCTGTGTTTTTCACTAGCATTCCCAATGGAGACTTGGGGACTTAATTCTAGAACACCCACAAATGAAAGGGAAAATCAACACAATCTGTGACTTTGAGAAGGCCTACTTGGCACATCTTATGTCAAATGCTTAGCGGAGAGGAAAATATCTGCTAATAATCAGAGCAACTTCTCTTCATCCCAAGTCTTTGTGTGAGCAGTAGCGTGGGCTTGGTTCTCCCAGAAAGCAGAGCCTGAGACAAGGGCTTGCATAGAATTTATTTCAGGCAAAGATCCCACAGAACAGGAGCGGGAGACTAGGCAGAAGGAGATGGAAGGAGAGAGCATCCATCTACACATCCATTGATGAGCTGAACCTAGAAATCCTGAGACTGCCAGTTCAGTGGAAGCAAGATGCTGAAAGGGTACAGCCATGGACAAATGCTTCTAGCAATAAATGGTGGAGTAAAATATCGATGTGAGAAACCTTCAATAAGAAGAATCCCAAGTTTACACACATGGAGGGTAATTAAAGGTCTGCAAGCGTGAGCCACGGTTTTGTCCACATAACGGGTCTGTTTCTGCTTGGAACTTCAAACAAGAAGTCTTTTTATAACACAAGAGGCTGTTCTTGTTTGAGACAGTAGAGGCGCTCTACTGATCGTTGGCCTCCACTGTCTCACACCTAGCCCAGGCAATTTAGAGACTCAGGGAGACCCAGTCTTAAAAGAAAAAGTATGAAAAGGGCTGGAGATATAGCTCAATGTGGAGGTTCCAGTGCAACTCCCAGTACCCAAACAAACAACAAAAAACTAGTTACCCCAGGCACGTCCAGGTAGAAGCACAGGAGGATTTAAGCCAACCCGAAGCTCTTTTCTCGGGTGGACCATACCAGGTAAAGCTCAGCTTCTCAGTGAGGATGAGTTGGATTCTCACCCTTGACTCCTTATGCTTCCTCAGTTTCTCATTCCTGGCATTCAAATTCAGTGAATCTCAACAAAATGTTTGGTCTTTTCATGAAGACTAGCATTAACCAATTATGCTTGGTTTGTTAAAATAACACTTGAGTTGTGTGGACTGTGCCAATTATCAGAAGTAATGTGTTTGAGTTCTTAGTGAATGCGTAAACTGGGAAGGCATTTCTGGGGCAGAGCAATTAGCAACAGGAACCAAAGCCTTCAAACACACTGGTCCCTTGGCCTAGCAATTCTACTCTTAAGAACTCATCCAAAGGACAAAAGTAAATAATACCACAGAGATGTATGTATAAGAAAAGATATTAAAACATTGCTAGCAACATCGGGAAACTGAAAACAACTTTTAACTGAGAAATAGCTAATAAAATTTTAGTATAGCCAGAAAATGGAATATCAGGAAGTTGGTCAAAAATTTATAGCATAAATGTATACATATTGACATAGAAAGATGATTACAATATTTTTTAAGTTACAAAATGAGTTAATGAAACATGAGTCTGTTTTTGTAAAACTATACAAGCATAAAGAAGTGTCTAGACAGATTATTTACTAAGTTTTTAAAAGCACTCATCTCTAAGTAACAATGTTTCAGTATTTTTTACTTCTATATATTCTATGTATCTTCTGGGATTTTATTAGTCATACTTTTTTTTATCTGGAAAAAACAATAAAGTTATTTTCATTTTGAGGAAAATAGATCCTAGTTCCCAGTTTGAGCAAAAACATGTGGGTAGCTCCCGCCTTACCAAATTTAGCCTGGGTGTGCTACTTACTACGACACTGAATAATCACCTGATTCAGGGGTTGTTAGCCACTCTATTGACACAAAAGTTTTTGTCTGGGCAGAGGATTTAGCTCAATGGCACCGCGCATGCCTTGCAAGCGCAAGGCCCTGAGTTTGATCCCTGGTACCAAAAGTTTCTGCCTGTTTGACTTTGGGATGAATTGAGGAAGAGGGCTCAACTTACAATCAAGTGAGCAATAAATATGCACCCAAAATTGAAGGTCACTTTCTGTCTCTGCATGCTGTCAGTGGGCTCATCCAGTGTGACCAACGTGGCAATCAACCAACCCAAAAAACTTGTTCTCGGTTTGCTCTGGGTCCAAGTGAGTCTTTGAAATACGGTACTGGCACTTGGGACACGATAAGATCAGTATCAAGGGAATGATTCCTAGTGATTCTCTATTCATGCTTCCTGCTTTCGATCTCCTCCCAGTATTTGCTGGGTTCACTTTTGGTTCATTCCTTACCACACCTAGTTCACTAGAGGTATGATTCAACTTATTACTGGATGCATTGATTTAAAATATTTTATGCAATATATCTCATAGGATAAGGTGAGAATATGCAAACAATAGATCATATGATGATAAAGTATATTTTGTTAATCTATTAATTAGTTTACTAGATTAATTAATTAGATTGACCTGCTAAATAATTAATAAACTGGTTGGAGCTTTGCTGCTGCAGCATTCACTTGTGATTCATCCAAAGACTAAGGGACACTCATCAAATAATTGCATTGTATTCTAATTCTCTGCTAGTTGGTAATTCATATGTGGGTAGTTATGGAACATCTTGATTAGTGAAATATGCCTTTCTCTCTTGATGTCAATAAACAATCCATTGCATGTTGTCACATACTTCTTTACAGGTGACTTTGTAAGTATTCTCTTTTCAAGTGTATATCTTCTTTTGCCCTTTCTAGTTAGGTAAGATTATTTATTATATGTTGAGTTTGGGGAAGTTCAGGACTGTACCTGGGGTCTCTGATGCCCAGTGTCTTGCACTATGGAATTCTTCTTTTGTGCTGTATGTGTGAGTGGCAGAGACTCCTGTATGACCAGAACAAGGCTGTGGATCCAAGAATAGTTAACAGATGCTTGCTGGGGGCAGAAGTCTTGGAGAGGAAAATGGATGACTGCACCACAAGGTCCTCTGCCAACAGGTGACTGAGGCTCAGCTGCAGCCCTTTGCTGACTTGCACGTGACAGTGGGCCTCACTCCAAAAGCAAGAAATGTGAGTGTGCACTAGGCAGAAACTGACCACCCTGGACCAGTGCAAGGGGCTCTGCCTCTGGCACAACCAGCAGGGCCGACCTTTCGTCTGCATTTGATTTTATTTTTGTTGCCTCAGTAACCCAAAGGTTTTCATAAGTGCTTTAGGCTGTTTTATTATTATAATTATTAACACATATCAGTGATACAAATTAATGTGCTACCGTCGGTCATTTACATGCATGCATATATTTTGCCTTAATCACGTCCACCCTTTCTCCCATTCTCTTTCACCTTCCTGTTCTTTTGCCTCCCCTTGGTTCCCTTCCCTGAAAGTCCCTCTAGTTTCAGATCTTTTTCTTTTTTAAGTCTCCATATATGAGAGAAAACACATGAGACTTGTCTTTCTGTGTTTGTGAGCCTAGCTTGTTTCACTTAACATGATAACCTCCAGTTCATCCATTTTCCTGCACATGACAAGCTCTCAGCCTTTTGTGTGGTTGAACAGTACTCCACTGTGTATATATACCATATTTTCTTCATCCACTTATCTGCTCACAGGCACCCAGCCTGATTCTGAATCTTAGTTATTGTGAATAGTACCATGATACACTAGTGTGCAGGTGTCTCTTGTTTTTGCTTATCATATTTTCTTCGGGTATCTAACCAGGAGTCGGATAGCTGGGTCACATGGCAGTTCTAGTTCTAGTTTTCTGATGAGCCTCCACATTGATTTCCACAGTGGGTGTGCTGATTTGCATTCCCCCCAACAATGTACCAGTGTTCATTTTCTTCATATGCTGGTTGTTTTTTTTTTTTTTTGGTACCAGGGATCGAACTTGGGTCCTTGCGCTTGCGCAGCAGGTGGTGAAACCACTGAGCTAAATCCCCAGCCCTCATCCTGGTTGTTTTAATCTTAGTGATTTTTCTTTTAAATCTAGAAACATTTTTTTAAAAAACCACTAATTTTTTTCTTAATATATTTATCCTAATTTATTTCATTTCCTCTAATTTTTAGGAGTATGTAGAATTAAAGATTCATAGGCCCTGCCTCCAGAAATTCTGATTCAGTGAGTCTGGGCTGGGGCCCAGTCTTCCTTATTAATTAAAAAGCAACTTGGGAGATTTGTATAGGTGGCTGAATTTCACAACAGCTGACTGGGTCACTCAGCCTCAAAGAATGGGAAAACATAGTCTTCACCTTATGTAATTTGCTGGCACAAGGCAAACTTCCCCATCAGCGATTTGTCATTCCAATAGTTATTAAGAACATAAATATGTATCAGTTACTTCTTGGCCCTGGGAGCCGAGGCAACACCATCACAGATAGAGAGTCGACTTTAGGGTTGGTGCCTCAAATTGATCCTTGTACTGACATTTAATAAATAGAATAGTTTTCTCAATGATTCTAAGCGATCTTTTAGAAAAGGTGAAAGTGATCAGTTTGTAATAAAGACATAGCTTATTTCTATCTTTTCAGAAGAATGGCTTAGAAGCCAGTACAGCAATAGAACCATATTTTTCCTTTACAATATTAATGTTACTAGAATTCTGACATGTGCTAGATCTGAATGTATTTGCAATTACACAAGCTATAGAACATGCTGCTAAAGACACCACAGCACTGTTTATACTAGAACTCTGATACAGTCTACACTGAAGTGGTGTGTTCTTCCGTAGCGTGTATTCAGCAGTTTCTAATTCATAAATGTTCAGAGGATTCTCCCTCCCCTCCACTTGTTTTAACATGGACAGATTTCCCCAGGGCTTCAACATAAGCATCACCAATTCGTCCAGGAAAGGAGGAGATGAGTGAGGCAAGAATTCTGGGCCTCCTCATCTTTATTCTCTGGGATTTGCCTGGTCAGACTGACTGGGACTGGCCCCGGCTGCCCCATGGCTTCTCTGCTGCCCTGGGGTCTGGTTCTGGGGTACAGTGTTCAGAAGCCATTGTTTGGACCTCCGTGTGTCCCCAGACTGCTTTTATCCATCAGTCATGAATGGAGCTTCACTTTTACCTCCACAGATCCAATTCCTGTTCTTCCCTCTCCCTGAATTAGGCAAGGGTCAGTGCAGGGTCAATCTGTGTGACTCACACAGGCTGTTCTTCTGTACTCAAATCAGAATGGTAACTATATACGGGCAACGTTGTGGTTAAAAAACAAAACAAAACAAACAAAAAAACAACAAAAAACCCCAGTAGAACCTCATGGTCTTCCCCACTTTTCAGTTGTTTTGTCTCAGGAAACCATTTAACCTTCCCACACTCAGTTGCCTGAACTGGAAAATGGTACTCTCAATATAACATTCCTGTGAAGTTTCTACAAACTGCTACTTGTGCTTGAGTAAAATGTTTTCAACAGGGATGGCATGTAATGAGTACCCCAATGCATGCTTGCTACTATTATTATTGTTTATTTTTGTTATATTTTTCTGTACAATTTGAAAAAACTCTTGACTCATGAGCCATAATCAGATGAAACTTCTCTTTGTTATTTTTTTTTAAACTGTCTTGTAGTGTCAAGGTCTTTTCTTACTAAACAAAGATGGCAGGAGATACTGCACTCTGATGTCAGCCCAAAATTATGACTGTCAAAGAATAAAGTAATAGCAGAAGTATCAAAATTTGATAGATTTATCTAGAGATCTATGTATATCATAAAATTTAAGTGTCTAAAATATTTTACATGAAAATTGAAGAAGTATGAAAATCCTGAAGTATCTTCTTGGAACATAGTTGGAGAACCAGAGTTTTGGACTCAATCTGATTAAATCAATTTTTCCTACCAACAAAGGCTAGTCTTATGAGGTAAAATGGGACATCATATACTAGAGTTAACAAAAAAAACCAAACAAGCTTAATTTGAGAACTACAAAGTCGAACCTTAACCTTAGATAGTGCTATGGAAGATTGTAGACCCGAAAGTCTGGCACCCTGCTGTCTCTGCACAACTCCAGAGTCTTCATCCATGATCCTTGATATAAACAAGGCCCCAGGTGGTTGGACAAAATGGTATTCAGGATTTCTTCCAATAGCTTCACTGGCATGTCTATGCTTATGCTTAGGGACTTTTCCAATATTGCTATCTGCTGTGGAAGGCAGAATAATGCTCCCCTAAAATTTCTCTGTTCTAATCTTCACAATCTGAAAATATGTGAGTATTTTATCTTGCACAACAAAAGAGACTTACATATATGATAACATTAAGAGCTCTGAGAGTGTCTTGCATTATCCAGATGGGTCCAATTAAATCATAAAGGCTCTGAAAGGGAGAGAAACTTTCTCACTGTGATCCCAGTGAGATGTGCCTGGAAGAGGAGTCAGATAGATGAGACATTGCTGGCTTGGAAGACAGAGGAGGGAAGTGCTGAGTCAAGGGGTGCTGGCAACCTTGAGAAGTCGGAAAGTGCAAAGAAATAGACGCTTCTAGGAAGAAACAGTCCTCCTGCTGAAGCCTCGATTTTAGCCTGGTCAGATTTGTGTTGGACTTTTACTTTCAGATGTATAAATAACCAAATTGAGTTGTTTAACCTATTAAGTTGGAAAAATTTGTCACAGAGCAATAAAAATCTATGACCCATCACAATTCTATAGCATATTTAGCAAGATGACAACTATTTTTGGTGTTTCTTCTAAATGTTAATAAATTAAAGCTCACTTGTTTATTGACAAATTGAACTTGACTTGGATATATATATTTATCCATCCAAAAAAGATGCATGCTGGTTTTTCAGAATCTCTTGGGTGCTATATATTGTATCCAACCTAAGAATGCATACGTGGAAGAACAGCAAGTCTCCTCCTGAGTGGTTAACTCTCCGTAGAGAGAAAACAAACTCCTCCCTCAGTTCATCCTCCTCCTTCCCTGCTGTGTGAGCAGAAGACACATACCTGGCATTCACAGGCATCAATTTAGCCCACTGTTACAGGGAAGTAATGTTATCAACACACCATCTTACAGATGAGAGAACTGAAACTCAGGCAGATGAGGACCTTGCTGGGGTCACATGCTAATAAATGGTGGAGTCAGGACACAGTCCTACACAGTCTGGCTCCAGAGCCTATAGCGTTGACTCTTACAACCCACAGCCTTGCACACAAATAATTAACAGCAAGATGATCAGTGTTATGATAGAGAGGAGAGAAAGGGTGTTAGGCACAAGGTGCCACACAGCCGTCAAAGTGTCAGTCTCTTTAGAAGAGGATGGAAAATGCTTGCGGGTGTAGCAATGTTTTATCTTAATATGAATTAGTAATAATAGCTAACATGAACTCTCCCCATGTGTGCTATCTTTTGTTGCATAACAGGACAAAACATATTGCTTGAAACTATAAACATTTATTCATGTACATAATAAGTATTTATTCAAGTTTACGGTTCATCCAGGTGGTTCTCCGGGGACAATGGCAATCATGCATCTGAGAACACTTGGATTCAGTGGGGGCTGCACTGCTGATTGAGACCGGGCTCCCGCTCATGTCTGGGGCTTGGCTGACTACAACCTGTACTGCCTCTGTCTCCTTCTCTTGCTCTGTCATCTCTAGGCTTGTTCACAGGAAAATGGTAGGGTTCCTTGACAGGTGTACCTGTCAAGCAGCTACCTCTGCTGTGTTCTGTTGCACAAAGCAAGACCCAGGGAATTCACCAGAAGCCAAGAGCAAAGAAAATAGACTCTGATGTTTTGTGGAAGAACCCAAAAATTCTTAATGCAAAGGGACTTGGACATAAGAAGCCTGGAGAATTGACAGCATTGTTGTTATCAGCCAATCGCAAGAAACATGGGTTCATTTAAGCCTCCCATGATATTCTTCTGATATTAGTCATATCATCATTGTACTCATTTGGTAGCTCCTTTGAGTAAATTGTGGATCCCTCTGACCTGAGATCTTGCAAGTGGACCAGAGGGAATAGCCTGTGTACCCAAGATTTGTGGAAGAGGGAAGACAGGTGAGCAAGGATCCTCTGGTACTGAAGTCCTGCAGAAATATAGCTATATGCTGCAGAGCGGCCTGAGGCTGGGATGGGAGCAGGAGTCAGAATGAGGTCCCTGGCAGCAGGAGCTGAAGGAGGAGATAGCAGTGAATGGCTAAAGGTTTGTTGCAGTCCAGGAGAAAGGTGATTAGCAAATGAACCAAGGATGTGGCCAGAGACTTTTATTACATGAGAAGAACCAAGAGAGAAATAGGGGGAAGCAGGACAGGTTTGATGTGGAGTAGAAGGGTGAGGGGAGATCTGAGGGACATAAAAGATGGGAGTCACCATTCACAAAATAGATAAATGAGGAGAAAACTACTCTGGGGGTGTGGGAAGCTGGGGACATGAGCGGGTAGAGAAGACTCTGTTGCCATTTACCCAGTAAATATTTCAGCACCCATTCTATGCAAGTACTAGTCTAAGGATTTACTAGGGACCAAACAGACAAAATACTTCGTTTTGTCTTTATCTTTGTTTTATTGTTATACTGTATTACGTAGGGGCCAGTGACATGGAAAAATGTTGACATGTTCAACACAGATACGATTTGTAATATTTTAGACTTGAATTTGGTTCAGTTTGTGATGTGGGATAATACAAGAGGGTGATGGCGTGCAGAATAGAAAGAACAAAGGACAAGGGACAGATCCATATGATGAGCCAGGATCTAAGAGACAGCTAACTTTAACCTCGCTGGTCTACAGGAACCTGGATTTTAGAAAGTAAGGTACCGATCTGTTTGCTCAGATAGCCCTCAAGGAGCCAGCACTGAGCTCATGGACAAAGTAAAATTAATGGACACAGTGCAGCTTCAAAGCCACAGAGATGCACAGCAAGACTCAAAGCTGTCCTTCTTGAGCCACTTGCCCAATTGACACTAACTCATGGGTCTCTCCTGCTGTCTTACCCCCTCATCTTCTGGATGCCAGAACTTCTGGAATAGTACACTATACTTTTGTGGTGTGAGAACTCACTAGGGGTCTTAGTCTTGACTACCTGCACTGACAATGATTCTGCACAGGAAATCAGAATGAGAAACAGTATTTCCATGTGGACCATTTCTTGGGGATCTCTGTGAAAAAGGGGAAATGTTTGCTTATAATTCATTCATTGTCATAATCTACTTATATGACAGCCATTAAGAATACAGGATATAATTTTACTTACCATGATTAAACCAAGGGGTTGGAATTCCTGTTTAGATAAAAATAAGCTTTCTCTGTTTACCATAATTAAAATAAAATTTAATGAAACATATTATATATCTCTTAAGAGAGATTTTTGTTTACACTGATTACCTTTATTATGCCTGGTCTTTACATATATATCCTTTGTTTGTGATGACATATACAACCCAAATAAGGGTTGGGAAGTGAATATTTTGTGTTACTGTGAGATTTTATTGCACTGGTGATTGTGCTACATTTTATTTAGCACTTGGGAATCAAAACAGAGAGTGAAGGCTGACTGATGTCCATCACTTCCTATTAGCTCTGGTCACTCAATTTTATATAAACCCAATAAACTTTCCAGACTTTTATGTTGCTCTAAATCCTGTATTTTAATACTAGTGCCAAATTCACAGTTGATTAGAGTTGTCTTTTGACACACTAAGCTCCAATATTAAGTCATATCATAATCAAATAGAACATACTTCACTCATTTGATAGAGCAATTAGACACCAACCCAACAAGAAGGTATATCGTCTCTCTTAAGTTTAATCCTTGGCTTTATGATTAAAGAGCTGGGCCCTTATTTTCTCAACATCATATCCAAAGCTTTAATCATAGTTTGGCTGTGATCTATGGCTTCCCAAAAGTTCACATTAGATGTCCATGTTAGATTAAGTTCACTTCATGAAGGCTGCCTAATGTCGGTGACGTATTGGTCAAGATAGAAGTTATCATTTATACCCACTGAAGCTGAAGTTGGACACTCTCTTAGGTAATACTCACAGCAGCCCAACAAGGTAGCTCTTTACTATCCTTCACTATGGATTAAGAACTCCGAGTTCAGAGAAGAACTTTGCTCAAGGCTGTGCAGTCAGAAAGGAACAGAACTAAGATACAAGTTCATGGGTATCTGATTCCAAAGTCAGTAGGTCACCAGGAATATACCACAGGGAGAGTGCTAAGGGATTCCATGGAGGTGGGACACTAGCCCAGCTCTGGCGTCCCAGAGGAAGTGGATCTGAAAGGTCTCACCTAGAGGATACGCAGAGCCAGCTTGGGAAGGCCAGAGAGCAGACCCAAAGGATGGAGAGGGGTATAAAAACGGGGTAAAATAGGAAGAAAAGAGTATTCCAGATTGGAGAAACAGCAAATACAAAGACCTGGAAATGAAACAGAATATACTGATGACGCAGGTGAAAAGGTATCTGACCCAGCAGGGCTCACATAGAATCAGCAAGGGTCACAATCAGCACAATGTTAGGGGTTCTGTGGAAAAGGCGAATTGACACGCATTCAATAGGGCAAGTGCCTGTGACAACTCAGCAGTGCTGAGAGGGCAGCTCACTACAGAGAATGGGTGAGGAAAAAGGCCCTGTGGTTAAGACTGTGCAGTGTGTTTATCTCCTGTGATAATTGCCACCATTCACTGTAGAAGTGCATGAGACAGTACTCCTTCCACTTTGTGAGAGACTCTAAGCCTCAGAAAGGGTCAATGGCTTGTCCAAGGTCCTGGCAGCTACCTAAATGGCCCTGAGTTGACCCTGGGTTACAGGGTTGTAAACCTGAAAGCAGGTTTCTTTTTCATTGCTTCCTTCTTGGAGTAAGTCATGAGACAGAATTGAAATCATGACATTCAATTTAGACAATAAAGGAACATAAAGAAAAGGCATAGGGCCCTTCCTCTTGAAGAAAATTCAAGAGCAAAAAGATGAGGTTACTTGCACTAGGTTACTGATTCACAAAGTATGGTCCCTGGACTAGCAGTGCCTAGAAAATACCAAAACTGCAGAGCAAATGAATCAGAAACTCTAAAGTAGAGCCCAATAATCCTTTTTGTAAGTCCCAGAGGTGATTTTGATGCACTTTGAGAACCACAGTCCTGGGCCATCTGGTTAGAAAATAAAGCATTTTATTTACTGTTGACTATAGTTATCATCACTCCAAAACACACAGATGATTAATGATAGAGACGTGAATCAAGGCAGGGAGCCAGTTGCTGGTTAGACTCTTCATGTAAGCAATGTAGACAGATAGTCTAATTAGGTTATTGAAACCCTGACCCCAGTAGGAACCTAATAGTACAACTCCCATTGGTCAGGACACCCTTAAGGCCAAGTGTCCCTGTTGGTTCTTCTTGCAGCAATGTTTTCTCAATGTATGTGTTCAAGCCCTGGGGATTTCCAGATCTGAGCTGTATGACCTTAGGTAGACGTACTGATGCTAAGGAAAGGCATTTTGGCTGGTTTTAAGTCCAAACCCATCTGATAAAAACAAATTTTTAGAAAATCAATAGGTAAGTCACCTTTATAAAAAAATCTGACTGTTTTCCTTACAAGAGAAAAACCTTTAGGAGCATTTTCCAAAGGCAACCAGAATCTTGTTTTAAGTGTTACCTAGGTACAATGAGGCACAGTGTTGACAAGTGAAGCTGGTGTTTGGTCTAACTGACAAGTTACATGGTGAAGCTAACCACAATAGCCAGAAGGCCTTATCCAGCTCAAAAATATAAAGCACTCCGCATGAACCCAGACAACACTGCACTGCCAGAAGCTGTAGTTTAACCTCCTTGTTGTGTCCTCTTTGCTCCAAACTCATCTTGAAGGTGTGGACATACACATGACAGCTCCAAGGCCACATTTTGGGATTAAGGACAGGTTCTGACATGAGGACTTGAAATTGGATTAGATTATTTCTTTTCTTCAGTTTAGGTGTTTTATAAATTTATTGGCTTCTTGCACTGAAAAGGAGAACGCTTTCAGCATAACCCAAACATCTCAGAAATCAGTTCATAAATAGCTTACTATTCTGATGACATATTGCACAAGACGTGACACGGAGTGCAGTGCTGGGCAGGATCTGTGTGCCACAGAGTCTGAGTTACTACATTCCTTGAGATTAGCTGGCCCCCAGATCAAGAGGTGAGAGCAAAACACTTTTTTCTTTTATTAATAAGTCCCATTAACTCCAGTTCCAGTTTTCGATACTCCCTGACTTTCGCAAGGCGTGTTACCAACACAATGACACAATGTTCTGCTTCTTTGCATTACCAAACACAGGAAGTACAATGGGGAAATGGACCTCTCATAAAAATGAGTTCAGACACTTGATGTAGATGTGACAAATAACAAGCTGACTTCCATGTAGGGGATTTTGCTCCTATTTTATGTGAAAATCAAATAATAAAACAAGACAAAAGTATCTATAGGACTCCAGTTTCAGCTTTTTAAATAACACATACATATTGATATCCTATAATAAATCACCCCTACGGTGGAGTCACTTTTTACCCTTTGAGTGTGTGTGTATGGAGGGGCAGTGTGTGTGGGGGGAGGTTGGAGAAACTGATTGAGACTCTTCAAAACTCTGACCACATCAGAAAAGCCTAGTTAGTGACTACTTCATTGTGATGAGTATCGGAGTGTGATTCAAACTTAGAATTAAAACAGGTATTTTCTGGCATTAATTATTAACTGCAAATTAGAATGTCTTATAAGGAACTTTTCAAGCAGTGGCAGTTACAAAGATGTGTGAAGGAAAAATAAAACTATACACAATAAATAAAAGGTAAGAATCTCCCTCTCTCTCTCTCTCTCTCTCTCTCTCTCTCTCTCTCTCTCTGTAATCTGGGGCACATCTCTCTAGCAATGCCATTGTCCCCTGAACTGCTGTAGTCCTCAGAATTTCTGAGGCTCTGAAATGGGTCTCAAAGTCAGAAATGGGTATGAATCAGCAGGATCTAGGGAGAGAAGACATGGGCCCTCTCAAGAGTGCTGAGCAGTTCCTAAAGAGTTTCTGAAAATGAACCAGACATTTCTTTGGCAGCTCCATTCTAGGTGAAAACAGGAATGAGGAAGATGTCAGAATTGGAAGCAGCAGGACAGAAGCAACAAAGAGATACATGCTCAAAATCTACATGTGTCACTGGAGACATTCCTGTCCCTCTCTGTCCTACCTGCTGTCCAGTCCGTTTTCTTCAGTTGTGGAATTTCTGTTGGCTTGTGACTGCCATGTGCAGAATTAACCCAGGACAATGCAAACTTAATGCAGTCTCCAGCTTTCCCAACTCCACGTACTCACTGTAGCCTTGGCTTCCAATGGCTTCCATAATCATGACCTAAATCACCCTAAATCCCATCTTCCCTTCCGCTTGATTCTAATGACTAATCTGTTCTTCTGTCAAGAAGAGATGACACTGCTTGTCATCTCTCCACTTCCTATAGTCAAGATTAATTCATTCACCCAATATTTATTAAGCATCTACATGAGTTAGGCAACAGACAGCCACACTGAGACTATCTCTGTCCTTGTGAGACTCCCATAAACACAGACTTCTAGAGCTCCATAGAAATAGACAGCAATGATCTTGGAATATACATTCTCAAAGGACCGGGGTCCTCAGAAAATTGTTCAATGCCTTCAAGTACCAAGTAAACTATAATGGATGAAAAAGAGTCACTTAATTTATGAAGCTCTACTTCATGCATTTTCTGCTTAGAAAATGCGTTATTATTTTATTCTGTTAGCCTGATATGACTCAATATTCATTTATGAATCTTTATCACCAGTGAACATGATTGTAGTTATAGTAGCCACAAATTCTCAAATCAGATCTTTCTACCAAATAAGTACAATGGAAACAAGATCTCTTCTAAATGTGGAAACTATAGCTCATGCCAGAATTTTGGGGAAATGGAATTTTAATCTAATCACTATTAAGTCCACCTGTGAGGAACAAATCTAAGACATTTGCCTTAAAAAGGGTTTTAAAAGATAACTTACAGAAAAAAAAAGAAAATTAAGCCTTATGTCAGAATTTAGTTCAACTAATTATGTTACTCCTCAAAATAGTCATATCTTATAATAAAAAAGAACACAACACCTTTGTTATTATCTTTTCATAAGTCTTATCTGTATTATTGAAAAAGTTGTAAGAGTACACAGAATATGATTTTTCTCTATTTCTCATGAATTTTTCTTTTTTCAGCTAGTTTTTTTATTGTTGCTTGGTTAAGCAACTTGCCATCATGTCTTGTAGAAAAGTTTCCCTACTTTTTCAGAATGAAATCCTTCTGAACTCGTGCAGATCTTACCTTTGCCAAGCGAGACACTTTGGCATAAGGAGTGCTCAGCTTCCTGCTTCTGACCCATAATTTTATATGTGAAAGTCATCGTGAAAGCCTGAAGGACAACTAGTTTTGAGTGTTTCCAGATACCAAAACCTCCCCCTCTGTTATTTTAAAAAGTCAACAGCTGCTCAGCCTGTTCTTCCCATCACCGTTCATGACTGTGCTAGACAAAAATCCATCTTGAAAAAAAATCTTGAAAACTGAGAACAGCGAAGCAACCAGTGGCAACTAAGAGGCACACTACTGTCATCCACCTCAGCTTTCATTTTGGGGTGCATGTCCAGCAGACTAAATTCTCTGGACAGCAAGAGAGAGTGTCAGCTGACCCGCTGTGACTGTCCCAAGTGACTCACTGCCGTTAACTCCATCAGCGCCATTTGCTGTCCACTTGGACATTTCTGAACAGCTGCTTGGCTCTGATGCTGACTTCTAGCTGGAAATGTGGCCTCCTCTGACTCAGAGGAAGTGGGGGCAGGGAAAGGGATAGAGAGGGAAGGAGAGAAACACACAATGCCTGCTCTCCAAGATGGACAACTCTGGGTGTTCCATTGACTGCTGTGGGAATAATTGTTGAAGAAGTAGAATTACTACAGTCACTTTGTCACATTCTATTTTTGTCTCATATTATTTCTCTCATGAAGTTGGGTTGGGATCTTACACGGAAATAATGTGCTAATATGGAAATTTGTCATCCTTAAGAGATCATCTCATTCCCACACTTTTTTTGTACCTATCCATCTTATTTTCCAAACACAAAAGTGAATATTTCTTTTCCGCTAGAAATATATTTTTAACAAAATGAAAAGTCCACTTTGAATCAATCAACAACTTCTTTGGAGGCTCTGGCTAAACAAGCTCCTGGACTAGACATTAACAAGGATTCTGAGGAACATCAGACATGATGCCTGGATTCAAGAATTTGTAATAAAATGAAGAGAAAAAGGCCTGTTCAAATGGATGATCCAGGAACAATAATATGGGGAGGGTATTGTATCAAGGTGCCAAATGCCTGCTACAGCTACTCAGTCAGAGCTTCAGGGGGTCGGGGGGGGGGGAACTTGGGCCATTGGTTTTAAATCTAGAATGATGGTAACTGATACTAACAACTGAAATTAAATTGATTTTATAAACATGGGCAATGTGTCATAGCTGGGCATGCAGCCCAGGTGTCTGCATTAAAGTCTAAAATATGTTCACATGGCCTTAGGATTTCATTTTAGGGAAAGTCCAAGATTTATATATACATTGTTGTGTGCATAATAAGCACATGTTTTAAAAATTCACATTACCAGAAACACCATTAGCCAGAGAAAAGGTGGCCACACAATTGTTCCTCTCAAATAGTTTATCTACTATTTTGTGAGCAGTGAACAAAGAGGAATCTAGGTTTCCAGGGCTTATCAAATAGTGAGGAAAATAGATAAACATAAGGTTAAAAAGGTTCTTTCATTTTGAAAGATCCCCAGGTCCATTATTTTTATTTCCTAAAAGGAGATTTCAAAGGACACTAAGGACTAGTTACTGTATTTCTTATGATAATAAGAATCTATCTATGGATATAGAGGTTTTCCAAACAATTTCAGCACTTACTAATA
Source organism: Heterocephalus glaber (assembly GCF_000247695.1). The sequence continues at coordinate 23,352,658 of NW_004624745.1, forward strand.
ATTGTTCTGAACAGTAAGCAGAGAAATGTTATTCCATGGTCATTGGTGCTTTGTTTTAATGTGGCTCTCCTACCTTATTAACCCCAATTCTTTATAGTCTGGGGTTGAGGAGACCTTTCTTTCTAAATGCCAAGATAATGCTTGCTACTAAATGAGTGAGCTTAATTAATCTTAAAGTCATCAATTGAGATTTGATCACAAATTCAATATGAAAAAAGAAAGCCTGAAGTTTGAATCTTGACAAGGTTTGAAAATATAAGAAAGCAATATATTTCAAAGAGATGCTTGTATTTAGGACCTAAAATCAAGTAGCAATTTTCCCTTCACAATTCTTATCTAAAAAGGTTTGAATAATTAATGAATGACCAACAGTTTTCCCTTGATGCCCAAATCACAAAGATATGAGTGATATATTCAAATTTTGTATAATCAAGTCTGTCTTAAACTCCTCTATGGGTCTGATGGAAACAAAAAGGCTTTTCTTCAAAAGAAGAGACAAGCTGGAAAGGGAAGCCTTTCTGTAGGGAACTAAGACTTGTCTGATGAAAACATACAATAGATGAAACCACAAGTCTGCTCATGAGTAATCTTGCTTCAATGCCATGGTGTGGTGGTAAACACAGAAATATCCAGAGAAACAAGAAAGAGAAAGAAAGAAGATGGTTTCTATGGAAAAAATGAATTAAAAAATCATTCATCCTGTATGTATTAGTGAGGGAGTGCTGGACAGAATTCCAAAGGGAAGATAACAGTTGAGCTGAGTTCTCAGTATCTTTCCTTCTCCAACTTGGCCAGGAATTGAGAATGACCGGTATTCATCTGAGTATTTATTGAAGTGCCTATTATATGTCAGATAGCATCCTGAAGACTGGAGGTTCCGTTTTGAACTAAACCAAGTCCTTGACCTCTTGATGCCTACCTTCCCATGTGGAAGACCAGATAGATAGACAGATAGATAGATAGATAGATAGATAGATAGATAGATAGATAGATAGAATATGTGTCTATATAATGACATGCCAAATTGTGACAAGGGCTAAAAAGAAAAATAATATAGGGCAAAGTGATGCTATTTGCAGCCATGTAGAAGTGTAAAAATGCAGTGACTTTCATGAATCATCAGGATTTGATTGTCCTTAGAATACAGTATGCTTGACAGGAGGGGGACAGGAAAAGGGTAAGAAAATGGCCAAAGAGGAAGCAGAATTTGGATTTCAACTCTCGTATGATCTTCCAAACACTGCTAAGATGTTTAAGTGTTCTTCTGTCGCAAATCAGGAACCATGGAAAGCTTCTTAAGTAGGGGAATGGCATGATATGGTCTGTTTTTATATAGATAGCTTTCATGCCAGTATTGAAAATGAGTTTTGGGTGAACAGCTCTGGCAGTAGGGAGTCCGAATTAAGACAAGAGCTGCCTGTGTCCTACTGGTCAAATTGAGAAGGTTAAACACAGGCTACCATGTATTTGGTAGCCTGAGTTCTAGAGAAAAGGCATCCTAGACCAGGTAAGTCATTGTGCATAGTTAATTGATTTGTGGTATACTAGTCTTGAATTGAGGAATTGCTTCCAACTCCCCACTCTGCTTGTTTAGAATTTGCACTTATGGTCATGTAAGAGTAGCTACTGTCAAACTCTATGCTATGGTTTGAATGTGTCCTCAAAATTCATGCACTGGAAACAATACTCAATGCAACAGTCTTGAGAAGCAGGATCTTTAAGAGATGATTAAATCATGAGAGCTCCACCCTCTTGAATGTATTAACATGGTTACCATGGAAGTTAGTTGTCATGGGAATGGGTTCCTGATAAGGGAATGAGTGTGGTCCTATTCCTCTTGTACATATTCTCTCTCTCTCTCTCTCTCTCTCTCTCTCTCTCTCTCTCTCTCTCTCTCTCCCTCTCCCCCTCCCCCTCCCCCTCCCCCTCTCCCTCTCCCTCTCTCCCTCCCTCTTTCCCTCCCCCTTGCCTTTCCACCATGGAATAAAGCACCAAGAAAGCTCTCACCAGATGGCAGCATGCTATTATTGGACCTCCCAGCTTTGAGAACTGTGAGAATTAAATTTCTTTTCTTTATAAATTACACAGTACGTGATACACTGTTATAACAACACAAACACAAGCTGAGACACTGTGAACTCTAGATAAAACACCAAAATTAATTGCTGAATACTCTGGAGAGAGATCAAAGACAAGTAAAGATGAAGAGACAGCTGATATTTTCAAGAAGGAAAATATGCTGCTAACTTTCCTGCTTTTTAAAGTTTGTAGGCAGAGAGTAGTTTCCAGTCAGGTCCACAATAGGAAATTAAAATTTGAGTAAAAACCTTTTCCTATTTCAAATTATCAATTATTCATTTTAATCATTTTAATCCTTATTTAAACTTTCAGTTTCTCACACTAGAGAAACTATTCGGTATTTATACATGTGTGTCCTATTTATTTCACTTAAGAGTATGGCCTCAATATGCATCAATTTAGCTATAAATGCCTCTAGTTTCTCATTCTTTATGGCTGAGTAGTACTCCATTTTATTAAAAAAAACCACAAAAAGAATTTTTAAAAAATTGAATAAAAAGCAAGAGCCTTAGAGGTATGAAGAAGGGCAAACCAGATAGGAGACCAGCTAGATAACGATATCCAAACTTTTCGGAATAAATTCTATCACAAATCTTTTGATGAAACTTCAGCTATGTACATATAAGCAACCTAGTTGAGGCTAAAAGAACTGATCATACATTTCATTGGCTGCCCATCATAGAGATAATATTTAGAATTCAATTCTGATTAAGTCAACTACTTGCTTTCAACAAAATAATATTTGGAGAAATCTAGCAGAAGCTACTGTCTCTAAAATGTACCACTCACAAAATCTAGGATTTCTAAATATAGCAGGAAAAATCACTAGACAGAAAAAGAAAATATAAAAAATCCTTGATAAATGCAATCCTTGAAAACACTTGACAAATGTAATCTGATCTTGAAATGACCTAGAAATTAGAATGTATAAAGATTTTAAAGTAAATATTTAACCATGATGAAAATATGTAGGAAATATGTGTGTAATGAATGAAAAAAATAATAAATCTTGGCATAGAAATAGACACTATAAACAATAACCAAATAGAGAAACTTGAACAGAAAATACAATACTTGAAATAAAAAATCAACTGGATAGGCTTAGCAACCAGGAAATGACACAAAAAAACCTCAGTGAAGTTGAGGATAGATCAGTATAGTTATAAAATCTGAGAAATGTAGAGAAAAAAGATTTTCTTGTGAGGAAAGAAAAGAGTTGTACCATTCATACAATTTGAGTCCTAGATGGAGAAGGGAAGAAAATAAGGCCAAAAAGTTTATGAAGTAATAATTCCTCAAATTTGATAAAAGGTAATTATAGAATCAAGAAGTTCAGCAAGTCCAACTCAAATTCAAAGAAAACCATAGTAGGACCCATCATGGTTAATTTAAAGAAAACAAAGATAAGAAAAGATTCTTAAAGCAACCAAGAAAAAATGATATATTATTTAAATTGGAAAAACAATAAAAATAATTACTGATATCTTATCATAAATCATGGAAGCCAGATGGTGGTTGAGTCAAGATTAATTCAAATGACAAAAGAAGAAAAATATTCCAAGTTATATTTTTCAATCCAGTGAAAATAACTGTCAAGAATTAAGATAAGGATATTTTCAGATGAATAAAAACTAAGATAATTTGTTGCCAGTGGATCTGCCCTCTAAGATATGCCATAGGAATTTCTTCAGGCTGATAGAAATTGATACTAGATGTAAAATGCAACGTCAGAAGAGATTCAATCACCAAAGTTGAATTTACCAACAATGGCAAATAAGTAAGCATAAGTTTATAACTTTGTATTCTGAGGTCTGAAAAGTAGGTAGCCGATAATGCGGCATACACGACAGCTACAGCATAAAAGATGGGGGAAGGGATAAATAGATCTGTAAAATTGCAAATGCGTATATTTTACATGAAATGCCACAATGTCAAGTCTAAGCAAGACCATGAAAATTTAAGAATGTATAGAAATGTGTACAGTAGTTAATTGATGACTAAAAGTGTAACCAAGAAGGTATCATTAGAACACTGATAAATTAAAGTCAAATCTAAAAATATATTTGTATAGCCCCAAATAAAGCAAGCACAGAGCTTAACGTCTTTCCTCTCTATAGACTCCCTGGTGACTTTATTTATTACCATTTATCCAACTGCTATCTCTAAAAGATGATCTATAAAGTGTCAAAGTCCAAAACTATATCTCTAGTCGACATCTTTTTCCTAAGATCTAAACCATCTAACACAGAGATAAAAAGAAAAGCTTCATTATCTAGAAACAGCTTTTCGTTTTGTTTTAATTAATGGCATTTGGATGGAAAATTGGAATAGCTTTATATTAAAATTCTAATTTTTGAGGCATTTTTTAAAAGTGAACATCTGAGACACAAGTCCTGAATCTCTGTGATAGCACCATTGGCTGAAGCTGAGCAGTGACTTCACTATTTAGTCTGAGCACTCAGTGATGCCCTAATTACAACTATTCCTTATCTTCCTTATTCACTTTGTGATGTCTGCAGAATGAAAAAGCAAGTGAGTAAATCACGTCATTACATCTGCTGATAGGAACACAGTCACACTGTAATGCAACCTGTTACTGCACTGGCTTTGTATCAACCTGGTCATGCTGACCTGAACGGAGTTTGAAATCAACAAGATACCGTCTCCCAAGGAAGTTAAATTTAAATAGGTCTCTCTACGTCATATCCTTAGGGTTGATTTTTGAGCCTCAGCACCAATATTCCTAGTTGCCCCTTGCAGATTTCATCTCCTGGGCTTCAGTGCGTCATCAGGGAGACTTGGTCTATTTCAGAATCCAATTCGGTCATCTACTAGAGTAACTTTCCACCTTGATTCCATGTCATTCAGAAATCTGACACCATGCTGCATTTTTCAACTTAAATGAAATCCGGTTTTGGTGACAAAGAAAGTGATGGTTAATTAATTGCTATCATTTTGGGACAATTCAACTTAGGAACAAGTCCTCTCAGATGACCTTCAATGTTCACGTGAAGCCAAACATACCCCACAAGGATGTGACTTTATGATGGATGCTTCTACTAATGTTTTTTTGTTGACCTAGTACTTCTGTTTTTTGATACATTTTCTAACATCAGCAACACAGAGAATATGAATTGGTAGTGCCAGGAAAAAAACAATAGAAGAACACAAGGCCGCAGTTTAAGGTATTGTTTGAACTCTGGTTAGTTCTCAAGGCTGGGCAGCCTCCCCGGGACAGTCTCATCCAAAATTTCATAGATTGTTGCCTCTGGGAATGTGGGAGTCTGGGAAGGATTTGCAAATATTTTCATACCCCTCCCATCTCCTGCATCATAAAGAGGACCATTCATGTAGCTTTCTCTCTGTTTTTTCTTTTTGTACTGGCATCTTTTGAAAGAAAAGGCAGGAATTAATACGCATGTGGGAAACAAAGGTTGCCACATACATATTTAGATTGTTAAGCCAGATTCAGAAAAATTAACAATTTTGGCATGCATGGGTAAAAGTCTGGGATCTATGCCCTTTTATGATGAGTAGCAACCTGTTTCTCCACTGTGTCTCAGGTTCTAGGACAAGGAACAAAGTCTTCATAATTTAGGAGCAACTGAACAGTGAGGACAACTAAAAATATGAGTCTGTCTCCTCAAGTCAGGAATGCTCACAGCAAAGTGAAACCCAGCTGATCTTTACCTTCTCTTTTCTGGGGCGTGCTGAGGGTAAAAACATCCCTGAACTGGGGATAGTGACACTGGCCTACATAAAAAATATGTCCCTGGCTAAGGCTCCTTCCCTTGCATTCTTAACTCTGATTTTGTACATTAGCATGTTGTAAGAGAAATCAAAAGAAACTGGGTTAGAGGTTTTAGACATCATGGTTTTGATGTCTAGGAAAAGCATCCCAACCTATTTAAAACATTACATTGTGCTTTTATTGAGATATAAAGTATAACACAGAGTTCAGCCACTAAGACAAAAAAAGTACATCAATCCCTATAGAAATCTTTTAGGAAGACTATAAGCTAGCATACGACCTAACAATAAAACAGCGTGTGCACAATGCTTGTCTTCCAAGCACTTTACAGGCATGGCCTACTTATTGCTCATGGCTCATCCTGGAGATGCCAGATGAGTACTACGCATCTTATTCCACAGAGGACAAATCCGTGAGAGATGGGTGGACCACCTGAGACCGTACTGTTGGATATTTCTCACATAGCGATCTTCAGAGCCAGCATAGCATTTGGAATGCAGATGTTCTCACTGTGATCAGTTTGTCCTGCTTCTGAAAGCTCCCCCATCCCCAGGTTTCCTCTTCAAACTTCTTGTGCTCTCATCCTTTCTCCTTGAACCTGGAAGGAGTTTGACTATTCTCCATGTGTTGATGCCTCTGAAATTAACTTAGGATCTTTTCCAGGTCTTAGGGCCCTGGGGTCTTGACCTCTGTTCAATGTAAGATCAGATTCCTTGATTCAGAACCTGAGGTTATTTAAGCTGGGTGTGGCGGCACATACTTGCAATCCCAGCACTGAAGGAAGCTGAGGCAGAAGGATAGCAAGTTCAAATTCCACCTGAGCAACTTACTGAGACGCTGTCTCAAAGTACAAAATAAAAAGGAATAGGAAGATAGCTCAGAAGCAGAACCCCAATAGATTTGATGCCCAGTACCACAAAACAAACGGACACAAAAAATAAAGAAAAAAACAAAACACTCGGTTTATTTATAGGTTCTCCGTCTTTCAATTTTCTCACAGGGATATTGTCCTTGCTCTGACCATGAACAGGAGTGGACTTTAAGTGAGTTTCCTAGTCTCACTGGCCTTCAGTCTTTTGTTAAATAGCAGCAGTAAGATTATGTTGTTATGAGAATTAAATGAAGCAATGCAAAGTATCCGGCACATATTAAGCACTCACAGATTTTTATCACCACCAAGGGTCTCACTCTTCAGTTTCCATTTCTTTACCCCAGCCAAAATCCTAGTTCAGATCCTCTCTCCTTACTACATAGACAATTTTTCATCACTTGCTATTATGGACTGAATGTTTGTATGCCAGCAAAATTCTAATGTCCAAGCCCTACTCTCCAGGGGACCATTTGGAGATAGAGCCCTGATGGAAATAATTGTGGTTAAATGAGGTCATAGGGGTGGGGCCCCAACCCAGTGTAATCGGTGACCTTGTAAGGAGAGACACTGGAGCTGGTTCTCTGCATACACGTACTGAGGAAAGACCACATGGGTACGGGGAAAGGGTGCCATCTGCAAACCAGGATGAGAGCCATCACCAGAGCCCAGCCATGCTGCACCCTGGGGGCCAGACTTTGAGTCTCCAACACTGTCCAAAGTGAAGTACTGTTGTTTCAGCCACCCAGTCAATGACATTTTTGCTACATCTGCCCTACAAAACTAAGACACTGCCTATATGTGTCCCTTCCATTATTAGCCTCTCTGTGACAGCATCCACAGTGTTCACCTTTGTACCCTTCTGCATGAACTGCAGAACTCATGGAGCACAGAGCACGCAGTTCAACACCTCCCCACCGTGCCTCATTACCATCCAGTCTGCCAGTGATTTAAGCAAATGTACAAGAGAAGGTGCTTCTGTTAAACCTATTGTTTTCTTCATAAGAAGGAATGCATTTCACCTACAGATGGCTTTGATTTTGACCTTTGCTTCCTCGTGCGTGTGTGTGTGTGTGAGTGTGTGTGTATGTGTGTGTGTGTGTGTTGGTATTGGGAAATTGAATGCCTGGCCTTTTCACTGAACTACATCCCTTGCCCTTCATTTTTATTTTTTATTTTGAGACAGGATCTCATTAAGTCACTAAGTTGCTCAGCCTGAGCTCAAGCTTGAGATTCTAGTGCCTCAGTCTCCCCTGATCCTGGGATTAGAAACACGCACTACCACCCACATAGACTAGTTCTTCTCTTTTTTATATAAATGGGGGTAAAGATCTTATAGACCAGTGGTAGCAAACCTTTCAGAGCTTTCAGTGAACAAACAGCCCCCTGAGGTTTGCGTGCCATAGATTCCCACCACTGCTATAGACAATCATCTCTGATCAATGAGTGTTTAACCTAAGGATGTTTCAGCTTTGCAGTAGTACAAAAACATACCCAAATATCCAGCCATTTTCACTCTCAGTGTATCAGTCAATACATTATATGAAATTGAACATTTTACTATAAAATAGGCTTCACATTAGACGATTTTGTCTAACTTTAGGCTGATGTAAGTGTTGCGAGCCTTTTTAATGCCTCCCTGAGCAGGAGGAAATTTCCAGCAGACTGTCTTGGGGAGGGGGGCGGGGGTTCATTTGCACATCAGTGCTTCTGGATCTCTAACTGCTAGCCTTCCAACTGTTGCTGTTGTTGTTGTTGTTGTTGTTGTTATTCTACTCAAGCCTTCAACTGATTGGAGGAGGCCCACCTGCATTATGGAGGATAATCTGCCTTACTCAAAGTTCTCCATCTTAAATGTTAATCTCCCCAAAAGCACCCTTTAAATTGCCACATAAAATCAATTATTGCAAGTACTATTATACAAACTTTTGATGATAAACGAGGCCAAGAGAATCATTTCAGTTCTTTGAACATTACTATCACTGTGGCCCATAGGCTCTTTAGAATACAAGCGAGGTAGAGAGAAAGATGGATTATGACCAAAACTATTGCTCCCTTTACTGTCTTTTCTGAAAATAGGAATCATGATACAAAATTTGAGATATTTGTGGAAAACTGTGGGAGCTTCTAGGAAAAGCCTGAGCCCATTTGATGTCTTTGTGCAAATCCTTGTTTTGGCAAATGCTGGCGAGGGAGCAGGTGGCTGGATTTCATTTTTTAATCATGGCCCAAGACCATTCTGTGTATTCCATCATCCCATGTACATCAGCTATGGCTTTAGACTGTATTACAGCCTGGATCAGGTTAAGTTCTGGTGAGGGTACAATTTAATGATTACATTGATAACAAGCCACATATAAAAAACTAGCACCAGTGAAATGGACTCTGTGCTCTTAACCTTAGACAGGGGTTTACAAGTTCTTCAATGCCTCCTGAACAGAGAAGCCATCATTTTCAGGAACCCACTCTAATGTCTTCAACCAAAACACCAGGACACTGGGTCATTCTTTATATCAAAGCAAAATCTTTTACATGTAATTTAAAGTAAATTCATTATTTTATTCTGTTATGGATGCAAAGAAAAAATGCGCTTTTCTCATATCATGGCCACCCTATCAGTTTTTAAAATACAAAGTGTAACAGTAGTTTATGATTGAACTTAGAAGGTGTGGATGATTAAGACCATTGGACATCCTTCATCCTCTGACCTTCAAAATTAGTATCAGAGGACAGAGCCTACCCACCCTCTCAAACCATTGCTGGGGTGTGGGTGTGTGGAAAAGGGAGCGCTCCAGCAGCTGGTGCCAAACCAGTCCTGGGATCACACAGCCAGCCCGGCTCTACCCACAAAACCACCACCAATAAAAATAATAATAACTGGACCTCCCACATGTCTAGTGCTTTGATTTTCAATGGCATTAACTCACACTCTCTTACTAAAAGGCCCTGAACACTTATGCATCAATAAAATAAAACAAAGCAGAACACACACAAGTGTGAGGTAGTCATCATTTACATCTTAAAAATGAGGGGATTATGGCTAAAAGAAAAAAGATTTAGTAGCTTGCCCACACTCCCATAACAAGCAAGGAGCAGAGCTGGATTTGAAATCAGATCCTCTTCTGTATCGAGCAGTCTTGGATCCAGATTCCATAGCAGCTGCGAGGTAAAAGGGGTGGGCCTGCGTCTCTCCTAGCTGCCTGCATTTCCTCCTGTATCAGGCTGCAATTTAGTTCATTTCCCCTGACCAGCTGGAGAGGATGGATTCGAGAAAGGAACACCCAGTCACAGGATGGGTCTCTCCTCTGTGAACCTACCTAAGGTGCTTCTGAGGATCAAAAGAAGCTTGTGATCCATTTTGATCTCTCACTGTCTGATGCTCTAACCTCTTCATGTTTTTGTAGCCCAATAATGATCTTTTTATGTTTATTCAGCCCACGGATAATCTCTTTTTTTCTTTTTTGGGGGTTTGTCTGATGTTTACCATATCTTCCCTATATGATTTCTGATCCAACTCTCCACGCACAATTACTTGGTCTAAATATAACTATTGAAAATTAATATATATATTCAATACAGAGTGCTATATTTATGTTGCTGTTGATAATGTTGTTTTAAGATTTCAAGACCCTCCTTGGATAATCACATTTAACAAGTAGTAATATTACTCAAGTGCATTGGAAAAAGCAGGGGTCGAAATTGTAGACCAGATCTTTCACCCTACACCTTCTCTTCACCCCACTGACCTTCATTGTTTTTGTTTGTGAGGCTTCAGAACTGCTCACAGACACCTGCTAAGGGCACTCCCTACTGGAAACGTTGGCACCCAAGTCTAAGCCCTGTCCACTAAAGCAACAGAAGAGATACAATGCAGATTCGTGTAATTTGAAGGCCAGAGAAGATCTGTTGAACTCTCCTCTTCTATACTTGGTGTGGTCAAATTGGTTTCTTAAGAAAATTACATTTTGATTAAAAAATACTTAAAACACAAAAACACAGAGAAATGTCTGGACCATTTTCATACAGCATCCTCCTTCCATGGTACCCCACCTCACATTACGACAGGGTTGTGGGCTTAACCAAATAGCCCCAATTTATGTTGACTACACACCCTCCAAACTCCCCAAACCAGTTAGGCATTATTGAGAGTTTTGCCATTCAAATATTTTTCCAGTTGTTTAGTCTTGGCCACACCCACAAAACAAATGCCAAAGCTCTGTCACCCTGGTGGGCAAACACAACTCTCCGCTTCTAGCCGCTCCCAGACCTGGCACACATTTGGCCCGAAGCTGTTTTGCTGTTTTGTACAAATGGAAGCCACTCAACTGCTTTTACGCCTTATTTTAATGCCTTATTATTTCAAAGGAATCTCTGTTCTTATTGACAATAATTACTGCTAACTCCCCCATCAAGTTCAAAGGCTCCTGTGATTATGAAACTTCTTCTAAGGACTGCTGATTAATCCAGCTTGTTATTAAATTAGAACTATATTCTTGACCTGTTTTAATGAAGGTTTTATTACTGCTTTCCTAATAAGCTTAACTATCACCTTGAAATCACATTAATATTTTTCTAATCTGTATTATCTCTATTAGGGGACTACAGCCTCACTATTAGATGGGTGTTTAATCTCTCCTGTGATTTGGCTCCAAATTATCAAACTCATGTTCAACTCCCTGATCTCTGCACATCCCCCCTCCTAACACTACACACACACACACACACACACACACACACACACACACACACCCCTTCTGATCCAACCGGATGATTTTATGCTTTGAGGTTTGAACACACGATGTGTAGTACATCAACCTCCTTGCCTTTACACTCCTCCTTTATGGCTGCTCCTTTACTGTCATTGTCTGCTTCCAACCCAGCTCCTCCAGCCCCCTCGCTCACTGAGTCCTGGGATCCCCAAAAAACACACACGTGGCCTCTCCCACTCATCATGACACTTACTGTAAAGTTAAGACTTAGTGTCTGTCTCTCAGCCCTGACTCCACAGCTGGGTTATAAACATCAGAAAGTGGAGTTTGCACCTATACATCATCATGGCCTTGAAATTTGACAGAGCAGGAGGATCGCTGCACTTGAATCTAAAGAATTGGCAGGCGGTGTGTAGTTCTAGCTATTATTTATCAGCAATATGGTCCTGCGCTCTTCACTCACCCCTTTTGGCCTCAGTTTCTCATTCATGAATCGGAGAACACGCCTTTCTCAAGGACTTGACTGAACTGTTGCAGGGAGCAGATGTTACCCTGGCAGAAAGCCTTGGAGTCATCTTGGCTCCCACTATCTTTCATTTCTGAACCCAATTCATCAGTGGATTTCACTGGCTCCCTTTCTGCACTGTATCTTGGGTAAAACTACTTCTACCACCTCCAATACATCTACTCTGTCCCAAGTCCCATTGCTTTCACCTGGACTGCTGAAGTAGCCTCCTCACTCAACTTCCTGACTCCCCTTTATCTGCTGGACCCTATAATCTCTTTCCATGTGATCTTTTAAAGCCTATATGAGGAAATGCCCTGGCTCTGCTCAAAAGTCTTCAGAGTCTAGGATCTTGCTCAGAATGAAGCATAAAGTCCTCACCAGGGTCTCTCTCACCCTGTTTTGTCACCTTCTTTTCCCACAGCCAGGTTTGTGGATCCAAGAAATGGTAGAGTAAGACCAGATCCAGAGGAAATATACTGGCAAAGCTTTAAGGGAACTTCTGCTCCTGCAAAAAAGAAGTTACAGCTCTGAAGGAGGGCAGGGCAGGTCAGAGGTCTGAACAAAGGAAAGGGTTACCTAATACACAACAGTTCCATCTAGGTCCTCTATCAGAGGTTCAAACTTGTAGAAAGTGCCAGGTCTAGATGGTCAGTGTCTGAGCTCAGGCCCAGGCAGCTCACTGCTCAGCTCTGGCTGCGAGGGTCAGGCAGGTTTGCAGGAGGCTGGTCCTTGCTGTGTCCATGTTAGGAGGCTGTATTTGTAGCTGCTGTATTTTTAACTGTAGGGATCTATGTGAGTCCTATTTATGTCCTTGTTGGTTCTTCCATGAAAGAAAGCAGGCAAGATCCCCGCAGGCCTCTTTCCCAGAATTTGATTGTTTCATTCTCTTTTGGGTGATCTCTGACTGTCTTGCTCCTGCTCTCCTCAGTCACCACCTCAACTATTGTCTCCTTCTAACTCCTGAAACACAAAACATGAGTCCACATCCTCGCCCAGGACCCAATCTTTTTTTTCCTGGCACAGTCTCCTCTAGCAGCCATCTAGGTCCCTTCTGTATAACTTTCACTTCCCTCTGTGTCTTGAGGGCACTTCATCTCGGAGGTCTGCTGAATGAGCCTACATTTCAAAAGCTTTCCTCCACACACCATCTCTCTATTCCCTTACCATGTTTTATTCCTCTCCAGCCTTTTTACGAGATTGATACGACATGGGCTCGTGTGTTCATGTATGTAGTTTCTGTTTCCCCTCTGTTAGAATGGTGCCTCCGGACAGCAGATCATTGTTTTGTTTACTGCTATCTCCCTAGCACCTTGAAAAGTACCTGGAACATAGTACAAGTACCAACCGAATAAATGCATAACTAAATAATGAGTATAAAGAGTTTATTTGAAGCCATAATATTTTAACCAATGATTCTCTGTCTTAGTTGTTCATTGAAGTCTACGGGGAAATTTTAAAGACTACTGATGTGCAGATAACACCCTAGACCATTTACTCTTGGACTGCAGCCCAGGAATTTGTACATTGTTAAAGCTCCCTAGATGTTTCCAATGTAACCAAGGTTGAATATCAGGGTTCTTGAGCATACAAAGTCGTGTCTATGTTCTAATAAAATCTGTGTTTCTAGCTAGCACCTTGCTAGCTGAGTGCTTATACATTTCAATAATTAATACTTCTTGACCTATTGATTTAGGAAATGACCATTTTCAATGCATAGACTATATATGCACCAGAAAAACCTCAATACAATTTTTCTTGATTGCATTTTGATTTGTATCTTGTTTGGAGAATAGAACTACAAGAATTAAATGGCTACTCACTGCAAGATACTCCGTCAGTTACCAAAGATACAGATTTCAACTAATGTCCAAGTAATGAGGATAATATTTTTCATATGGTAAATCCATGAATTTTTTTTAAAAAAATTTTTCAAATAATTTTGCCCTGGTTCTCCACAGATTGAATCAGAGACATTTATTGCCTCAGGGGAAGGCAGATACTGCCTAAAACAAAGACAACTTTGTTCAGATTTAAACAGCAAACAAGATTTGTGAAGATGAAGTCAGACAACAGTCTTGAAAGTTAAACTTGTGGAGGGAGAAAAGAATTTGATAAATATGCAAGCTTCCTTTTAAATATAAGTGAGAAAGGTTCTAGAAATGATCAATAATTTCTCAGATATTTGGATCTTGAGGCCCTTTTGCAATACTAAAAATTATTAGTGTCCAGAGAACTTTTGTTTGTCACTATGAGCTATATCTATGAATAATTACCATATTTATAAATTAAATTTGAGAAGTTTCAGAATATTTATTATTTTTAAGAATATTTATATTTTTATAATGATGGTAATAAATCCATTACCTGTTAATGTAACATATTTTATCAAATAATTATATTGCTCCAAACCACATATGAAGACCGACTTTTCTGGTTTTCTGTGAATTTCTTTAACGTTTAGTTTATTAGAAGAAAGTTGGATTTTAGTACACCAGCTTGGACCCAATCTGTTTCAATTGCTTGTTTTGGTTCATGTATGTGAAGACGATTCAACTTCATCCTCTGTTAGTCAGTTTTCAATTGCTATAACCAATACCAGAAAGAATCATCTCATAAAGAAGAATGGTTTATATTGCTTCATAGTGTCGGAGTTTTCGGTCTATGATCAATTGACCCCATTGCTCTGGGGCTCTGGTGGTCCATCATGATGAGGCCAAGTGGCATAGCAACCTGTTCATCTCATGGCAGGAACAAAAAATAAGGAGCCCTAAAACCTCCCACTAGGCCCCATCTTCAAAAGGTTTCCAACACCTGCCAATAATGCCAGCTGACGACCAAGCCTGTAACATATAGCCTTTGGGAGTTATCTCAGATCAAAGCTATAGCATACAATTATATAGTTCAAAAGGCAAGATATAATTGCCATTTCAGATAACTGTTAAATTCTTTGATATGACAACAAACCTCTACAAGTGATAGCTTCTCAAGATTTAAAGTTTAGTTGTAATATGGAATTTGAATCTGTAGCAGTGAAATTTCATGCTCTGCTTTACTTAATTGATCTAGGTTGTGCTTTAAGCAGAACTTCCATTTACACATACCTTTATAACATCACACATTGCCCATTTGGAAAATATTGGGTCACTAAATTATGCAGGTCTTCCACATCTTGACACTTTTTATTACTTAATAACAAAAAATACATTTATTAAATCATCCATTTCATTAGAAGTGCCTTTAAGTACTTGGAAGTAAGTTCAGTGGTGGAAATAAATTTATGAAATTCATATTTTCTCTTGAAAGCTCAAGTTTCAATATTCATAACAAATGCTTTAATTTTTTTTGGCAATTGATCGGTTTGCTTAATTTTTGAAAAAAATTTCTCACAAATACCTAAATCTAAATAACTGTAATTTATTGGTCAATCTTTCAAATAACAGTGGTGTTCCATGAAAAATGGGGCAAGTCCAGGATGCTCACAACTTGCTTCTGCTCCTTGAGATAGCCATTGTGGTTGAGGGTGTAGCAGAAGTACTTTACACATACTTCCTGTTTTGTTACATAAAATATTAAAAAGATATGTCCTCAAGGGTTCAGATTTAATAGTTTATGTGCTCAAGGGCTCAGATTTAATTTGTATTGCTTAAGGACAGCCTATTATGAAATTGACTTTTCTTTTTTATTTTCTTCCTATATTCTTTGTTTTCCTTTCTTTCTTTCTTTTTTGCCATGTGATGTATGTTCTTCAGAATAACATAACTAGTAGAATTATTTCATGCCACTAACTTGATTGCTGTTAAAGGTGCCAGCAATTTTATCTACTGTTGTTTTTATGACATTAGTGTAAATGTCAACACATGTTTTAGAAAGGAAAACAATGTCTTAGTGCTTCTTCAAATGTCATACCTTGGATACCCCCAATAAATGCATCAGAGAACCCCACACTGCTGCTCTAGAGTCATGCTAGAGTCATGTCATAAAGGAAGCCCCATTGTCTGTAGATTTCAGGAAACACTTCCAGTCCCTTAAGAGTAGAATAAAGAAGAGAGAAAATGACTGATAGGATGGAGACAAAGTCAAGGACATGGTGTTGAAACCAACCAGAAAAATTTGAGTGAAGTTATCTGAGGAAAATCTTTGTTTCTCACTTCCTATGTCCTTTCCCAGACAAAATGTCAAGCTCCTAAGAAACACCTGATAGTCATCATGATATAGGCCTAACATGGTGCTGTTCAAGATGCAGATTAAAAGTGGCACATGCTTAACACTATACTTAATAGTGAAAGACTGAATTCTTTCTTTCTACTTTGGGAACAAGGGAAGGATGTCTACTCTCATTAATCACATTCACCACAGAACTTAAAGTTCTATTCATGGCAGCAGAGCAAATGAAATAGATCAGATTGGAAAGAAAGAGGTAAAAATCTCCCTATTTGCACATGACATGACACTACAATGCAAATAGACATATAGATTGGAGAAGAAAGAATCCAGAAATAAGCCCACGTAGATATTCACAACAGATTATTTTCTCATAAAAATAAATCCCAATTGTGATAAAATATGCACAAAAGAACGAATATCATAGTAAAATATTGTAGTTCTAATTCTGATCATTACTTAGTTTTAAAAATTGAAACAAAACTCACATACCAAAAATCACCCACTTAAAGTATATAGTTCAGTGGCTTTTATTAGATTCATAAAGTTGCTCAACTATCACCATTACCTAATTCCAGAACACTTCCATCTCCCAAAGAGAAATCCTGTACACATTAACTGCCACTCTCCATTTCTTCCTTACCCAGTGGCTGGAAATCACTAATCTACTTTTTTCCCATGGTCTTAGTTATTGTGGACCTTTCTTGTTCATAAAATTATGCAATATGTGGCTTTCTGTGTCCATTTCATGGGCCAGGAAGAACGTACAGGGTGGCCCAGGACCCAAAGAGGTATGCCAGGATGATGTATAGATCCACCAAGGATTCTGATGGCCCTGGGGAGAATTCAAATTGACTAGAGTCCTTAAGAGACTACTCAGAAATGACTGAGTTAACCTGAAAGAGTTTTAAACCAGACAAGACTAAGATACTAACTATTTAGGTCTGTAATTTGAGTTTTCTTCCCCTTTTGTAGGGGAAGAGAGATGCTCCAAAACAAAATGAGGTCAGTTCTGGAAAATAAGGAACATCTCTTTCTTTTAAAGATCTGAACCATACTATTTAGGATCCAATCTTCTCAGCTCTTAACAAGTTCAGTGTTAAGATCAGGAAACTGAGGCCCAGAAATGTTTAATGATTGTCCAATGTAACATGCAAATTAAATGCTATCTGCTTCCCTGTCCTATGCTATTTCTGAGAAAAAGTTGTCTTTTGCTAAAATCAAAGTTGAATATTTTTAATAAACATAAACTAGAAAGGATCACATACTTTAACATCTCATCCAAATCAAAGTTTACAATTTTTGTAGATGTATCAACCAAAGCAAAGCAAAACAGAATGTCTTAATTAATTTTCTTTTTTTTTTTTTTTTTTTGGTACCGGGGATCGAACTTGGGACCTTGTGCTTGCAAGGCAGGCACCAGAACCACTGAGCTAAATCCCTGGCCCCTGAATGTCTCAATTTTCAAAAGCCATTTCTTATGAGTTTTCAGTACTTCATACTTAAAATTTAAAACAGATTTCTAAGACAGCTTTTAAAAAATTATAATTAGTAATCAATCAGCATATTAATTATATTTTCTTAATAACCAGCTGGTATTCATTGAGCATCTACTGGGTGCCAGGGCTTGGCTGACATTATTTCTTCTCATCCATAGAATCACATTTGGGAAGAAGAGAACTGAATAAAAGACCTCAAAACCACACCATGAATCAATGGCAGAGCCCAATTCTAGTCCCTTCTATTGACCTCTCTTCCCTGTGACCTTGACCCCTGCACCATTCTGTCAAGAAAATTTTCACCCCAACAACATCTTGATTTTTAGGCTGTGAAATCCTGGTAGGAGGTCAGAATGGAAAATAAAGACGGGTCACTTTAAAGTGTATGATTTGACTGGCATGACATTTTTAGTTCCTTTTTTTGTTTTATTTCAAATGAAACAGAGTAAAGCCAGAGTAAAATTTATTCTTGACTGCAAGTGCATGATAATTCAAGATCCATATTGTGATTCATTATTAAATTCTAGAAAAGAGGCAAATGAAAAAGAAAAGGAGACAAAGTGTGTGTACATAAGTCTGTGTGCAGAAATGATGTGAGCATGCATCTGCTTGCTTCAGAGTAATAAAATATTATTTTATTTTTAAAAGAATGTTTGACATCAGTTTTAGTGAGAGCATTTCAGTGATAAAACTTTTAATATACAGATTATTGAGAAAAAAATTTAAATATGTTTCTTTTAGGATTTGAACTCATACTACAACCAAAGATGAGTGACACAGGATGTTATAGATTGCATTGTATACCCCTAAGAAAGATATTTTAAAATCTTCACCCCCAATCCCTTAAAATGTACTCATATTTGGACAGAAGGTCTTCATAGATGTAATCAAGTTAAGCTTAAGTCTTTGAGAAGGGTCCTAATCCAATGTGAATGATGTCCTTAGAAGAGGGGGGAAACTTGGACAGAGACACACAGAGAGGACACCATGTGACAACAGAGGCAGGAGTGGGAGTGATACAGCCACAAGCCAAGGATGCTCAGGAGTGTTGGCCACCACCAGAAGGTGGAGAAGGCAACAAGGGTTCTACCCACTGTCTCAGATGGAACATGGCCTTGTTGACCCCTTGATTTCTGAATTCTGGCTTTCAGAATCATGAGAGGATATTTTTTGCTACTTAAAGCACCCATTTGTGATACTTTGTTATGGCAGCAAGGAAGCTAATCAGTAAGGATTTAGGCAGGAAGGAGGGGGCTGCCGAGGGAAGATGATCATGTACTGGAAGAAAGAGGAAGAGAGAAAATGATGAGACAAGAAAGAGGTGACGTGTTCCAGAAAATGAGGAAGCTTTGATGCACCAGTACTTTCTTGTTTTGATTTTCTTAGAATTCAAAATACACAGAAAAAGGCTCATGTGAATTAAGGATTGCGGACATAAGAAAAACCACCCACAAATTTTGCTGCCCAGATGTTGACAGCTTCATCAAAGTGGGTAGTAAAAACTTTTTAAAAAATGGGACCAACCATTTTTCTTAATTACTAAAAAGAATATCACACATTGGAGCTGGGGATTTAACTCAGTGGTTCTGCTGCCTGCCTTGCAAGCACAAGGTCCTGAGTTCGATCCCCAGTACCAAAAAAAAAAAGAATATCACACAGTGCATGTGTGTATGTGAGGCCATGCCCTTCACAGTACTGAGCCTCATTAAGAAAGAACATGTTCTTGGATTTTTTCCACTCTGAATTTCCCACATTGACAACATTGTCCTAGTTCTGGTATCTCAATTAAATAACCCGCAGAGTTCTTCAAATCAGAAATGCATGACGATCATAGAACTAGATAATTATTACTGGATACACCACAAGAGGAAGTGTATGTTATTCATCATTTGGACTTACATAAAATGATCAGTACATGGTGCTGGGCAGCTTCTCAAGTGTGTCACCAAGTTTTTCTCAAGAAGGAACAGAGAGATGCCTTACCAGGGTGACACACAGAACTGTCTCGTGTGCACAGGGCCAGGGACTCTGCTGCTTATTCCATTGTATCCTTGGGCCAGACACTGGGTCAGCGCTCACAGAACCCTTTCTTCCAGGGATCTGGTACCAGCATTGCTTTTGCTTCCCCTCAACCCAATGTCTCCTCTGTCCTTTCAACCCAGAATGGCAGGGTTCCTCTAACTGACACAAATTCCACTGGCAGGAGGTCAGTGCTGTCCTTCAGCAGCTGTGACAATGCAAGGGTCATTTTGGCATCCCTATCTGGAGACATGGCCTTTTTTTCAATTTCTGATATAAACTAACCAGATGCTGCCATCATTCTATGCTCAGTACCCACCCTTTGGAATGAACCTGATGGTGAGTTTTAGAGACACCATTTAATACCTGTTTGACTCAGAACAAATGTTCAGCACAGATCAAATGATGTAACTTAGATGAATGTTCTACATCTGCCAAATGAGTGTGTTAATATCTCAGAGCTTTGGTGTCTTCCTGAAGAGTTAAAGACCTCATATTACAGTGATATATGCACACCCATATGTATAAGAGCAAAACTCATAATAGCAAATCTTGGGAGCAACCTATATGTCCACCAACAAGTGAATGGATAAAGATAATATGATATCTACCCACAAGGGAGTACTACTCTACCATAAAGAAAAACTTGATTTTTTTGCAGGAAAATTGATGCCCCTTGAGACTATAATGTTAAGCGAAATAAACCAGACACATAAGTTTAAAACATGTTTTCTCTTACCCTGAGAAACCCAAATCATAAATAAAGAGAAAAATAAAAGGTAGATAATAGGAAATAATGACATAGATCTTTCTCAAAGGAGGAGTCAAGAGGTGGCAGGAAGGGGAAGGAGGAGAGGGAAAGGGCAGGAACATAGGTATTAAGGTGTTTAATGCACATGCACCAACTCTTTACAAGGAATGTAAACATTATGTATGCAAGCATGCAGTAGTAAAAATAAATAAATAAGAGGAAATATTTTCTTTGAGTTGGTCTCTTTTACTTTAACCACTGTGGAAGTCAGTATGGAAATACCTCAAAGAACTAGGGCTAGAGGTCCCATTTGACCCCTGCTAGGTATCTTCCCCAAAGAATTAAAAGAATTGTACCACAGTGATATATGTGCACCCATGTTCATAGTAGCACAATTTGTAATAGCTGAAGCTTGGCAACAGCCCAAGTGCCCATTAACTGGAGACTGGATAAAGAAAATGTGTTCTTTTAATAAAATGGAGTACGACTTGGCCATAAAGGACAAGAAACTAGAGTCATTTATAGCTAAATAGATGCATATTGAGGCCATACTCCTAAGTGAAATAAATAGGACACATATGTGCAAATAACAAATAGTTTCTCTAGTGTGAGCAACTGAAAGTGTAAATAAGGATGAAAATGATTAAAATGAATAACTGATAATTTGAAATAGGAAGAAAAGGTCCAAAGGGGTAGGAGTGGTGGGAGGGGAAGGGGAAAGGGAAGAAGGGAAAGGAAAAATTATGAGAAAAGAAAAAAATATTCCACTGCCTGCCTCAAAAGTGCAAGATCCCAAGTTTGATCCCTGGTACCAAAGAAAAAAGAAGTCTGAAGAACACTTTAACAACAAAAAAAATGGAAATGAAGTCTATGTAAATAGGGAAGGGTGGAGGGGGTGAAGGGCACACAGGTAATGGGGAAAACAATAAAAAACCAAGATACTTCATGTACCTGTACAAGCATGCAGTGATCAATGTAAATGTATTGTATACCTAAAATGTACCAATAAAAGAATTTAAAGGAAAAAAAATGAGAAGCTCATTCATACTAGGATTTTTAGTGGGATGGATGGTAGAGGGGCAACACCCCAACATGACAGGGGATCCCAGGACCTTCCCAGAGACAGCACAGGGAGGTTCATCTCAGTTGTCTTTTAGATGACTCAGGTTCACAGTCAGGAAAGCACAGTCCTGTGCTTTCCTCTCTCCTGGTACCCCACCCACCCATGGGTGAAGGCATTGGTTCCCAAGGATGAATAAAGCATCTCAATGGTGGTGGCTTCCTGCTGAGCTCTGGCTAATGCAGCCCAGCTCTTTCCCCTCTGGAGTGAGGCCTTCTCAATATTAAAATGTCAACATCAGCCTTGTTGCTTCTCGCCCAGTCCTCGCCCCATCTGTTCCCAGTCTTCTGCATTTTAGAACCCAGGAAATCCATCCAGAACAATCACTTCATGCTCAATTCACCAGTAAGTGCTGTGGAAACCATTCAAAGACATTCCACAGCCCCACCCAAGGCACCCTTATCTCCCAGGACTCATCTGTGTTTGCACCTTTGCCCTCCCCTTGATGTTCCACCCTACACAGCCACACTGACCACTTCTCAAACTGCAAATAAACTCATTTCACTTTCCTGCTTAAGACCTTCCCATGGTTTCCCAGGGCACTTAGGGTAAAGCCTAAACTTACTGTGGTTTTTGAAGGCCCTGAATGACCCTATTCTTGCTAGTATCTTTTCTGGCCTGTTTGGGCTACTTCTTGCTCATAATTTGGAGCTACTTTTCGTCCTTTGCTCATCCCCATCTCAGGACTTTTGCATTTGCAGTGCCATCTCCCTGGACTGCTCTCCTGTCCCATTTCCCATGGCCAGCTCCTCTAGATCCCTTCCATCTCAGCAGAAACAGTGCCTCTTTCTACATAGGCCTGAGCAGACCACACGAGGAAAAGTGACTATTGCTCCATATCCCTCCAAATTTTAGCCCTACTTTTGCTTCCTTCAAGAAACACAAGTTGGGATTGTTGTCATCTGCTTTAGTTTTGCTGCACTATAACAGGATTCAATGAGGTGCATAAATTTTAATGTATAGCTTGCTAAATTATTTCAAATCTATACCTGTGTAATCACCACCCAAGTTAAGACATAAACTTCACTACCAAAATATTGTCCTGAATGTTCTCTAAGTTAATCCTTGTAGCACTTTCTCACCCATTTCCAGACATAACTGTTATTTTTATTTTCCTGTAATTCATGGCTTTGAATTTCATAGATATGCAATCATACAGAGTGTCCTCTTCTCTCTGCAGCTTCCTTTACTGAGAAGAATGTTTTGAGTTTCATCATACAGCTTTGCACAAAATAATTGGCCATTTTTATGACTGTGCAACATTCAATTATATGATTAACACAACTATATTTACTCTTTTGTTTTTTGTTGTGAATTTGGCCTGTTTCCAACTTTTACATGTTGTGAATAAAACTGCTAAGGACATTCTTGCACATGGCTTGTGACAGACTTCAGGGCACATACCTGATGTTGGGCATATCCTTAGGGATGGAATTGTTGAATTATAGGACAGGTATATGGTTTGCTTTAGCAAATCACACCAATAGTTATGTTTCTATTTTTATTTGTGTTTTCCATTGTAGAATTAATAACTGTAAAAGTAGGACCTGTTTCTCTTTGTCTACATTCACACTCAGTTAAATTATTGAAACAAGAAGTATCAGATTCTGTTCATTTAGCTTCTGATTCTTTGTTTTACTTGCAGGTTTTGCTTTCTTGTATCTCCAGCTGATTATTTCATGGTACATGAGAAGCTTCAGCTCACATTACTAAAATCTGTATTCTCTTAGAGGTATGGTAAATTTCAGAGAGAATCGAAGGAATGTGCCCACCCTTTGCAGTCACCCTACACTGTTGCAAGAAGACCCAATCCTGCCGCACTGGATAAATGTGGGTGAGGATTATAGCCCCAGGGCTGATCCATGCTCACTTCAGTGGGGACGTTGTAGGACTGAGCCATGGCTGGAATTCTAACATGCAGGTAACTGGCACCTATCTGTACTTGGCCAATTACCTGAGATAAAGTTAATAATGAACAAACTACTATTATATATTTCCTCGTTACTATTTTAAGTGCTATTGCTATCAAAGTTCATCAACATTCATCAGATTAGATCATCAAACATTCCCTAAAAGAGACATCCACGGTTTGAAAAAAGTCTCTAATTTTTAAAAGTCCAATATCATCTGGAATATATAGATTATAAAATGTAGAAGTTCTAATAAAAGGACACCATTAGCCATTTTAAGCAATAAAATAACTGTATTGTTCAAGAAATACATTCATGGTGGCACACCCCTGTAATCCTCAAACTCTGGGAGGCTGGGGAAGGAAGATCACAAATTGGACCCTAGCCAAGGTAACTTAATGAGACCCCGTTTCTAAATTAAATAATAAAAGGAATTGGGGATACAGCTTGATGAGAAGTTTCTTGATTCAATCATGGGTACTAGGAAACAAAAAAAATCCCAAAAAACAAAATAGAAGTACATGCATTCAAATTTGCTTTAGAAAGGGAGTAGAAGCATTCATGTTAAAACTTAGATTTTATATCTCCAAATCCTTCTATAATGGAGAGAATATTATTCCTGTGAATATTCACAACCTGGTGGGCAGCACCTGGACTTGCTGCCAACCAATAGGAACTGGCAAAGATGGAAGGATATTTGGGTCAGGTAATTTGATGACATAAAGCTGTCTCAGCCATCAGCTGGAGTCTCTCTGTCTTGCTGGCTTTGAGGAAGCAAATAGCCACATTGGGAAGTCCCACATGGAAAGGAACAAGGGCCAACCTCTAGGAGCTAAGGAAAGCCTGCAGTCTATAAGGCCCTAATGACACTTTCCATAAAATAAGTCCCTAAATTCTAAAGCCACTAAGTGAACCTTGCCTTGGTCAATTATTTTGTCACTGAGAGCAAATAGCTGACACCGAAACTTAAAGAAAAAGAGGTTTAATGTTGTGTGGTTTCAGAGGTTTCAGTCCATGGTCAGCTGGCTCTAGGGCTAGAACACTGTGGCAGGAAGGTGTGGTGGAGCAAAGCTGCTTACTTAGTTCCTGGCAGACGGGAAGCAGAGCACATAGGAAGCATGCTGGAAAGATACAGTAGAGACCCTCCAAAGGAACCCCAGTGACCCACCTCCTCCAAGTGGGCCCAAGAGCACCACATTCACGTGTGAACATCAGTGGGTTGATCCACTGAGGAGTAACACACCTATGACCCAATCACCTTTGCAGGAATCTATTAATCCTGTCAAATTATTGATTAAGATTAACTGGCCCAGACCTAAATTCTGCCAAAAAGCATGTGAATCTCAAAGTGGATCTTTCTCTAGATGAGCCCCACGAGACCACAGCCCTAGCTAACACCTTCATGGTAGTTTTATGAGACCTGGAAGCAGAAAACCCAGATGAACTATGCCCAAAATCTTGAGTCACAGAAAATGCAAGATGATAGATGTGTGCTGTTTTAAGCCACCAAGTTTGTGGTAATATTGTTTCACAGAGAGTTAACACATTTTGGAATTGAATTACCTAGCATCTATTAAGAGCATAACATGTGAAAGATACAGGACCTTTTTTAGTTATCATTTACATAAAAATGACCATTCTGAAGTCACTCCCACTCTATATGGAATTGTTTTGGAGACAATGAAGTTATGATACAGTGACGATATGACATTGCCCATTATGGTACCATTGATCTTACATTATATTTTCCAACATAAATTATTTCTCACTGGGAAAGATAAACTGTTTATGACAAAACAATCTTACTTGTCCTAGTCATTGGACCTAACAAAATTATCATATTTTAATACATTTATTGACAAGTCTTGAAGTTTCTGAAAGAAGTTCTAAAAATGTCCCATCACAGAAGGACTGGCATAAGGGCCAATCAGACATATGTACAACCACAGCAGTTTATGTGGACCATCAGGTCAAGGATCAATGTTATTGGAAATGTTCCAGGAAGCTAGGTTGGAGATATATAAGGAATGCAATATTTTTATGATATGAACTATTCTCAATTTAAATATTAAATTAATATTTCTGATTATATGCATTGGACACTGTGGTTAAATGATTCTGTATTACCGTGGTTGAATAATTGGAGCTGTCTTGGTTTTTAGCAACTGTGGACTTTGTGGTTAAATTATGTTGTCTAGTTTTGTTTTAACAGCTGTGTGTGGATGTATATGTGTGTGTATTTGTAGGTGATTTTCACACAAGTTACAGGTCACTGTAACTAAACCACAGAAACTGATGAAACTAGTCAATGTGAGAGGAACTCAGAAGTCACTCCCATTTCTGCTTTTAACCTTGTCTATGAATCATGACTATTTATAGGGAACCTGAAATCATTTTCATCTCATAAGCAAATAGTAAAATCTTTGTTATTAATATTTAGAGATGATTTTCATGATGGCCATTGTAGAATGAAACTCCCCACCTCCATACAATATGTAAAATTTGTGTCTGTTTTTCAATTCATTCATAAACACAATCATTTTCTAGGAAACAAATGCATTTCTATGATCTTAAACTTTCTATAAACTTTTTTATTGTTCCAAATTTGAACATTTTTATTAGGTTCTAAGTGACTGATTTATGTTGTTCATATGTTCTTTTCTTCCATGTATCTCAGTTTTGGTTTTGTTTTGTTTTGGTTTGATTTGGTGCTACTGGGGATTGAACCCATGCCAGGCAAGCACTGTAGCATTGAGCAATATCGTCCATCCATTTCTCAGTTTTCAATTCTATAAAAATGTAGCTGCTTCTAAAAAAATCAATAAAGTCACACAAATAAGACTTTTTATGTATGAAAAAGCTGGTATTAAAACTAGCTATGTAATGAACAAGTGATGACATCTCACAAGTTCTTTACAGCCAAAGGGTACTATTTTGATCTTGGGGCTTATAACTAAAACAGATTTTAACTTGTAATCATAGCTATTTGTGAGCTAGATATTCTATTCTCTAATTGCAATATATGGCATTATGAAATTAAAAATGTACTCCTGTTCTACTTCTCTTAAAAGGGGTTATTAACATGTTGTTTGAAAAATGGTAAAATTATTTTCTCAATATAATTAATGTTGATAAGGAATCAGTCACATATTCTACTGCTGAGAGCATAAATTGGAATCAATTTTTTGATAAACAATTTAATAGTAATATTAAGAACATAAAGCAATTAATTCTCCTCAGCCTAGTAGTTCTTCCAGTAATCTATGGAAGGAAAATTATCAGGAGTAAACACATACGCACAAAATTCTTCATCACAGATTATCTTAGTATAAAAATAGAAACTGACAGTACAGGGACATGCTCCTATTAGAAAATACTAAAAACAATTGTGGAAACTCCATGATAAAATAATATGATAAAACAATCTATCACTAATAAATTGAGATTTCTGAAAATTATGTAATGATGCAAAACATTTTAAGACTGGGGAAAAACAGAATCTTAAATGCTATTGTTAAAATATATACAGTACTGATGGAAGAAATACAAGGTACAGAAAGAAATTCAGTAGTGAGTTAATAAAGCTTGTCTCTGATTGGAATGATCACAAGTAACTGAAAATGGCGGGTATCTAATTTTACTTTCTATCAGATGTGTCTTATAACTACTACTTCAGTAAGCCTTGAGGGTGACCTCAGCCCAGCTGTAGCTTCGTAGTGAAGAATTAGGGTCTGGCAGTGTATGGACCCTGGGACAAGTCAGTGAGAGCACAGCCTTCCCTGAGTGAGTCTTCTCAGAGACCATCACATCGCCTCTAGTAGAGTAATTTCAAAAACACACAATGGTTTGGGACTTAAAGATACCTCTTACAGGCTACTTGAAGAGCTTCAGAAACACTGGGGAAAGACATGGGGACTCTTTTCTATCTTCTAATATGGGGGGAATAATGACTGTCATTTGTATGTTGAAGGAAAAAGTAATCCAATGGTTGAAAGACTTAGGGAGAGTTGGATTCCCTAGTGGTGAGCACATACCCAAGAGGGAGCCTCAGAGCTGTCCAGCCATCCTGTTCTCTGCCGTACAACACATGGCAGAATGGCAACCCTGAAGTTTGGCATGGCCTTGTGACTTGCTTTGGCCAGTGGTCCTAGAGAAGTAACATGCTTCACTTCAGGTCACGAACATACTTCCTTTTTTCTGGAAAGATGGCAAATCTCAATCCAGACAGTGGGGATGTGATCAGTCTAAAGCCCTCAGTGTGAACAACATGGAACAGAGTCTCTTGCTCACCAAAAATAGACATGGACCCCGGGTGAGAATAAATCACTGTTGTCTGAAATAATGCAATTTGGAATTTTCTGGTACTGCAGCATAGCCTGGCACTTTTTGACAGACTCATCAACCTTTCAAGGCAAATGTCTGAAGGAAAAAAACAGAGAGTGAAAGGTGGCAAATCAATATTTTATATACAATCATAAATTCTATTGAAGAACTTATGGTACAGAATCCCTTTCAAAGTTAAAAAATGTTTTACATTTTTGTATCATTATGGCCTAATAAATGTGGGTATCCATAAAATTTTACAGTGTCTCAGGAAATGCAAATTAACCTTCATGAATTTTTGAAAATCCTTTAATCGAAAGTTCTCAAATAATGTGTCCGTCTATCAAATGATGATGTCATATTTATGAAAAGAGGGGTTTATTTTTGTTTTCATTAATATGTTTAAAAGAGTCTATTAGAGCACCTTGGTAAAATTGCTGAATTAGGGACTGAGACAGGAAAAGTGTGTCAGGAGCATCTTGCATTTCCCAAAGGTAACAAAGTGTTAGACAAATAAATAAAAGAATTATAGCATATCAAAGGGATAAAGAGCTAACCTGAAAGCGCTTCCCATGGCTATATCGGATACAGTTTGGGCAACAAAACAAATAGCATATCATTGGATTACAGCCCAAAGAATAAGATAAATATCAATATCTCCATACTGACATTAAATGACTAAGTAAAGAAGGAACAAATTCTCCTTACAGAAGAATTTCAAGTAATATATGTAGTTTTCCCTCTTCCGGGTGTTGAGTATCAATTGTCACCACCTTCCAACCTGAGGGTTGGTTCTTATTTAAAGAACAGAATATGTATGACAAAGAGAAAATATGAACAATTTAATAATTCTTTGCGATGGACAAATGTAACAAACACAATGTTAACTAAGTTGTGAAGCGAAAATCACCTGTGGCTGCACGTGGATGCCACATAACTCCTAATAACAGGATGAGAGGCGTATTTAGCCTCTGTCCAGTTATTTTCCAAATGCCTTCACTCAAAAGAAAAACAGTAGAAAAATAAAGATTGAGGGACATTCTACAGGGTAGTAGGCCAGGACTCCTCAAGCCTCTCAAGGCCATGAAAAGCAAAGAATGATCAAGAAACTGTTACATAGTAGTAGAAACTGGAGGGTCATACTAACTGATAGCAATGTTGTGTCTTGGACTGGATCTTGGAACAGCAAGAGGACTTAATGGAAAATCCCAGTGGGACTGGAGCTTAAGTGAGAGCAATGTACAAGTGTTTCTTCTTCATGATAACAAATATACTATCATAATATAAGATAGCGACAATGAAAGAATCTGAGCGAAAAATGTCTGAGAACTTTCTGAAGTAGTGCTGAAATTTTTGCATAGATGTAACATTTTTCCAAATTAAAAAAAGAATGGATGGTAATGGGATGGATATTATCCAAATATGTTTATATGTGTGTGTGTGTGTGTGTATAAAATACCACATTGGAACCCAATATTTTGTAAAATTGATATGCACTCATGAAAATATATTTTTTAAACAAGACCATTGAATGGAATCATTCAACTTTCATTCACCAGTTTTTACTCATTTTATATCTTTGTATAACCAATTGGTCCCCAAAATGGCAGCATTTGGACTTTGCTCGCTGCCAGCTGTTCAAGGTAAGGAGTTGAAAGAGAAGAAATCAGAGTGGTGTATTAAATACACAATGTTTAAGCATAAAAGCTTGCATTCAAATCAAAGAATCAATTGTGAGACTATATTATAATGACTTTAAAGAGATCTTTTATCAGTGCACTGATGTCTGTTGAACTTAATTGTATGTGAATACAAAACAATTAACACAAAAGTAAAAGGCTTTCTGTGGCCTGGGCATGATCTTCTACTTTTTACATTTAACCAGCATACCTGTAAATCTGGCAGATAAGCAGTCCCTATTCAATGAGAAAATGAATTTAGAATATTGTATAGCATCTGCAGTAGGAGATATAATGAAGAACCCAGAAGCAAATTGGAAATACAGAAAGCCCATGGCCTTTCAAATGGAAATTCCCCTTCTTCTACACCTAATTTAAATAGTATCAAACTTAGACATCTAGATTTTTTAGATACCTTCTAACTCACTAAAGCTTTCTCTCATTTTTACATCTCTCATTGTCTAATGCAGTGCTTGGCAACTAAAACGTTAAGGGTATTGTAAACAAGTAAAATTTTTAAAATTTAAAAATAACTTTTAATATCGATCACTATTGACTATAAACACTCATGCTTAAATGAATAACTCAAAATTTAGAATGTACAAATACAACACAACCTGAACTATACCTCAAGTATGAGAAGACAAAGAAAAGTTGTATATCTTTATCTTTAAAGACACTGACCTTCTGTCTGATTTCAAACCCCACCCTGCTCTTCAAGGTCCATTTCTAACAATTCCTCCTTCATTGTAACTTGTCTGATCTTCTCCCATACCCACCCAAAGAAAAAAAATCTGCCTCAAAATTCTTTCTCATTTAACTTCTGCTGATTTTATGGCACACATTATTTCTATGGTAGTCGTATTGTTGTCTGCACATGATTCCATTTCCAGACGACACAATGCAGTTTTTGACATTCAAGTCCACCTGTAGGGCACTCTAACACTCCCCTGAACCGTGGAGAATAAACGCCAAGGGAATGTCTGTGGGACAAGGGAGGGAAAGAATGTTGAGGCTTTTGGAACCGAAGGCTTTGAACACAGCCCCCTTGGCTCTTCTGCATCAAATATTTTTCAGTATCATTCCACTTGCAGCAAAAGAGGTTGCCTAATAAGGCGCAGTAAGAAAATACCCCCCATCTCCGATCTTCCCAAATTATCTCAGCCGAAAGTGATCAGATCTGGCTTTTTCTACTGAAGCATGTCAATAAAGTCAGACCAAGTGTATGAGTCTCAGTTCATGACAGCTGTCCTGCTGATATAATAGGTTTTGTGCCCAGAGGCAAGGCTTTGCAATTTTAGAAGAATCTTCACAGGTGAGAAGACAAAGATCTCTGACCTGCTTCTTTCTCACAGCCCAGGTCCCCAACCCTGGCCTGGAAACACATCAAAGGCCACACCTTCCCTCCTTTTTATGCTCTTAGTTTACCATTGCTCCCTTTCTGATTGCACCTCTGCGACTCACCAGTCAAACAATGCAGCTATTATGCTCCTGGGAGAAGAAGGGTAATTACTTCCATGGCCAGGTGCCAGGAGTAAGTTTTCTTGTGTCCAATTACTGTGTGGTAAAACGGCTGAAGCTGTGTTTTTAAAATTTGTTGTCTTTTTTTCCTTTTTCTTTTTTTAAGCATTTACTGTCATGCTGCCAGACATTGGCCCTGAGCCTCACTGTCAACACAGGGCATCTAGCTTTCATTTGAACTTGGGTTTCATAATCGTTCACTCTCTCCTCACCTGGCATCTCATTATATTTCTATCTTCTTATCAATGTCAATAAGCAAGGGCAAATCAGCTGCAATACAGAAGGAGATGCAACCCCAGAGTTTCCACTTCTCCATCCAAACCCAGATGGTTTTCATCACTGACTGGCTCGGGTGGAGTGACAGTGATTATAAAGAGCATGGAGTGGCTTGGATGAGCCTAGGATGCCTGAGTAAAAGGGAAATGAGGAGGATGGTGGGGCTTTTAGCTTTTGAGTGACATCTGAAAACTCCCACGGGCCCTTTCCATCAGCTCAGCCGAGATTTATGAAATAAGCAAACTAAACACAAGTGAATGACATAAGTCCTAGCTGTTGAATAGTATTTCTTGTTTAGGGCACAGATGTCTACTTTGTGACACTTACTTAAAGAGGACAATATCGCTCAGAATGCTGCTGTTTGCAATTGATGCTAATATTTATAACCAATATTTGAAAAATACCTTCTATAGGCCAGACATTATTTAAACATATTATCTCATGTCTTCCTGTTAACCACTGTAACGAGATAATACTGTTAATTTCATTTTTATACAAGAAGATCTTGAAGATCGGCAAAGTTAATATTGCAATGTTACAAAGCTAGGAAGTGACAGAAGATAGATCTGTTTTATTCTGAAACTCGAACTCTCAACCACTCAGCTATAATGGGAACAAACCTCCCACCTCCATCAGGCTATTTATAGGAAACCAGGTTCCTGACAGCAATACAATACTTCACCAATAAAAAGCACATCAATTAGGGTCTAGAAAGATGCCACCGCTTCTCTGCTGCAGGTAACCTATTGCATTGCTTGCCTGCTTGAACATAAATAACCTGACTTGTTGTGGTTGCCACCATCTTACCCCGGAGTGTTCAGGACGTCATTCAACCTCTGAAAACCTGAATTACACAAATGGTATTCCTTCCTTTGTTTCTTGCCTATCTGTTTGAGCAGGGATATCTCATCTCATCTCTTGTGTCATTTCATCCTCTTCTGCCCTCACACCACTGACTTTCCTGGGAAAGGCTTGCAGATGTGGATCATGGCACTTCTCAGCCTCCACAACCATGTGAACTAATTTTTCATAAGTCTCTTCCCATACAAATATGTATCTTACTTTTTCCATTTCTCTAAAGAACCCTGACTAATACGTCAGGTGTTTTAAATGATTAAAGAACTTTACTAGCCAATCATATTAACCTGCAGATTACTAGCAACAGTCACTACTTAACCCATTAACTAGTCCCTGGGATCTAGTGTTTAGGATCACATGGCTTTCACAGTTCACCCAAAGCCATATGATAATGTCAGGATGCCTGTTCCCACATTCAAATACTGCTTTTGCTTCTTATACATGATCAGTTTCTTAGGGATGGGTTAACATTTTAATTTGCTGAAAGCTAAGTGTTCAGATTCTGTTTTTTATCAGTACATGTTTGCAGCACGTAATGATTGCATACATTCCTCATGAGGAGTTGCTACATTTGCATAACACATCTCACATCTTTTTTCATCCCCTTCCCTCTTTGCCCTCCTTCTTCCCTTCATCTCTTTGTCCTCTTTCCTTTGAGAAAGATCTATCTCTCTATTTGCTTTTATCTATCTTTCATTTTGCTCTTCATTTATATTTCGGTTTTTCATATAAGAGAAACCATGAGAATATTTAAGCTTGTGTGTCTGATTTATTTCACTTAATGTTATAGTCTGAAGGTCTAGATTTGTATTTGTGCTGGACTCTAATGACAGCTGGAGACATCCAGTTACTGCAGACCCAGAGATGAGCCCCAACACCCAGCCATGACTTGTGAAAAACAGAGTAGAATCATTCCCTAAGAGTCCTCAAAACTCTTCTGGTTTGAGAGGGGTGGAGATGGGAAGTGATGGGAATCCTGCAGCAGATAGTTAGAGCACAAGATTAGAGGTTAAACACTGCTTCTCTCCAACCTGGTGTCTCTGCTGAAAGAGTTACCGGATTCTGCGATTTCTTGTCACCCACAAGTGTTGTTCCCTGGACCTATAGGACTTATTCTTCATTATCCCAGCCCTTTCTCTCTTTCTCTCTCTCTTCCTCTCTCTCTCTTTCTCTCTCTCTCCACACACATGTGCACACACACACACAAACACACACACACAGACTGTAATGGATTGAATGTTTGTATCCACCCAAAATTCACGTTAAAACTCTACCCATTAGTGCTAACTGGAGACTGGATAAAGAAAATGTGGTTTTTTTAATAAAATGGAGTACTACTCAGCCATAAAAAATGAGAAATTAGAGACATTTATAGCTAACTGGATGCACATTGAGGTGATACTCTTAAGTGAAATAAATAGGACACACATGTGTAAATACCGAATAGTTTCTCTGATGCGAGAAACTGAAAGTGTAAATAGGGACTAAATGTATAATAGGTAATGTGAAATAGGAAGAAAAGGGGCAAAGGGGAAGGAAGTGGGAGGGCTAGGGGAAAGGATAGAAGGGAATGGGATTAATATGAGAAAATGGAAAAATTGGAACAAAATCTTTGTAAATAGGGAGGACTGGAGGGGTTGAAGGAAGGGCTGGGCAAGGGTGAAAAATAAGAACCAAGAGAGACTATGTAAAGGTGCAAATTTCCAATGATGAATGTCATTATATTGTATACCTAAAATGTACCAATGATTAGAATGAATAATCGATAATGTAAAATAGGAAGAAAAGGTCCAAAGGGGTAGGGGTAATGGGAGGGGCAGGGGAAAGGAAAGAAGGGAAAGGAAAAAATGATGAGAAATGGAAAAAATGGAAATAAAGTCTTTGTAAATAGGAAAGGGTGGAGGGCGTGAAGGGAGGGCTAGGAATGGGGAAAAAATAAGAACCAAGATGCATTATATAAAGGTACAATTCCCAATGAGAAATGTAATTGTGTTGTATACCTACAATGTACCAATAAAAGAATTTAATACAAAAAACAAAACAAAACAAAACAAAACTCTACCCATGAGTGCTATGATATCAGGAAGTAGGGTCTTTGGGAAATGATTAGGACTAAAGGACTGGATTTAGCATCCTTATGAATATCCTGAGAAAGCTTGCTTCCTCTTTTCACCAGGTAAAGATACAGGAAAAAAAAAGAAAAAGAAAGATGGCTGTCTATGAACCAGGAAGCTAATCCTCACTGGGCCCTAATCTGTCAGTACCTGAATCTTGGATTCCCCAGCTTCCAATTTTTTGAAGAAATAAATGTATATTGTTTAAGCCACCTAGTCTATGGTATTTTGTTATAGCAGTCCAAGCTGACTATGACACAAATGCATATGGTTTCATTACTTTCTTTCTATTTCTCCCTCCCCCTCTCCATCCCCCTAATCTCCCCTACTTACCTTTTTCAAAAATTAATTTTATTGGTACATTTAAGGTATACAATATAATGACATTCATTATTGGAAATTTGCACCTTTACATAATCCATCTTGGTTTTTATTTTTTTCCAAACACTTACGTAAGCAGAGCTTTTATATATAACATTCTTGTATACAACAGATACTCCTTTGGGGAGGTTGAAAGGTCTTTTATATCATGCTCTAAATAAAGTTTACATATTAGATCCTTGTTCATGAAAGTCCTCCAGACTTTACATGATGTTATCCACCATGTCCTTTACCCCTTTTCTTTCCAGATCTTCTCTTTTCTCCATTCTCCTTCACATCCCTAAATTCCCATTTACATATAGCAAAGAACATCTCAGTTGTCTCTTTGTCATTTGTCTTATATTTCCAAACTATCCTTTTCTTTTTCTGGTGGCCTTAGGAACTTTTAGTTACATTTGCCCTTCCACAAAGAAAAAAAACACATGCACGATTACAAAGCATGGTAGTGTAATAAAAAGTAATTTTCCATCAATCTTGATAATTAGAATTAATTAATTATAAATTCAAATTTGTAGATTAGAGTAGGGAAAAAATAAGTGGTTCTTGATCTTATCAAAGGACCTTTGATGAGCTCACAGCTTAACCTAATCTAATGGAGCAAATCTGTACTATATTTCACCTAT
This sequence comes from Heterocephalus glaber, assembly GCF_000247695.1. The sequence goes on from NW_004624745.1 coordinate 23,387,808, forward strand.
AACATTAGCCCTAAATAAATTACAAGGTATAACATTATTATTATTATTATTATTTAATAATAATTTTTAGTTGCTTTCCATCATTTAGCTGGCAATTCCAGTAATGTTTCCTCTCTATTTCAGGTGAGATCACTATTGAAGAGGATGCATGTAGATCATAAATCATACCCTGGCAATGCTATGTAAGGCTAGTTAGTACAAAATAGGAAAGTAGTTGGAACACGAGTGGGCTGAAAAGTGAGACAAATGTAGGTATTTATTCTGGTCTGGTCACTTAGAACTTCTGTAACTGTTATGGCTTGAATTATGGCCTCTGAAAATGTATGTTGAAGTCTTTGCCCCAGTAGCTGGGAATGTGACTTTATTTGGAAGTAAGTCTTTACAGATAATTATTAAATTAAGATGTGGTCACTCCAGTTGGCCTTAATCCAATATGATGGACTATAAGAGAGGTTCAGATACAGACACACATAGAGAGAATCCCATGTGACCACAAAGACACGGAAAGAAGAGTGCTGCACAATCACAGAGACAGAGACTGGAGCAATACTGTACAAGCTAAGAATTCCATGAATTTCTAGCCAAATGCAGAAGCTAGAAGAGGCAAAGAATGATTATCAGAGGGAATCTTTGCTACTGACACCTTGCCTTCTAGAACTGTAAGAGTACACATTTTTGTTGTCTGCAGTCACTCAATTCGTGGTACTAGGACACCCAGTTTGTGTCATGGTATGGCAGCCCTAGGAAAGTGATGTTCTAAATCTCAGGGATTCCATCTGCATAAAATGCAAACAAGAATACTGATGGTGGTACTTCCCTAGGGAGTTCATTACAAGGATTTGAAGAGCAGATTGTATGTCACAATCTTTGCACAGTATCTAGCCCATATTAACTGTACAGTACATGCTGGTTTTATTAACAAATGCTAGCTATTATCAGACACAAACAGCTGAAGTTTCTGCATTCCAGGTGGCTATAATTTAGGTCTTTCAATCATTCATCAAACCCAAGAACACCAATCATCTCTCTAGAACCTTTGCGCTACACCTCTAACTACAGAATTCATTGTAACCATGTACTTGTTAATAAGAAACTTGCCATAAAGAGTTATAAAAATAATTGAATTGTAAGGAATAAATCATTAACCTTGAGCCATGGGCTGTCACCTTATACCGTCCTCACCTTCACTGCTAGACTGCTACCCAGAAATTTGTTAGATGGAATAATCTCCGACAATCATCAAGACCTTGCTGGTCCCTTGAGCCTTGTAAGATCTGCTGCTTTACTGTTTCGTTGGATTCTGTAACCATGGAGATCCACTTCTGCCTGGATGCTACTGACTAGGCCTTGCTCTGATAATACAAGGACTCCTACATTAAAAGGATACAATATGGTTTGACCTCCCCTAATTCTAATCCTCTATGCTTTTCCATTTTCTACAATAAATATTTATTATTTTAATAACAAAATTAGGTAAGATTTTTTTAGCTCTCAATTCTAATATCAAGTTAAATAGATACTGGTAAAAAGAAAAATATGATAGAAAAATCATGGTTTTATTCCTAAAACAAATTCATAGAATGTAGTATTAAATCACAAATCCTATGCTCTAAATCTGTTTCTGTGAGCCTCAGTTTCCTTATTTCAAAATGGTTGTAAAAAAGGACCACCTCTCAATCCCATCTTGAAAAATTAATATCAATAAGGACCTATTATAGATCAGCTATGAATTGAGTTCCAAGACTTCCACTTTTCTTCCTTTATATCTGTCATAGAATTTGAATAAATGGTCATGAATGCAAAAGAAAGCACAGCTCCAGCTTTATATGGTAATGTTATCTAACTTTTCATTTTTTACACTGAATCAAGAATAAGATAACTTCTGAAATGTTTCCCAAGGATCTCAGTTTCTGGTAGCCACACTCATGTAGTTCTCTCTCCTTGAATGTAGGTTGGCCCTAGTAACTTGTTTCTAATGAACAGAAGATAGCCACAGGGATGGAAATTCATACTCAGAATATGTTATAAAAACACACGACTTCCATCTTGTATGTAGTTCCTCCCTTGTTGTCTCTCATTTGCTCAGCTGGAAGCTGCCACATTGTGAGCTGCCTAATGGAGAGACTCACTTAACAGGTAATGAGGGGAGCCTCACAGCCACAGCCCGGTAAGAGCCTTGTAAATGATGTTTCCCTGCCTGAGACTTCAAATACTTTAATACTTTCAGCCCTGGGTGACACCCTGATTACAGCCTTATAAAGACCTTGAGCCAGAGGCACCAACTAAGACACTCAGGTTCCTGACCTGCAGAAACTCTGAGATAATGAATGTTGCTGCTTTAAGTCACTCAGCTTTGATGTGATGTAAGTAGCAGTAGATAACAGCAGGATTTTCATGCACTCATTCTCGATGGTGTTTACCAAGTGGTCATGACTAACAATTATACTTTATTTTATTAAACACACACACACACACGCATACCCACTTTCAAATGAAAGTTTGCTATTCTCTTCCTAATTGCCCCTTAGTCCTGTACTCTACAGAGGCCTAACCAGATGCTACATGTTGATGGAGATGATGGTTTTTCCCTACCAAATCACCTACACTGATCCTCAGCTCCTTCTCTAACAGAGCATCTGCCCCTGTAAATGTTGTCTCTAAAGCTGAGTGACCAATAGTGAAGGCTTCTTCAGATGCCAGATCCCCATCCTCAAGATGCAGTGGCTTCTGGGAAGGCCCTGCAATGGAGAAGGACTGAAAAGCTGAATCACCAAGCTAAGTGTTAGTCAAGAGACACCTGGACAGTGACAGCGAACTTTTGGACCAGGGCACTTGAGGAATTGCTTTGCTAGCCAAGGCAGATGTGTCAGAGTTGATTTTGTTTAGACTACATCACTGAGGCTATAAAGGCTATATCGATGTCATTTAAGTCAAATCTTTTCCATGACAGCACCTGGAAGGGAAAGTAACAATGTAGTTGTGGATGTGCTTTTTGCCTCAGTTGTCAAATATTTTATTCTTATGCCAACAATAATAGCAAAAAGTATAAATAACTGGTGAAATAATAACAAATTTTAGTCTATTGTTTTGCTTTTATTGAGCTAAAACAACAAAAATATATATTCACTAAAATCACTGTCTTATTCAAATCATGCAGTAACAATAATTATGTGTTACTGTCCCCAAATTCCCCTCTATTTATATATCAGGTAACATAAGTAAGCAGAAAGCAGCTTTTTAGGTCAAGCCTTGAAGTTAACTATTTTTCAATACCCAGATAAAAATAAGCACAATCCCAATCACGCTGAGTTTGTCACTGCTGTCACGTTGGACTCAGAGAACAAGCATCCTCCTGCCAGGCTGTCACTGGTAACAGCCACCCGGGGGCTTCTGAGAATACATTTTTCTTAGAACTGGCAGTGTTTGTTTTCTTAATTTCCTTCTCTGAACACAGAATAGAATAGAGACATAAGGGAAAGTATCAGCAGGACAATATTTTCCATAACTTTTCCTACAATGTCATTACAGTCAAACATCCAGCAAAAAGAAAACAAGAGTTGGATTTTTCCCTTCATTAAGGAAGAAAAACAAGGGATACGTAATGTCACATGCTAGAGACTGATCTTGGCGAACAACTAGACTGCAGAAGTTGAGGCTCTCCTCTGCCGAATGGAGCCTAAGTCCAATGAAAGACAGGATACTGGAGTTAGCAACTAGACAGTTAAGGAGACAAACAGAAAGTAACCCTGTATATGGGCTGAATTGACTAAATAACCTACAAAAATGGACTACTCTGCCAGCGTGTGCCTCCTTTTTGATTAGTCTCCCATATTGCTTAGCATTGAGATCACCTCCAGGATGGACATGGGAGGAACAGTGTCTATCTCATGATCTGTTTTTGACTTTGAGATGTCGTCCACAGCTGAATGTAAGATGTTCACAGCTAGTATGTGATCAGAGCATGGAGAGACATGCAGATCTCCACCTTCCACTACTTTGCCCAGTTCACTGAACAGATACTTAGTGAGTGTTTGTGGCATGAACGAGTAAATGGCGTCTCTTAGTGACAAGTCTGAGATTTGTCACTAAAAAGGATTCCCAACTCAAAAGGTATAAAATCCTACAGGAAGGTCTGAGTTCAGTCTCCTCCAGTTTTGTAATTGCTCTGTGCCACCTGAAACTCCCAGGGAGACCTCAGAATGAGCTCAGGTACTTGGCCATGTACCTGGGACAAGTCTTGCAAGTTTTCCATAATACCCTGAAATCAATTGATCCTCACCCTCAATCTGACTTCTTGCCAAATTGCCTGTTTTCATATTTATAAATCTTCTTTGCCATTGGATTAATTATCCTACACATATAACAAATTTGCACAACCTCCAAAATGGTGTGCGTGTGTGTGCGCGTGTGTGTGTGTGTGTGTGTGTACATGCAAGGCTCTACATGCCTGTGTGACTATTCACAGGAACATTATTCTGGGGGAAGCACCAGAGGAAGGTTATGCTAACTTAATGTCAGAAACTGAATTTCAGTTCTCCCATTAGGAACCTCAGTTTTAACATGATAGAAACATACCTTATAGTAATGAAGCTTAGCATTCAAATCATTAAAAAAAATCTCCATATAATATTAGAAAGGGTAATTTCATCAAACATGTTTCTTAAATCAATATGCAATAAAGCCCTCAACAATTGACATCCCTGTGCAATAGCAGGGGTGAGGTGGGGAGATCACAGGCTTCATATTTACTGTGTCTCCTCTACCATCGCAGCTCTATGTAGCTGCCCTGGGCCCTGTCTTCTTGGCTCCTCCAGGAGTGAAGTTTGGAGATGAGATGTAAAGAAAGGAAGCAAAGATTTGTTCCTAAGTTTCTGAATCACTTCTCCCTCTTTCTGAAAAATTCATCGGTTCTTTTCGAAATTGAAAAGAAAATGGAGATATGCAATGTATTGGAAATAAAATGTATTTTTGTAGCTAAGACCTTTGTATGTTGTTGGAAAAATGTAAGTATTGGGTAAAAAAAATAATGTTAAGCCAGGTGCAGTGGTAAAGGGCTGTAAGCCCAGCACTCGGGAAACTGAGGCACGAGGATCACAAGTTTGAGGCCAGGCTGGGCACCTTACCAAGTTAGCAAGAACCTCTCTTAAAATAAGAAATGAGGGGCCAGGGATTTCGCTCAGTGGTTCCGCCGCCTGCCTCGCAAGCACAAGGACCCAAGTTTGATCCCCGGTACCCAAAATAAATAAATAAATAAATAATAAAAAATGAAATTGGGTAGGAAATAATTCAGTGAGAAGAGCCTGGGTTGATCCTCAATGCTGCAAAAAAAATTAAAATGAAATGGTTTGTATCCTCATTATGAAAAATTATAAAGTATAATGTAATGAAATTAAGAACAGGATGACTAATTTATTACAACACACACACACACACACACACACATATATGTCAAAAGGTCAGTTTAGAGGAATCCTAAAAGAATCATATGTCTACTTATATACTTGAGTATATTTAGTGTAATATAAATAATACAAAATATACATGGGTATCACTTCTGTGTGAAGAGTGCTGGATATATTTTTAGCTACATTTACATCTATATCTTTATTTACATCTACATTTACATATTCACTTCTCTCTTTTGGGATCCCATAACATTTCCTGCTTATCTGTACGTTAATCTCTACCATGCTGTATCACTACTCCCCTTTTTAGTATTTGTCTTTCTCCCTTTACTTCTTGTTCTCCCAAAGCAGGAACTGGGTTTTTTCACTGTTTCATATCAAATCATCAATACAGTGTCTTGGAATCTATTAAGTGTGTGTCAAGTGATTTATCAATAATTGTGAATGGATTTCATATAGGATCGAGTTCTCAAGGATGGCCTCATGGCATAAAACTCTTTCACAGTTCACACTCAGAAGATAAATATGCTATCACTGTTCTGATTTTCCTTAATAAGCTCACCCAAGAAAAGCTCTCCATCACTTTGGCTACTTTTGATTAGCCAAGCAAGACACAAGGCTTGTTAGATTCAGGATTAGGGACATACCACTCCCCCGGGAGACAAGTTGGAAAATTTCTGGCCACCCTTCATCTGCCACAGATGCATAAAAAGCACATAGGAATAATATCTCTTTAAAAATATGTGGTTATCTTTTCTGGAATAGAGTTGGGCCTATGGCAATGTCTACATATACTTTTATAGATTGATCTAATGAATTGTATTAATGAGGGAAGGAAGTTGTAGGAATCTTTTCGGTGATGTGATATCTCTGTTATTATCAGTATTTATGTTAAACAAAATCTTTAATCATGTCAAAGTAAATACAGTATTCTATTCTGAACACTTAGTTCAATTCTCCTTTCAGTTGAAAAAAAATGCAGTATTGAAAATATATTTAACTGTGACCAAATCTTTTCATGTTATCTACATGGAATTTATTTTGACAATGTGGATGCCACTTACTTTTCATAGCACCTATTTTTGTTTAAATAGACACACCACAGTCAGTTCTTATAAGTTTCAAATTGGGTGATATTGTGAATTTGAAGATGACATTAACCAAAATCTAATTATAATGAAAATCAGAGTAAAATTAAAGCCCTCATCAAACTAATCTCCAACTATCTGATTAAATCCAAAAGCTTTTTATTAAACACTTCTATCCTTAGATTATATTCATTTAGTCTAATGAAAACCCATGTATTTATAATTAATTTTCACTTTACTCAGCAAAATATTCTTCTGTAATAAGTTGCTTGATATTCACAAGACCACTGAGTCTCTCAATTCCATTTTTGTCAAAAAGAGGAAGTTGGCTTTTGCCAAGAATAAATGAACTTGAACAGTGTTTTAAATGTGGTTCAAAGGATGGAATCCACAAATGACAGGCCCACTCTGAGGCTGGCAAGACCCTTCTCCTGCCCAGACTATGAAATAATAATGATGCCCTTTAGCCATTTAAGCTTTGTGTTCCAAAAACCTAAAGCTATTACTAAATTTCACTTAACAACAGGATCTTATTTTATCTTTAGCAAATATCTTGGGACATATATAAGTACCAGAGACAAACTGCATTTACAGATTTTAAATCTGGAATGATGAGCAAATCGATATCTCAAAGTATAACAGGAACAGATTCTATAAAATGAACACAAATCAGATATTGTTCTGGCCAACTTCCAACAGAGAGAAGACACAAAAATTGAGAAAGTTAAGTGAACTAAAATAATACATGATGTAATAGAACTATTGAGATGTAAGTTTGAAAAATATGAGAGTTAGCAATTTAAAACACAAGAGAAAAAAACTTAATTTAAAAATGTAATGCATAGTGTCATTCTGTCATTCAGTTTTGGAAATGAATAACAGCAAGTACCAAGTTATAAATGTTTCAATGAACATATATATGAATATTTCTATATAAACCTGTAGTTATAGTCCACCAATACTTACAGGAGTTACTTGTGAGCATTAATCAAACACCTGCTAGATGCTGGAAGGTATTTTATCAAAGTGGATTCTAACACCTTCTTCTGAAACTTTCAAATGGAATTATTTAGTCTAACACATTAAAACAATTATATTTCCACTTAGCCATTTCGCTTTATGCAAAGCCAAGTTCAAGGGCATTCATTTATATGAATGATTACTCGATCTCCTTCAGACCAGATCTAAATTAGCAAAATATATACCTGTATGCTTCAAACAATCACATTCTAGAATCATCATTTACCTAAATTTTAGAGTTTGAGTAGGGTACAGTTTACATTTGATTTTAGAGGAAAGAAAATATTTGGAGCCAAACAATAGTATACTTTAGAAATATGCATATGGCCATAAACCTAATCATGGCTTTCTCCCATACTCACCCCGATCTAGAATGGAAGAAAGAAGCACAAACACAAACAAGCACAAACAGGAACAAGCAGTACACCTGTGCGTGTGCATTTGTGTGTGTGTGTGTGTGTGTGTGTGTGTATACTTTCTAATCCAGACAAGTTCCTCCAAATAAACTTAGCATTTGAGATCCAGTTCATTTTACAGTTGCTCATTCTTTTATTCAATATTACTGTCTACTATATGCCAAAATGGTACTAGAAATGATTTTGGTAGAGGTCATTGGTACCCACCAAATATCCATGGCTTCTCCGTATTTCCCAAGAGTCCACCCTTCTTTGAAGTAGCTGTATTCTTCCAGGACAGGCAGAAAGGAAAGTGAGCACTTGTCTCTGGGGTACTTACTGTTTAGTATGCCTTCTGCCTCCCTAATTTCCCTGCCTGCTAGATGTGGAAGCTGTATCACTTTTCTACTGCTGCTGTCACAAATTATCATCAACCTGGTGTCCTAAACAGTATAAACTTACACATTCACAACTACAGTTACACTTATCTCTTGCATTTCTGGAGGTCAGCTGTCCAATATGAGCTAAAATCAAGGTCTCAGCAGGGCTGATCCTCCTGGAAATCCTAGAGGAGACTCTGTCTCTTTTACTTTGCCAGCCTCTGGAGGACATCTGTTTTCTTTCATTGGTGTGGCCTCTCCCCTCAGTGTCAAAGCCAGTGATGACAGATCAAGTGCTTCTCAAATCAAATCTCTCTGAATTTCTGTAATCACATCATTCTCTGATTTAGCTGGAAAAGAGTCTCTGTTTTTTAGGATGCATGTCATTAGATTGCGCCCACTCGATCTAAAGTCACAAACTTAATCACATCTGCAAAGCCCATCTTACTATGTAAGATATAATACAGGCACAGGCACTAGGAATGAGGATGTGGATATCCTGCACAGCCCTTATTCTGCCACCATGAAAGTTATATGGGGAGATGGCAGGGTGAAGGTAAGGGAGGTAGGTCCCTGCATCAGTAGGTGGAGAACAGCCCTTAGAGACCCACGTTGGACTGTGAATAACAGGACATAGACTGTTAATCCAGGGTCACTCTGTGTGGCAGCTAGTATTAATAATCCTAAAGTGATAATGGTTAAGGACTTCTTGAGGTTTGTTTAGCTACAAGGGCTGGACTTTCCATCCCAACAGACATAATTCATATGCATTTGCAGAAATAACATCTTGCTTATCTTTGGATCGTCAGAATTGAACAGAGTCTAAAGTTACAAATGTTGAATGGAGAATGGAGTTAAATGAAAAATAAACAAATGTGAGTGAACACATAACAACAGCAGTGAAAACTTTGACGGTTTGCACATACGGACCTATTTTAAGCAACTTGAATCTTGGTCAAAGGCTATTGTTCTTTGCGGGGCCCTTCCCTAGAAGACATCTCCATTCTTTGGACATGTGGTCTCTTTTTCTATCTTCCAAATCAATGGTGCAGATTATCACTTGGTGAATGGGTGAGATTAAAGCAAGGTTTCTCTAGGAATCTTTCCTTACCTACCCATGATTTTCAAGTTGGCCAATCCATAGAAGGACCTACAGGGAGTCAGGGATCCTACTCCAGGCCTCTAGCTAAGGGCTAGGACATTCAGTGCATGGACAACTAAAAGGGTTGGGGGGAGGGAGAAGTTCTTTTCATTTATCAAGTATAGCATGGACTTGAGAAGTAAGGAATTCTTAGTACAAATTAGAGCTCAAGAATTTCTTGGGTATGTGGTTATGGACCAAGTTTTTTGAGCCTTTATTCATCTATAAAACAAAATAATAAATCTCTCTTCTGATGTGGATATAAAGATTTCACAGAGCACCACTGATCTGGTACAGTTCCAGGTACATCAGCTTTATTTATTTTACTCTGAGTCAGTGACACCCTGTGAGTACAGCAAGGACCAGCTTAGTATTCAGGCAGTACTGATTAGATTATTCCACAACTTGGCAGCCTAGCTGGGCATAAATGAATCTCAAGATCCACACTTCACTCTAAAATGTGGAATAAGCATGTTGATACTTTATTTTTTCTTCAATTTTCTGTATTAAAGATTAAAAGAAAACCACTGCTATCACTTGAATGGTGATGCAAGTTCTTTAAATAGTGAGATGTACTAAGATTTTTTTTTGGTAAATCTGAATATCTAGGAGCTTTTAATATATAGAACTGTTTCAGAGAAATTGAACAGTCAACATCATTAGTTGTATTTGTTCCCTAATAGTTTACTGTACATATTCTCAGGTCACATTAGGAGAGAGCAAAACATTTACTGCCTCATTTGGAAAGAAACAAACCATCAAAAAGAACCCATGCAGAATCCTTTTATATGCAATATGAAGACTTGAAGAGGCTATAAATATTAATTTCAAACCCAGATCACTCAAATATAAGTGCTCTTAAAGTGATATTGCAAATAATTTCAAGTTATGCAGCAGCACAAATGGTCAAATAACAGGGAATAATTCCCCATTCACTGTATGCTACCACAGGCTGAGAGTAACAGAATCAGACAGAAAAACTCCATTAAATTATGTCAACTTAAATCATTTCAAAGGGTTCAAATGGCCTGCTCTTCTCATTAATGACCATGAGAGTATTCTTTCTAAAGAGTAAACTTTCTACTTTGGAATAGTTATAGATTTACAGAAAAAGTTGCAAAGACAGTGCAGAGAGTTTCTGTACACTCTTTATTCACTTCCCTTGACCTAACCATAAAGTGTCACATAACCACTATCCATTTGCTCCAACTAAGAATCCAACACTGGCAACTCCTATGAACTGAATTACTCGCTTCATGAAGATTGTATTAGTTCCTTTCCACCATCCTCTTTCTACTCCTGCATCCATACCACATGACGCGTGGTCATCATCTCTGGTCTGCTATGTTCTCAGAAATTCTTGTAGTTCAGGACTTTGAATGTTTTGAGGAGTACTGGTAAGGTGTTTGGCAGAACATCTCTCCATTTGGTTGGTCCGGTGTTTTTCTCATGATTAAATTTGGGTTATGGGTCTTGGGGAAGAATCTCATAGAGATGAAGTGTGCTATGTTGTGGGTCTGCAATGTTCTCTAGAGACCCGTGTTTTTAAGATTCTGTCCCCAGCTCGTGGAACTATTGGGAGGGGGTGGAAACTTTAAGAGGTGGGACCTAGTTAGAGGAAACTCACTGGAAGTTGAATGGAGGTCATTGGGAACTTGTCATTGAAGGGGACATTGAGACCACAGCCCCCTTATTTACTGCCTGGCTGACATGAAGCGAGCAGCTTCTCCCGACATACGCAGACAGAATCTCACTAAGGTGACTGGGATGGCCTTGGCCTTGTGATCCTCCTGTCTCAGCTTCTTGAGTTTCTGGGATTCCAGGTATATGTGTGTCCTCTGCTGGCCCTTCTGGTTTTCTACCACTTTCTTACTTTCTGTAGTTGCAAAATACTCCATATTTTCTGTTTTTAATCACTAAAGAAAATTATCCCCTTTAAATTAAAAATGGTAAAATCCCAGATATCTCAAAACTTTTGTCTGTGTTCACAGTTTTAAGTTAAAGATCAAAAAACAGACTATTTTAAATATCTTTTTGTGAAAAATCATTAGCTCTATTAGTTATTTAAGAGTTGCTAAAATTCAGGATTTAGTTGAATGGCACATTTTTGCAGCTCAGAATATTTTAATAGCAAAATTCTAGCCAAAATATCTGTATTTGTATACTGATGAAGTTAGATATTTTGCTGTTAGATTGAAGAACAGGTTTCTGCTTGAACAGTTACCACCAGAGAGAAATTTATGCTGGATCTTAAATGGTAAGGGTTTTGGATTAAACATTATTTCTGAATGTATCTGTGCATATTCCAAAATGTGACTAGCATTTGTTCAGCAGATTATCCTCTCCGATGTGAGGATCATCCAATCTACTGAGGCAACATAAGGCATGATGATGTATTGATTATTCTATTAGCAATGTTGTCAGGGCTTGGCTGGGAGGTTCTTTTGCTGGTGTCTCTGGGCTTAGCCAAGCGGCAGCAGTCAGCGGCAGCTTGGTGGAGTCCAGTGTCTTATGCACATGCTTGCCGCTTGGTTCGGGCTGTCCCTAGACTACTCTCTCCAGGTTGGCTCTCATCTTCAAGGAGGCTAGCTTGGGTTTCTTGCTTCCAATGCACAGTGCCGTTCTGAGACAGTGACCTTGGTGTCTGGATTCCACCCACAAGTCACATAAAAGTCTGTGCCTTTGGAACAAGTAAGTTAACCACTCTAAATCTTTGTTATGATGATAAAAAGGAGAAGAAAGAATAAAAACTACTTAGCATAGGATCTGGAAAATGGAATGTGTCAAAATTACTAGCTACAACAAGTGTTGTTGTTGTTATTACTTTAAATATTACTCTTATTAAATCTAAAACATCCCCTTTTCTTCCTCCCTCTCATGTGGCTAGGTGACTGGCTTCTGGCTGAAAGAATGTGGGCAGAGATGACACAAACTATTTGCATGCCTGACCGATTTCTCTGCAATCCTTCCTACTCTCTCCTTGGTTTTCCAGCAGAATCACATAAAAAGTCTTAAGAAACCAGAGACCTTAAATGATGAGGAAGCTACAAAATAGAGAGATCCTATGTTCTTGTGCAGATGTTACTTAAGTCATTATGGGGCTATGTCCCAAAATACCCATTGTAAATTTAAATGGAATCAGAATGCTTACCTTCACCTACAGTTGGGCAAAATCATCTCATGCAAATTCTCTTTCATAATAAAATATTGAATATCTCATGAAATTTACTGAATAAGATACTGCAAATGAAAAATAGATGGTTATATGGGTGTCCTTTCACACTGTGGTAAAGTCAAAAAAATTGTTAGGTGGAGCTATTACAAGTGGGTGATCATCTGCACATATATGTAGAAGGTCTTTCACTGAGAAACCACATCTGTTATATGAGCAAAAAAGTATATTTTATTGCATTGAACCACTGAAATGTTCATATTGTTTATCAGTGTCAAGGGATAAATACAAAAATTAAAAGAGAATCTTAGAGGAACATTTCTTGGTTAATTTTTCTCTAAAAGAACAGAAACTCACTTGAATTGCCAAAGATTCAAAGAATATAATTGGGATTTTATGCATGTATCCCAAGAACCCCAGGAAACAAGTGCAGCCAGGTTTTACAATGGATGGGAACCACACAGTGTAGAACTATGGACACAAGTTAGTCCATCCTTCTCTCTGGTGGTGCATGGAATCTTATTTCTGGTTCTCGCTGCATGCTTTTTATTCATGTCCTCCTGTATGCAGGCTCACCTTTCTGCTTCTCCCTGTACCCAGGAAGAGTCAGATATTTCAAGTACTGCTGGAGATGCTCACAGAACAGATCATTGATTCATGGTGGGCCAAAGTTACTCCAAATCAGCCGTGGCCAAGGGGAAGGGCCACTGTGCATGACATAGTCTCAGTTCCCATAGTAGAAAGGGGCCCAAAAATATGTCCTGGAAAGTTAATGAGATTAGGCAGGATTCTTGGCCTAACTCTAGGTAGACACAAATGGCATCAGTACTTCACATTTTATTTTGTAAGTAGCCCATTATTTTTACAACCTTCCTCTCAATTAAAAAAAGATTATTAACAAAATCTTCTCTACTTATCTATTATAATTAATACTATACTTGAAGTTAGTCCTTTAATATTTTAATAGGCCTTATTTTTTTAGAATAGTTTTAAGTTCACAGTAAAATTGAAGGGAAGGGAAGATTTCCTGTATGCTCCCTAATCCCACATGTGCATAGCATTCCACATTAGCCAAATATTCCACCAGAGTGGTACATTTGTTACAAAAGGTGAATCTACCTTGATACATTATTATTACCCAAAGTCCATCGCTTATATTAGGTTCATTTTTGGTGTCCCTTTGAATTTGGTGTCCCTTAATTATTAATATAGTCCAGAAGGTCCTCTATATTCATGGGGTTTGTACTCCTAGGTTCAACCCAATTATGGGTGAGAAATGTTCGAGGGTAAGTTGTGTCCATACAGACTTATTTTTTCCTTGTCCTCATTCCCTGGGCCTAAACAATATAGAATAACAATTATTCACATGGCATTTACATTATATTAGATTTATGTAAGTAATCTAGAAATTATTTACTGTATGCAAGAGGATATGTGGAGGTTATATTCAAGTGCTACATCATTTTACATAAGAGGCTTGAGCGCTCTTTCAACTTTGTTATGTGAGGGAGTTCCTGGAACCAATTCCTTTAGGAATATATAGGGTTACTATATGTTCTGAACTGAAAAGGCAAAATCAATCATTATATGGTCTCTCATAAACTACTCTCAACCTTTCTTTTCTTGTGTGCTACTGTGAACCTTACTCAAGCACGAGGAGATTGTTTTGCTGAAATGTCTGCTATTTCCTGTTGCCCTTGACGCTTAGACAAGAACAATTTGTCAGGCACCTATCTCCTTACTGTTAGGTAATATGAATCATGTAGAGCGTTTGCAACACACTGATGTTTTCTTAATGCTGAACAATGCTATGTTTTAAGCTCCACCAAGTGGATATCCCCTGGGTTTACCCTCAAGCTCCCTGTTTGAATGATTTTAGACTTTAGCTCTCAGTTGGCTTCTTCCACTAACTCCTTGGCTGGATTGTTCAGCTACATTAGGGGCCGATCAGCAGAAGCTGTTTATCTCTCAGAAGAATATGAGCTGTTTTTTTCCCAATACACTTAGTGCTTTCTTTACAATGACATAAACTAACTGTCATTTTCAGTTAAGTAATTTCCACTGAATTGCTGGTGCCAGACAACCAAGGATCCTAGCAAGGAAAAGATGGTTGCAGTGAAAGTTTTTAAATATAAAATTTGGAGGCATACCTTTAGCTTGCACAAGAAATAAATGACAGAAGCCCCACCAGAGAAAGGGGAAAACCACACACTGGATAAGCAGACAGACTCTGAGGGTATTGCTCCAGAAATACCTCTCTGATACTGAGAAAGGGATGTAGAGGCTAGAGGGCAACACTGATCAAAAGAACACCCAAAGATGACATCTCCTAAAGTGACTAGAAGTGTCTGGCTTCCCTGAGATTGAGGCTGGGTTTATGAGAGGCAGATTGGAAATGAAACAAGGGAATTAAGATGGCTCCAGGCCAGGGGTTTCAGAAAACCTGAATTTGTTGGCTATGACAGAAGCCCAGGGCAGAGTCAGACCTATAGAAACTTGCCATGTGCCTCAGAGACCAGGGCAAAAGCTAAGCCTGAAGGCCTCACCACTTCAGCCGTCGTGGGTGCAGAGCAGAGAGAATCAAAAGATCAGGAATGTAGTGCATTAGGAAATCTCAGGCATGGTATTTCCACTGTGCACTAGAGGTTATTTGGTATTTTCAACTTCTTTTCTAACAATCTTTCAATAAAGACAGCTAAAAAGAGAGGGACTGGGCCCATGCTATCCACATTCTTCAGAGTACCAGGGGTGCCCAGAAGGGCAGGTTTACTGGCAAACCAGTAATAACACCGATTCATTAGCCCTTACCATGGCGGTGCAGTTTGGGCTGCTCATCCTTAGCAGTGCCCAGGAAGAAGATAGTATCATTGTTATGCCATAATGAGGAAACTGAGGCTCAGACAGGCTTCAGGACTTGGCACACTTTGTAGATGGATTTGTTCTCTATGACTGCTGACCCCACCTATAACCACAGAGATTTACTGCTCCTTAATTATGTGGGATAATCAAGGAAGAGGCCTTCAGCTCCTATCATGTGGATGGTTCTAATGAGGTAGAAGATGAAAGAGCTATGCATTTCTTCTTTGCTTTGGCTTGTAATGGTTTGCCAGGGGCTGAGCTGCCTTTTGTTGGAGTGGTTGGGTTGGTGGGATCTGAAGGTTTTTTTCTGGACAAAGCAGAGCGCCTATCTGCTGATTCCACCCATCTGAAAAGTGCAGCCAGGAGGCGTAGCAGTAGCAGCGTAGTGTCTACATGGGGGAGAATCAGAGCCTAGAGTTTGGGGTACATCCCAAGGATAAGAGTGGTAGTGTGAGGGTGCAGCTGTGGCACCAAAGGCAGCATGTCCCAACTTGAGACCCACTTTCCTCCCGTGGTGTTGGGCTGGGGAAACACATTCTGCACAGTACTGGAGAAGCGATGTTGGGCTGAAAGAAGCAAAGGTGTCAAGAAGAACCACAGCATGGTGATATTTCTGGGATGCTCTTTTTCATAATATATTGGTTTCTGCTGCCCACACTCAACAGTTTGAAATTCAGCAGAACCAACTCTATTGGCCAGCATCTGTTGCTGACTCCCTAGGAGGATGTTTTACATTATCAACCAGACGACTCAGAGAAACACATGTCAAAGAGGGATGAGACCATAGATTAAATGGAACTTGGAGCATCTCCCAGTGAGAGATGATTCTATGGTGGCAAAACACAATGATATAGACCATCGGTAGGCTTTATTATGGGAGTCCCTGTCTCCCGAACTCCATGTTTGTCTCCTGTGGCCCTAGGACTATTTTACCTCTAACCAGGTCATCCTCATCTGGGATTATTCTTGTGGTCCTCAGCCTCCTCTGCTTCTCTGTGTGTTGCTTTTTGCCTCTCATCATTCAAAGACACAGGCTCACAGAAGATATTTTTATATGGTTGGTAGTCTGTATCATTCCTCCCTTTTTCCTTGTGTTTACTGGAGTTTGTAGACAATGTGTTGCTACAGAAAACCCATTCTTGCTTTCAACATAGTTCATGGGTGGCAGGAAGCAAACTCTAGCAGGGCTAAGAGCCTGCCTGGGTTATAGGTCACTATGAGTAGGCCAATTAACAGACCTCATCAGACCATTGTCTTTTTACATCATTTTGTTGCCCCCTGTACCCAGGCAAAGTCTACATAGTGCTGTGTCTGCAGACCACTCATGAAACATCACTGAGGGGAGGGGTCACACCAGCACACTCAGCACCACCAAGGAGGTCTGTCCATTGGCAAGGGGCTACATGGTACCCGTGTGCCACCCTGAAGAAGTGATGCCTACCATTGCCAGGAGGGTTGCCGAGTCCTGTGTGAACTGGAGACACTTCTCCCTTGGCTAGCAGTTTAGAACACTCAGGAGCTTCCGACAGTAGAGGTGGTGATGCTCCAGAAGGGGCACCAGGCATCCAGCGTTGCAGGAATACACAGTGGTTCAAACTCCTGTGTTAAAAGTGGGAACTTGCTCAGGGTATAAACCTACCTGTGTCAGCTAGAGGTGGGCCCCTTGCCCGGGGTAGGGGGTAAACAGGGGAGATATGGGATTGAAATTCAAGTTTGGTGTAGACAGTACTCACAATCACCCTGAGTTCTAGGCCATATGTCTTATGATCCCTATTGTGGGTTTAGGAGGAGCTACTGGCTCAAGACCATGTGGGTGAGGCAGGACCACAGTAGTTTAAGGAGCATCAAGTCTGTGGTACCAATGAGATCCATGGGGCCCCAAGAAAGGTCTGTGTGCCTTGTCCACACTTGGGACACCAAGCAACAAGTTTGGTCAGCTGTCCACATCACCAGTTAGTGTCATCAGAGCGTCCTATGACCAAGAAGGATAAGGTCATGTCCAAGAGGTCAAGAGGATCCCAGAAGAATATGTATCCAGGTATGAGGACCTCACTCTGGTGCAGCCCTAATGACAAAATGGGCCACCTGCTGTGTCCAGATGCCACCATGGAGAGGAAAACTTGGTTGATAGGGGGGTTGGGAGAAAATGAGAAGTGTTAGAAGAAGAACCTTGAAAGAACTGACATCAAATAAAGGACACTGAGGTACAATGTCAGGCAGTTGTTGTGGACATCCAGAGCAAATGCTGCCCACTATAATAGCTGCTAGCTGCATGTGGCAATTTAAATTTCAATTTACTTAAATGAAATAAAAGCTTCACTTCCTTAGTTCCAACAGTCACATTTCAAGTGCTCAGTAGCAACATGTGACTAATGGCTACCATAATGGACAGCACCAATACAGAATGTTTCATCACAGAAAGCTCCATATGATGGTGCTAAACCATGAGCCCCAGGATAGCTGTCTTACCCTCATCAGTATGTGCAGGCATCTAGAGAGAGCCTAGCACATAAATACGGTCAAGGTTCTCCCTAAAGGACACCTCTCCAAAATATGGTCCTGATCAATCTCTCCAGGCCTCGTCTCTCATTACTTATTCATTCCCTAAGCATATATTTATATTTATTGAGTGCTTTTGATGTCCCAGGTGCTCTGCTAGAAGCTGAGGATGGAAAGTAAGATGATCTTCATCCTTATCAAGCTCCATTTCTACCTGGCAAGACAACAAACCAGTAACCAAGTTGGTAACACCCAGTAATTATAGCTGGGGGAAAACACTATGAAGGAAATACACATGGCAAAAAGAACCAGAGTAGCTGCTTTGTACAGAGTAGCCGGGGGCAATCTCTCCAGGAGGTGGCATTCCAGCTATGACCAGATGCTCTCTGAATCCATAGCCCAGAATCTGCCACAGATGGGGGCAGTTTTGGCCGCATAAATGAGAAGGATCCAGGTGCCCAAAAGATCAAAGTATTGTTGGCAAATTGAGTCTGGAAGCTTTAATGTAGGAATGACCTTGGTTTGTGTGAATTGCAGAAAGATCACACAGACTACAGCAGATTCAGCAAGTGGAGAGACCTAGATTTGGGGTTTTCAGAAGTATGAGGGCCTCTTTTGTAGAGGTGCATGGTATGATTTATGTTTAAATAAGACCACTCTGGCCACTTTGCTGAGACTGGATAAGGATGGGGAGCAGCCAAGAAGAGCAGAAGCAGGGAATTCTGTCACAGCCTGCGGCAACATCCAGGAAAGAGGCGATGGTGGTGCAGGCTTGGACCAGGCTGGGACCTGTGGGCCTGGAGAGATGCGAGCACAGCTGCCAGGTGTCAGTCAGGTTGTTCAGACTGTCCTCACTTCTCTGCTTCTCATCTGCATCCTCACCCTCCCTCCTCAGCTTGGGATGCTCTTCTCTCTTAGTTCAGTGTTTGAACTCCCACCTACCCTTCCATGCCCTCAGGTTTATCCTGGTCCTCAGTGAAGCCTTTCCTGATTATCACAACCATGTATAGTTTTCCCATGCTTTGTAGTATCACAGAACCGACCACAAATGCTGTCTGCACATGCAGTGTCGGCATTATATTCTGATTGGATTTAGTCTTTTGTGTTCTTGGAGAACCACCAGCATCGGTGCCTCTTAAATGTCTCTTGTGCCTTATTTCATGGTTAGCGCCTGGTCCTCTGTCTAGATGTGCAGACTCAAATATATTTGTGAAGGAACAAAAGGTTGATTCTCTCTGCTTCATGATGTGTCTCTTTCTCTTTGTTTAACATCTTATTTTTATTTGCATAATCCTGCTTCTTTGACCAACTTCCTAACCAACTGTATGGAGGAAATACAAAACTATTCTTTTAAACATAGGATCTGTCCTTGGTGGGTTGCACTTGGCAACGACAGTGGTCTGAGACCTCCAAGGGCTTGGTAAGAGCTGCGGGGAAGTGAGAAATGTGTTCAATTAACTCTCCTTACTCAAAGTAAATGGAGGCACTTAAGCCAACCATCGTATATTCTCCATTGCTCCTTTGACTAGACTGCAAACTCTTTAAACACAGTCTATTCAACTTAGCACCCACATCACAACAGTGCCCAGGCATCACGAGGGTGCCGGGCATGCAGGAGGTCTTCAGACATGCTGGTCAAATGGAGAAATAATAAAGCAAATATGGAGCCTGCTGATGGGCCCACTTGGGAAGAACAGCCCATGAGGATAGCACACTCAGCAGTTAGGGGGCCCCTGGGAAGCAGGCTTCCCCAACCTGCAGGTGGTACCACTTCTGTTATACTGGCCAGCTGGTCCAATGCATGTGCTAAAAGTGTGCAGCCAGTGGCTGTAACGTGATGTTAAGTATGACCAATTGTTTTCCATCTTCCCTGTCACTTGTCTTCACTCAGAACCATCATTTTCTTTCTACTGTTTTCATCCATCCTTTTCCTCATCTTATCCCTTCCATCCCACTCTGCAGGGATCCTCCTGATCTGATTCTCCATCCCTCCTTGCCTCCTTCATCTGATCAGAAAAGAGAGAAGGAAGGTCACCATGAGTTGTTTCTTTCCCTTCTTTTTTTCTCTTACAAAGATTTATAATCTCATTTGCAAATATCAGCATTATTTTTTTCTCTTGACATTAGAGTATCTAGTCACAGTCCTAAATTCAGGAAAAGGATCTCCTGAAATTTGTGAAGGGGTCTCTCTGCAGGAAAGCTGGAAAGGAGGCCTCGTATACAGGGTGCATTTAGTCCAGGTCTTCCATGGGTTTTGGTCTTAAGTTCACTATCATCCCTGAGAGAACTGCTTCCCTCCTCCTTTGTTTCCGTCATGGTGAGGGGAGGGGAGGGGGCTCCTCCTATTTTCTGCAACCGTTTACTTAGTCAAGCATCAATAATTCAGGACTTCTGCTCCCTTTCTGAAAGCCCAGGTGAGGGCAAAGGGCTCAGTACCAGGCCCACAGCTCATTTGCTCCCTCCTGCAAGACTCCACAGAGATCACGGGAGGCTCCTGGCTGACCAGACCTCGGCTGCACTTGGAGAGGAGAAAGAATACAGTAAGCATTGACTT
The DNA here is from genome assembly GCF_000247695.1 of Heterocephalus glaber. The sequence continues at coordinate 23,408,321 of NW_004624745.1, forward strand.
TGCATCTGAAATCTGTTTTAGTTTTCTCTCTTTAGCTATTTACCTGCTTCATTGAATCTGTGAGGCTGCCAGGGCCAGCTACAGCTGGGGTGGAGGCCTCTCCACCTTCTGAGCGGACGTGACCTATTCCGAGGAGGCTTCTCTATCAGCCTCAGACCCGAGTTTTTAGACCAGAACAGGTAAGAGGACTTTGAATTCATCCTTTCATTCTGCACATGTTTATGGGAGACTCCAAGATGAGAACATGGCTGTGACTTAAATGAGGCAGACTGAAGGTGTGACCTAGGGTTTATTGATATATGGAGTCCAGAGGGAGACTGAGCTCTTATCTATGAATATGTGTAAGTTTTACAACTGCAGCAACCTACAGAGGCAGCTATGTAAAACCCTTCTCTTCTAGGGTGACTCAAGGGGCTTGGTTTCTGGTTTTGTTCTTTGGTCTAAAGTTGAGCTTAGCTTCTCCAAGAGGTCCTCAGCATCTCTTTGGATGTTCAGTGTCTCTCTTTAAGAATAAGACTTCACTGGCCTGAGGCATTATTTGGAATTTCTAATCCAAAGTACAATAAATAACTCCTAATCCCAGCATTAAGATACAAGAGCTTCTGTGCCGCCCTTTGCAGCCCCCATGCTCCATTCCCTGCCCTCAGTCTGTGCACTTGGCCAACCTGGAGCATGGAGCAGCATCACTGAGGAAGACCCAAGAACTTTCTTTGATATCCCACTACTGTATGCAATAGTCTTCCTTTTTACCCTAAAACACTCATACCACTCGTTACAGCTCTGCCACTCTCATCTCTCCCAAATAATCAATGAGGGATTGTTTTGTCCCCATTCTCCTAATGGTGACAACTTTCTCAATATAAAGACATTTTACAGCACAGTTCATAGTTTTAAGGCCCCTGACTTCTTTCCTGTAGTTGCTTAGCTCATCTTTTCCTGTCTCTAGATTTTGTCTGATATATTGCAAAAAGGTGCCAATGTAATCTTCCCAGGCCATTGTGCTGATCAAGCCACTCCCCCATCTTGTCCCCACCCCACCCATTCAGGGCATTTGACAACTTTCTCTGGGCTGGTAAATTGAGTCCAAATTGGAGTGTCTCTAGGAGTCCAAACTGATACTCCTGCCAGAAAGCCCCCAGGCATTCTGGAAGCAGCTTCCTGGCTCTCTGGTGTTGTCCTGTTCCCTAACACTCTCCCATCAGCCTCTCCACTATTCCCATTTCCTCCTTTCACTAAGTACCACTGTGGTATGTAAGTTAATTATGTGGGGACTCTGGACTACATGCTTACAGTAGGTCTAGTTATGAAGACAAACAAGAGCATAGACATTCCAATGCATGTAGTGCTTTGGGCATGCTAAAGAAACCCTAAAAACCTTTGTGGGATGCAACTTTTTCTCCTCTGCCTCTTCTTCCTCTTCCTGTTCTTCTTTCTCCTTCTTCTTCTTTTTGTTTTTGTTTTTTAAGACTGGGTCTTACTACATAGTACAGGCTGGCCTTGAAGTTGCTATGTAGTCCAATCTGACCAGAACTCAGAATCCTCCTGCTTTAGCCTCCCAAGTGCTGTAAGTATAGGTGCATACCACCATACTCAACTCTTAGTTGCTTTTTGATGGGCAGGAAAGAAGTAGGCATATAAATAAATTGGTGGAAGAGTATTCCAGATAGAGGGAACCACATAAGCAAAACACACCTAAAATCAGTTAACTAGCATCTAGTAGGGAGTCCAGAAGGGCACAAGTTGGGGATTATTAAGAATTTATTTTATTGTAACAAGACTTAGTACCATGCTCTTTGCCTATCTTGTAAGGTAGATTTTGTCCTCATCAAAGCCATTTTGTAGATAGAGACATGAAACACAAAGGAGTATAATAATCCAGCCACACTCACATAGACACAGATGTTAAGGTGGTTATGGAGTCCAGGTTTGAATCCAGGCATCTGGCTGTGGAGACTGAGCTCTACACAGCTGTTCTCTTCATTGACACCATAGTTACAGAAAAGATCAAGATGCCTTCAAAGTCCTGCAGTTCTGGCTTGGCATCTATTACTTGTGCAACCCCAGATGTGCCATGCAGGCTTTCTGGGTTTTACTTTATCTATAACAGTATTTCTCAATGGAGTTGATTGTGTTTACTAGGGGACATTTGGCAATGTCTGGACACATTCTGGGTTGGCACACTGGGCCTAGGGGATGGGGAAGTGCTGCTGGCATCTGGTGAGTAGAAGCCAATGATGCTACTCCACATCCTGCCATGCATAGGACAGCCCCAATGACAAAGGATGATTTGGTCCCCAACCCCAACGGATCTGAGGTTGACAACCCTGGTCAATCCCTATACAGTGGGCTCCATGACCTACACATGCAGACCACATCGCAGACTATTTGCAGTGTCCCAGGAGCTCCTGCATGCAAATCTTCCATGGCAGAGGACCACTGGCTTCAAGTGCAGTCTCCAAAGGGTCCCAGTCCTTTAGGGAGAATCTTCTGGATTTGCTTCTCTAGTCAGATCCACTTCCTCCCCAAACCGATTGCTTTCTTCCAAATAAAATCCTGCAGGGCCATGTGGCTGCCTGGCCTGCCGGCGGCAGCTTCTCAGCTCCCGTTCTGCTGGCTGCTTTCTCCTGAAGGGTGGACCCCCGACCCCTTACTGGGTTTCATCTTGCCTGTTCCTGGCATTGACTCTGACAGCTGGACTTATTAACAAACCAGGGCCCAGATGAAAATTCATAGCACCTCCCCACCGTGCATGCTCCCTGGCCTGACCCAGGCCCAGAACAAGACAGTTAGACATTTCTTCTCTGCTTAGTGTTAGTCTCTCTTTCCTAGGTTATCTGTATTTACTCTGAAAATCATTTCCTCTGTTTGACTCGGTTTTCCTTTGAGCCCAATTGCTTGCTCGGTTCTCTCTTTTTTGTTTATTTCTACTTCTCATTTTCCCCATTGATCAGATGCCCTGGAAATATAGCAGGAACAGTGTGTTCCCTGTAATATTTGGTTACACTTAATATTTCTCAGCAAAACGTTGCCCTGGAACACCAAGCAGTAAAAATCCAGGGCTGCTCTGCTTACACTGGACACAGGCTTCAGCACAGACTCTGATTCACACTGGATCTCTGCCCTCCTTAAAGGGCAATCGCACCCAGGCCATCGGAGGAAGGCACCCCAGCAGGCAAGCTCTGAGTCTCCCACAGAAAGCAGTTTCAACAAACGAGTGAATACCAAAAAAGTACTCAGTGCTTGGCTGCAGAAAAGGGATTGCATCCTTTATAAAAGTGCCAGAGGAATATACTATTAGATCTGAACACTCTCTTGAACAGAAAATTTTCTAAACAACCAGTCTTTGCCATCGGTACTACTAATAGTAGTTTCTCTGATGCCACTTTCTGATTATGTGGTTCAAACTGAGAACTAATGAAGCTCTTTGTGCTACAGTAGTTCTTATGGACCTCTTTGGTGGGCTGATACATATTATAAACACTTTCGAGAACATTAAATCATCACAGACTTTTCTGAATGGTCTAGGCACTAATGTTGAGGAAACTCATTGCTTGACTCTGGAAAAATAAAAGGGAGTTTTAGGGGAGGGAAAGGGAAGGGAATTGAAAAGTGTTATGAACATGTACCAACCTCTCAGTGAATATAATCATTTTGCACTGCAAATATGGACTAATAAAAGTCAACAAAGGATATTTGTCAATTACAAATAAAAATATTTTCTAAAGAAAAGAAAGAAAAGCACTTCCTGAGACCACTGGCTTAAACAGCATAGTCTCCAGGGACCTAAGGTCTTGGGTGGATCTTCTCCATGTTTACTATCTTCATTTGTTTTCTGTTACTATAACAAAATAGTTGAGGCCAGGGAATTTACAAAGAATCCAGGTTTATTGGGCTCACTATGATGGAGGCTGGGAAGCTCAAGATCATGGCACCAGCACCTGCTTGGCATTGGTGAGGGTCTTCTTGCTGTCTCATAGCACGGTGTCAGGCATCACATGGAGATGGAGCAAGGGTGCTGGTTCAGATATCTCTACCTTTCTTTTTGTATAAACCACTAGTGTCACATGGGGGTCTCACCGTGGTGACCATATCTAATCCTAACTTCCTCCCTCAGCCCCCTCCTCCAAAACCATGAACATAATTATTTGAAGATTGATTTCCAATGCAGTGGGTGCATTCAAACCATAGAATTTGCTTCACTGGTAGGATCAATGTTCTGTATAAACTCCATGACTTCTTTTAGGGTAAAATCTAAAAGGGTTCAACCCTCAGCAGGACCCCATCCACAGAGACCATAACTACAAACTTAATAACCGGCCTCTTCTGCTAGGTTTAAGAGACATTAGAAAAATACTGTGCACGAAGTACCGCTTAATTGTGTTAACAGAAAAAACAATCAGTGACAATAATACAAATTCTTAAACCTACCAACATTTTCCATCCTGAAGTTGCTCTTTGGATACAAAGATATATTTTGCTCACACGGTTTAGAGAAATGAGATAAATGAATACAATGAAGAAAAACTTTGAGAATCAAAATTCAAAGAAAAGAAATTGAAAACCAAGGTTTTATTTTTTAAACTATGTATATGTAGATGTATATATTCGTGATAATAGTATTACAGTCAGCTTGAGGGATTGGTAGGTATTCATATTGTATCTTGACGATTTTTGAAAACTAAGGTTTTCTAGGAAGCCTGTCTGGATCTTCCACCTAATAGCACGGGGTTGACATCAGGCACTGGGTAACTAATAGGGGAACTCTGAACTAGTCCCATATGAAAACCTGACCACAAATCCCCCTGGGAAAAATGATGGGAGCTACTCATCAGGCTGCACCCCTCAGAGAGACCAGATCTATGTCTTGGTCCTGCTTCCTGCTGCTGAGTTAAAGAACCTTCAGTGATAAGTATCCTATCACTTTCCCTGCCTCAGTCTTGTAAGGAGAAAGTGCTGGCCCAGGCACTGCACTTTGTCACCTGGAGTGGGCAGGGCTGATGCAGAGCACATAAAGTTGTTTTCAGTTAGAAACTGGAAGAGGAGGTGGGCAGCAGGGCAGGCAGGAGAAGAGAGCCACTGAGGAGATGGAGGCAGTGTAGCAAAGGTAGGGAGACCTTTGGCGGGACTGAGGAGCAAGGGAGGCAAATGTTACCAGGTTTAGGATGGAAGAGAAAAGGGTTTGCAGAGAGACCTCTGGGAAGTCTTTCTGGACAACATGGTTATGATTCCCTCCTCCCCGAAGGAGGAGGGAGTAGAAGACTGCCTTTCTCCTGGATTCTGCAGCTGCAGGTGTGTTTCGTGGGGTGCACACCCTGGTTCAGTTAGATCATAATAAGAATACAGTTTTATCCAGATTTCATAGATTGTTCACAGGAATATGTTCTGTGCTTTCCACAGACAGCAGAGTTCTCATCAGTAACCAGGAGCTAGAAATTGGCAAATAGGAAGATCACAGAGAATCAGACTTTTCTTCAGGAAAGCATTTGAAGCCCTCAAAACCTTTTCCAAACTTAAAAAGAATCACTTTCGGACTGTTATTTGGGGGAGTCTGCGAATTATTAATCAGAAAATCATCAGAATAATCCAAGAAAACTGATTGATTTGGGTAGGAAATGAATTTATGCTACTGCCCCAAAGGCCAACAGGTCCTTAAGAGATTAAGATTAAAGTAACAACCACAAGCATTTTAGAAAAACCTTTTCTCAGGAAAGGTAGAAAGTTTCTTTGTAATTAAAACTCCTCTTTCCTTAGGCCTCTAGAATTTCTTTAGTGATGAGACTAAAGGATAAGAAAGAGCTGAGGTGGTACAGGAGTTAGATTCTTTTGAATTGTACTGTTATCTGCAACTGAAGCATTTTATACCCTGAGGTGCTTGGAGAATGTAGATAAAATCCACCCCTCACCCAGTAGTCCTCATGCCCTTGGTAACCTAGGTCTTACCAAAGAGAGGTGGCACCATGGATACGTTCAGAATGCTCTTTGTTTTCCTCTCCTGAGAAAGGTGGAGACCTCATTCTGCAAGTAGGAAAAGGGTTAGTAATGGAGAACAGTGAGTGGTCAAAGTGTGCATGGAGCTGGCAAGGGAGGGCAGGATTTACACCAAGAGAGGATTTGGAGACAAGGTCAAAGGAAGGGCGTGCTTATTGCAAGCTTATCATTCCCTTCTTTTCCCCATCCTGAGTGGTGCTTTTCCATATGGATGAGCCCCTAACGGAGGCTCTGGACCCCTCACCTCAAAGGTGGCTTGGCGTTTCCTAGTGGCCTCAGAGGGGGAAGAGCCTGAGCCCTTTCTTTTTTCTTTTCATCTCACCCGCCTTTCAGCCCCATGTGCCTTGATTTCAAAGCCTTGCTGAAACAAATGTGTAGCTGAAAGGATAGACTTCAATTATTTCATTTTGCGAAGGTTAAAAAGGTTCTTGTAAATGACTGATGCAAATACTGGAAACCCAGTTAAAACAACTGGATACCAGATGGCAAAGGAAAGTGGTTTACTGTAAAGTGTTACAGAGTAGGAGCTCATTTACAAGAAGCAATTACACAAACAGCCCTAAGTATCCCAGATCACATAAAAGGACGGCTGGGTAGAAGCACAGATCAGCTGTACGTGTGTGTGATCTCCACCCTCCACTTTGAAACTTCAACACTGTGATCAGTCACCTTCCCCATTGCCCCTTTCACTGACCTGGCAAGAAGCAAAGAGCTACAATCTTAAGCAGAGCCATTTTCACCGTATCCATCACTCAGCTGCTTGGGAAGTTTCCTCCTAAGAGAAATTTAGCAATGTAAGGGAAGTATGCAGCTGCCACCATCAGTGTTTGAACTGGGGAATTTGGTTTTTATCTTAGGTCAAGAGAACAGAGAAAAAGCTCTGTATAATCTGGGCCACCTCTCTTCCCTTAGCCTGTCTTTAAATTGAGAATGTACATCACACACTTTATCGTGTAGGGCCATCTTAGATCTTCCCTGGCATGCATGTAGACAGGCTATGGGATTGCAAAAGCAGATTGCAAACCCATAGCCGAGAATTGCACATTGTGGTTTATTATTCTGCACTTTGGTCCTGTCTGGTTAGTCACCATAAGCTGAAGTGCCCGCTTCTGTGTGCCATAACTGCCCCACTTTGGATAGACTGGACACTTCCACATGAGCCTCACTGCCATCTGTACTTTGGGGACACCATGCACTGAGCCCACATTCAGCCCCATGGCAGGTGGTAGTGTGCATTTTCACAGAAACTTCCAATAAACTCTTACACATCTCAGGTGTTACATTCGATCAGTGCCTTCTTCTGGGAAAGATATAGTCAGACAAGGATATATGTAGCATCTTATCAAAGAAGGGAGAGAAATCCTTTTGTGTGAGTCAGGTTTCAGGACCTGGAATCAGTGACTATTCTCACAGCCATACAAAATAGCCTCACAACTATTCTCATGCCTGCAAATTTTCTTCCTAGAGAAATCACGATTAGAAACCAGTCCACAATACTGATGTACCCTACATGCTCCCACAAGACCCTGGATGAATAGAAGACATGTCCAGAGCCCTCAAAATGCAGTTTGCAGGTAAGCTGGACTACATCTAAAAACAGTACCTCATTCCCAAATATTCAATTGTTGATGAATGGATAAACAAAACGGGGTGTATTCATTCAGCGAAATATTGTTTAGCAAAAAAAGAATCTAGTATTAATTCATGCTACAATACGGATGAACTTGGAAAACATGAAGCTAGGTCAGGAAACAAGACTCAAAAGGACCATATGTTACACGACTGCATTCATATAAAATGCCTCAAACTGGCAAATCATTGAGAGACTGAAAGTAGATCCACATTTGTCAGGGACTGAAGAGAGGAAGAATTAGGAGTAAGCGTTAATGGGTATAGAGTTGTTTCTTGACAAAAAATTCTATAATTAGATAGTTGTGACTGACAAACAACTTTGAAATTTGAATCTTTTAAAATGGTAAATTTACGAGGTTTATGGTATATAAATAATATTTCAATAATTCAAAAGTCATGTGATGATTCTGCTTCATGGGTCAAAGGCTAACACACCTAAGGGCCAGGGATTTTGCTCAGTGGCACCTTGCCTGCTTTGAAAGTGCAAGGTCCTGAGTTCGATCCCCGGTATCACAAAAAAAAAAAAAGCTAACACACCCATTTGGAGGATTAACAGTAGAACATGGTGTCCCGTAAGTTTCACACACACACACACACACGCACACAAACCTAAAATATTTTTGGACAGATTTAACACTTAAAACTGATTTAAATCAACATCTTTTTCCCCCTCTTTTTTTTTTTAAGAGATGTATGTTGGGGAGTTATAAAGCTAGATTAGATTCAAATTTCTGCTCTAGTCTTAGTGGGGATGGAGTTGGAGGGTGCCAGGGACCCTAGTCTGAAGCAGTCACAGTTTACTTCAACTCCTGAGCTTCATCAGAAATGAGCCACAACTTGACTCAAGCTAGGTTACCTCAGTCTCCTCACTCCTCTTCATCTTTCTGAACTCCAGTCTGTTAAGATCCATCTGGCCTATACAAGTCATTCCTTCCCTTGCCCGAGGCAACAGGGTAAGTGAGAGTCCACTGGATTCACAGGTACGATCATTCCTTACCAGCTACCGCTCCTTCGTGCAAACCAAACTTCCTGGCTGGGAAATTTCTCACCTCCTCAGACTAAGATCCATCCACACACCCGTTCTTTCATTCAGTTTATTGGGCATTTACTATATGCCAAGCACTGTTCCAGGAACTGGAATCCCAGTGGTGAAGAAGAGATTTGAGGTGAAGGGTGGGCAAAGTACAAGTAAACAAATAGCCTGAGTGGTCTAGCTCAGACCTGCCCCGGGTCAGTCCATCTTGCCAAACCTTACTCCTAGAAGCTGCATGATTAGATTGTTTTCTTTTTTCTCTCTAGGATAACTTCTAGGGCTTTTCAATCTGGCCTTCTTGTCTTTCCAGGTTCCCAGTGAAGGCTACTTTCTTGCCATATCCAATTGGTTGGAGCCATGTGGCTAGGCTAAAGGTTTATAAGTGAAGTGCTGTGTCCTCCAGTTGCTTACGACAACAGTTATAATAAAGACCTTGTGTTGGCTGACATGCTCAAGCTGCAGGACTGGAGTGGGCTGGATTACTACATTACTATATTAAGGGCAATTGGCCTTGAAGAGTCTCCCAAAGCGATAAAAGACTGCTTGAGTGAGAAATACCTCTGTGGTATTAAACCACTACAATTGGGGGTGTGTTTGTTACAGCAGCACAAACAAACTTATTCTAACCAATATACCCACTACAGAAACAAGCTTTCCAATTATATCAGAGCACTCCAGAATATATTCTGGACATTTCTGGCAGAGGAGAAAATCACAGACTATAGCAATTATCTGCCCAAATAAAAGCCTATTAATTGAGCAGGAAAAGATAAGAGTATAGATTGATTATGTTCCATATCAAAGTTTGCTTAAATCATATGAGCAGTCCATTACTCACTCAGGCAAAATTGCATATTACAAATGCCTTCATAGTCAAATTCTGTGACCTTGGACGTTGCAAATGTGCTCCTATTTTCTGAAGTACTGGAGGGAACTCTTGACAAATTCAGGGGGCTTCTTGGAGCAGACTCTTAGCACAAAAAAATCTTTTCTAACCTAAGCTCAAAAATAGCTTCTGATACCAATGGAAGGCACAACCTTGGGCTATTTAGGCCAGGCTGTCCTGTGTCTTTTTAGGCAACCATCTGCATTGATTCCAGTCAATAGCCTGTTTTAAGAAAAGCTTAGGCCAGATTTAAAAAAAAGAAAATTGGCTTCCCCTTGAGAAAACATGATTACCTGACAGCTCCAGTGGGTAAATAATGCACTTTTAAAAAGCCTTTTCAAATAGGTCTTTATCCAGCAAGCTGCTTTTATAAGCTACCATTCTTCCTAATATCCACTTATTCAAAACTCCTTTAAAAATGTCAGGGCTTGAAAATGATAGACATCCTATTGGATCTGGATTTGCTGAGTTTTCTTTCTTTCTTGTTCTTTTATTTTTTTTCTAAGAAGAAATGCATATTTTCCCCTTTGGTTAGGGAAAAAGTCTTTCTTGAAATATGATCCTCTCAGATAAATAATGGCAATAAAAGTAAATGGAAAGTGGGAAAGAACATGGTTTCTTAGTGCAGTGTGCAGCACTTTCTAATTGGAAAAATGCTAAAAGGGAGCTTTCCTTGGAGGCCTCCCATCTGACTTCAGACCAAACACAACAGTGATCTGCTTGTGAGCACTGAGGTCTCTGGTTCCCTTGTTAAAGGGGAGGCTAGCAGTGCAAGGAAAATGCTAAAACTGTTCTAAAAGTGTATGCTGGTGGTGATGTAAGTGGGCAGGCCATACATCATGGTGGAATATAGAAATCATAGGACAAGGATGAGCAGAAGAGACCTGAAGGTTCTCTAGTTAACCCCATATGGAGACTGAGTCTCTTACTATTAGAAGTCTTGGTGAAGAGCACAACAACCTTCAGCCCATTTGGGGACCCTTGCTTGCACGCTCCTCTGCTTGTGTTGAAGCATTTCTTTTCTCCAGTTAAAAGAAGACTATGTGCCCTCGCTGAGTGCTGGGATTTAGTGACACATGCATGCACCTCTCACAGGATGGGCCTTCTGGTGCTGATGACTTGGAAAATCAGAGCTTCTGCATTTCAGCCCCTTCTAGGTACTGAGGTCCTGATTAGTCATTAAAAATGGATATTCTGTCTCTGTAGAGATGCCTTCCTTCCCTTAAGGAAAAAAATCTAATGTTCACACAGTTCGTTAGTTACGAGAATGTATGGTAAATTATAATCAGTAGCTTGGCAGACCCATGATGCCTATGACACCTTTTCCACCACAATCACTTCTTACACCACCTTCCTCTTCCTTTCCTTCCAGCCCAAACTGACTCTTATGTCTTTGCCACTCGCACCCTTTCATTTCACATTTTCGTTCACAGGTAACACAGAGGCAGATAAGTTTACATATTATAAGTGATGCTTGAGAAATTTTCAAATGGAAATATTCATGTAGTCAGCACCAGCTCAAGAAAAGACCATATACAGGACTCTCAAAACCTCCTTGGACAGCCACTGTCTTGAGATATATTTTTTCCTGGTTTTTATTTGTTTATAATGGAATCTTCCTCAATACAGCTTTTGTGTGTAACTTTTTTTAACTCAACCCTATGTGAATGAGATTTGTTAGTTGCAGCGTTTTTAAGTTTATTTCCACTATGCATGGTCCTTTTCGCTTTTGAATCTCTTCTTTCCACATATGCATTTATTCTTTCCATTTTAAAATCTATTCCTCCCCACTGTGGGGTAGTTATCTCTGTCTTTCCAGATGGCACTCCTCATTTGCTCTCCTATTTCATATCTTAGATGTCTTTGTTATTTTCTGATGTCTTTTCATTAACAATCAGACATGTTGAGCTCACACCGTGTGCTACCCCGAGGACATCTCCAGGACCCACCCAAGGGACACACCTGGAATTGACCACATGCAGGTGAGCGATGGTACAGACAAAGTACCATCTGGCAAAGTGCTTTTGCCAGAGAGAGTGGGCACCTGTGATACTGAATTTTGTCAGCTTGGCTAGAGTATGGTGCCCAGATATTTCCTCAAGCATTATTCTAGATATTTCTGTGATGATATATATTAGATGAAATTAACATTTAAATCAATAGACTGAATAAAGCAGATTATTCACTATAATATGGATGGGCCTCATCCAATTGGTTGAAGATCTTCTTGGAAAAAGTCTAATCTCACTCATGTAAGAAAAATTCTGGCCACAAACAGCCTTTGAACTTGGACTACAACTCTTCCTGGGGTCATCAGCTGGACACCTTGCCCTGTAGGGTATGGACTTACTAGTCTTCACAGTGCCATGAGCCAACTCCTTAAAACATATCTCTCCTTGACCTGACGGTGAGGATCAGTGACAGAGAACTTGCCTAACATGAACCAGGCCTTGGGTTCCATCCCTAGAATCACACACACATAGACACACAGACACACACACACATCTATATCTATATCTGTATCTGCATCTCTATCTACATCCATCTATGTCTTCTCTTTACCCACACACATCTTATTGGTCCTGTCCATCTAAAGAACCCTGACTAATACAGCACCTTTCCCCTCTTCTAAACCCAGGGAAGACTTTACAAATTGACTCATACAAACTTCAGCATCTTGTACACCTCAGTCCTCCCAATACCTATGGCTGACCAAGGGCCAAGTTGTAGCCTTGCTGCCCTTGAACTGGAGCAGTGGTCCTCAGGGGGTGGGATAAGTTTGCCTCTGCCCCAGATGTTTGGCAGGGTCTGGAGACATTTTTGTTGTTGCAAATAGGGAAGAATGAATGCCATTGGTGTCTGATGGGTGGAGACTAGAGATACTGGTAAACATTGTAGATGCACAACCCAAAGAACTATTTCTCAGCAAGGAATTATTCAGCTCCAACTGTCAATAGTACTGATATGTAAAGTACTGCACTGAAGACATAATCCAAGGTCTGGGAAGTTTTGGGGGTCACCCAGACTGAGCCATTAAAAGGCAAACATCTCTCGGACAGGAACTATTTTAGCCCTTATTGCATTGATTTTTTTTATTATTTAGAGAGAGTCACTTCTTAATAAACAACCCAGGAAGTTATTTATTTTAAAATTCTGGTAAAATGCAGATAGAGCACAGTTTTTTCTTATTTGTGTGTGATCAATTATTTTTAGCCCTTTCTTCTCTTCATCCCTTGCAAAATCGAGTCTCTTTTTCCTCCCCGAGACTTGAAAATGGACACCTTTTTCCTAACTTACCAAAACCCAAACCACGAAATATTCATCAGAGTCAGCAAATCCCCTTGACCCAGGGGAGCATGCTACAGACCCTGGGAAAGAGTACACTGGTGGAGCTTAACAAACGCTGCTTTCCTGTGCCTCACCACCAACAATAACAAAACATCAAAACAGCAGGGTAAAGGAGTCAGTGCAGATCTTCTCATTCCTGCCAAATGAAATGGTAACGGAGATACTCCCAGCTCCCTGCCTCCCAGGCCCGGCAGGTCCCAGTGAAGATGTTAAGCGTTTAACACCTACCACCTGAAGCCCTGACCAGACCCTGCTGGAAGAACTCAGCATTTCTAAAGGATGTACCTAAGTCATCACCAGGAGCTTTCTCAAGAACCTTCATCTGCTATGTTCTCTAAGGCACAGCACAAAACTGGAGTAGTGGATAACTATCTCCTAAGTACAAGTGGTAGTGATTTAAGATCTTCATAACAGAGGATATGCAGTGTGTGTAGAACGGAGATGAGGGGAAATTCTAAACAGACAGTTTATTAATACAGAACGTTCCTGTGCTAGAGGCACATCTATTGCCACCAACCAGAATAGAGATAAATGCATGAATCTTTTTATAGTGAGCAAAGCTCAGAAGAAAACTATGTGAATATTCTCTGGAGACCCTAAAGACAGAGAGTATTCAAGGAACAATAAATCGGCTAGGAAATCCATTAATGTTGCTACAGAATACCAGGAAATTAACACCTAGGAAAATGATAAATTCAAATTACAACGACTACTTTGACAGTATTAAAACAGTTATTTCAATGAGTTGCCAGTGAGAAAAAAAATGATAGGCTTTTCAATTTGGTCTATTCAGAACTTTCAATGATTAGCTAAGTAAATATTTAAGAAAATTATTTTTATCTCTTTCTGTTATAGCTAAGTAACTGGTTAATTCTCATCAGTTGATTTTGTTTCTAAAAGCTGCCCATGAGAAAGGAAGGTCAACAAATGAAGAGGATCCAGTATTTTGGCTTGAATTTCAAGAAGTACTATGCAGATATCCTTAAATCTTGAGACCAGGCTGCCTCGCTCAGGAAGCATAGCTACAATGCTCAGAACTCTTGGTTCTGAATTGCAATTACACTGTCCATTGTCCAATGGAAATTTTAAAAAATCTTATCCTCTTTTTTCAACATATGCCTGAGTAGATTTTAAAATTGTGCAGCTGGTTTGTGCTTCAATACCACAAATACTAATACTAGCAAGGAAAGTAGGAGGAGATGGAAGAGAGACAATAATGTGTTATTTTGGATTATCCATAAATTCTGCTGATGCATGGAGAAAGAAGCAGATAATGAAGTAGCAGCAAAAAGGTTCTTAGCATATACACCTGATGTGGTAAAGGCAAGGTGGGCATGTTAGTGGTTGTATTTGAGGAGGGCTGACAATGCTGAGTCACCTGGCTGAATTCTGCAAAGTCATATCTTGAACCAAGATCAGCTTTTAAAATGGCTCTAATGAAACTTCCTTACTGATAACTGGTATCTCAGAGAAGTCAGAATGGAGTTCACCAGGTCTTGTTTTGCACAGATATGTAGTGTTTTAAAACATTAGCCAATATTGCTTCCTCAAAATGACCAATGGTGATCGGCTATCCACCTGGGATCAGTGCCATGTGAGGTATTAACTGCTCCATTCTTCCAACTGGCATAGCACTCCTCTGACATCAGCCTCATTTCTTTCAAGTCTGTTCCTCCAGTTCATCAGGTTAATTAGTACTGTGGCCAAGACTTGACTTCAACTCTAGGGGAGTCAGGCCTGGGTTCAGATTCTGCCTCTGCCACCTTCCAGCAGTATATTCTTGCTCAAGGTGCCTAACTCTGAGTCCAGCTTCCTCAACTGTAAAATGGACAGAACCCTAGCAGATTTATCGAGTGCATGCTATGTTCCAGGCTGTTTTTCCAGCACAGACAATAAGTGACCCAATTCCCATAATAGCAACCCTAAAAGACAGGAACCATTGTCACGCCCTTCTGTAGGTAAGGAGAAAGGCACAGCACTCAGAGGGATAGTGGTGGGGCAGCTGCTGGTCTGGCCCAAGCCTGCCCTCCCAAGCATCTTATACTGTCTGAACCAGTAAGCTCCTCACCAAGGAACTATTCTAACTCCCTTCTGCATCTTCCTCTGAGGAGGAAATGTGTCAGTGCACATAGCACACAGCAAAGAATCCACATGTGGCCTTAGTCATTCAATCAATGATTACTGATTAAATATTTCTTGTCCAAGGTATGACTGAAAAATATAGTGAATATTTAAATTAAAAATAATGTATCATAGTAAAAGACACTTTTCCATTAACCCCTCTCAGAAAAATCTCCCTCCTTGCTTTAAACACACTCATCCCACCATTCTTAACACCTTCTGAAGCAGTTCTGGGAGTCCTATTTTGGGATTATCCTTATGAAGTATGATTAAAACTATGGTGAATGCTGCCACTGAGTGCCATCCAATAGAAAGGCAGGCTCCTTAAAAACATGACAGAGTCCTCCTCACCAGATATGGCACAGTGTGACTCCTGACTTTTCCCCAAAGTCAGAATGATTGTGAAAGGCAACCCCTTTAATCAATTCAGGACATTGAGGCAGCCACGACAGAGCAACTGAAGATAGTCTTGAAAGACAGAAAATGGCAAAAACAGTGGAATAAGAGTGTGGGAAGTGAGGGAGAGATTGTGGAGAGGGACTAATAGCAGTACATCTTTCATTGTTATGAATTTTTTAAATTTAAAGATTCACCACATTTTTTCAATCATGCCTCCTGTACTAGGCACTGTTACACGTCCTGAATAGACAAGAGGATTAAAGTCAATGTCTTCCTGGAATTTGTAATCTAGATATGAAAGCAATCACAGCCAAATAAATATATACCCAACAACAAAAGATGTATGGTGCCATGAGAAAAAAATAACTTTGAAGATGGACAGTGACAGCCGTGGGGTGGGAATGGGACAGGAGGCACAGATGGAAGACAGAGGGAGGAGGATGCTTCAGGTGGAGGGAAAGGCTCTCTGAGGACGGAAACCTTACATCAAGCCCTGACTGACAGGCAGGCAGCCATGTGAAGGCCTGAGGAGCATTATTATTGCCTTTGTAATAAAATTAATTATGTGCTAATTTCTTAGCCTAACCACAGAGAGTTCCACTCACCAGTGCTAGCCAAAAACATAATTTCTTACCCTCTCTCAACAGTAATGACAAAAGAAATTGGAAAATGTAGGTAGAAAAGGCAAAAGCTATTCTGAAAGGTGGAGAGAACCTTGTTCACACAAACTCAGAAGGTATCCTTCATGGAAAGAGAAAGTTTCCATCTCTTGGGCTGTTGATCTCTGTAATTCAAGAATTCCTCTGTAAACAAAAACCACAATTGGCCACAATTTTGTTGCTTTCACTTAATTCTCTGACCCTGTCACCTCATGCGGCTAAAAGGATGTCATAATCACAATAAATTCTGCCTCCCTTCATTCCATTAAAGGGAACTCAAGCCTTTTCAAAAACCTCATGTACCCACCCAGCCCTAATTTTAAGATGTTTTTCACTGAAGATTAGACTTGATGATTTTCTAAGACATCTGTCACCAAAGATGATAATTAGGGCTTATTTTCTCCATCCTCACATTTGTCCTAAGACTTTATATTTTGAGAATGTGTTTGGCGTGACTGATCCCTGTTCTGCAAGTATAGATCATGTACTTGAAGGACAAAGTCGCTGAAGGAAAAGATGCTTTGACCTTCTAGAGGCACTACCCTATCACTTGGTTTTATGAATTGAATAGTATTTTAGTCAGCTGTCCCATTGCTGAACAAAATACCTAACACCACAATTTAAAGGAGGAAGCAGTTTATTTGGCTTATGGTATCAGAAGTTTCAGTCCATAGTTGGCTGGTTCTGAGGCAGAAACATCATGGCAGAATGGCATGACGGAGCAATGTTGCTTAGTTCATGGTGGCCAGAAAGCAATGAAGAGGAACAGTCCAGAGAGGAAGGTACAATGGAACAGACATAGTACCCAAAGTTACATTTCCATAACCCACCCAGACACACCCAGACGTACTTACTAATCCCGTAGGCATCTCTCAAGCCAATCAAATTGACAATTAAGCTTAACCATTATGAATAGTTTTCCCATAAAAGATGTGTCCACGTCCTAACCCCTGGTGTCTGTGACTGTGACCTTATTTGGAAATAGAGTCCTTGAGAGTGCAAATTAAGGATCTTAGGATGAATCATCCTGGTGTAGGACAGATACAGAATCCAATGACAAATGTCCTTCAAAGAGAAAAGAGAGGGAGATTTTAGACACAAAGGGACCAAAGGGAAATTCATGTGAAGACAAATTCAGAGATAGAATTATTCAGCTTGAAGCTAAAGAAAGCCAGATTGTCAGCAGACTCCAGAAGCTGAAGGAAGGAGGCACTCAGCTAATGTCCCCAGACCCTTCAGAAGGAACCAACTTGGATAATAAGTTGATTTCAGATTTCTGTTCTCCACAGTTGTGAAAGAGAAATCCCCACTGTTTGAAGGCATCAAGTTAGTGGTATGTTGGTACAGCAGCCCTAGAGAACCATACATAGTTTGAGTCTCTAACATTCCACAAAAGACTAATTGTTAAGAGTCACTGGGTTCTTCCAAACATTGGAGAATGTGACCCAATGGTCAGGTCAGAATATAAGTATTGTATAGGCTTCACTGGGAAAGAAAATGACTACGATGGCTACTGTTTGTGTCCCCATATGCCTGCCTGCTCTTTCAGGGATTGATCCTTGCCGCAGTCATACAGGTGAGCTTGTGAATTAAACTGAACAAATCATGAAACTGTTCCTGCTGCCATACTGATAGGTAAAGGCAGAGGGGTGACAGGTATATGGACCAATTCCCTACAAATGGAGCTGTCCCTTGGAACTTTGTAATTGAAACTGGAAAGACTGTTTCATTGTTAGAGTGACTTTCCAGTGAGTTAATTACTCTTAATGTTTGTGAACCAATAAGGAAGAAGTCAAGGATGTCTCACCAAATCAGATTTTCTAGATAGCTGAAATTAGAATAAAGTTAAATTCCTTCCATGCTTTTGATGTTTTCTCTAAATGTTTTGGGTGTGTTTAAAGAACATGATGGAGAGATAATATTCCAGACAATGATGGGGATTAAGCTATTCAGGAATTTAAAAGCTCCAGCTATCCTGTACTTTAGGATACCAGCTAAAAATGAGGGCATTCTGGAAATCTTATGTTTTTATCATGTTCCTTTGTTCCCTGAAATATTTTTTAAAATTATTTAAAATAAGTTGTATTCTTCCTAAGGCTAAATTTTAAAAAGAAACCAACATGAGGCATGTGAAACTTGAAGTCACTACGGGATTCACTAATTCACATTGTAAGCCAGACCCTTTGCAGCCCCCAGTGAACACAGCCAGGACAGGACACAGCAGCTGATTCACTGCAGATGAGGCTCCTGGGCAGAGGGTGTGGGGCGGGAATGAAGAGAGGCAGCAACAAAGCAGCTGGACAAAATGATTGAAAGAGAATTCTCTTTTCACACTGCAAACACTATGGAAGGTGAAATGGAGAAGGCAGAGTGTTCATAGCAGAAGTGTTTGCTTCCACACTACTGAGTTCTTCTCCCTAAAAATAAAATAAAAATCAGGGCTAATATTTTCATAACTAGAGCCTTAGAAGAAAACAGAAGCTAGAAAACAAACAAATTCTAGTGTTTTCAAAATTTCGGAACTTTCTGTATTTAACATATACTGGTACCTTAGAATTGGATTTCAAGGCAGATAATTCCCAATTTGGGGGTCTGTGGGTACATGATATCTTCAAAATACCACAAAGAGATTTTGCAAAAGTGAAGAAAGGACCCTGCTAATATACAGCTGTGGAGAAACTTACTTCAAAGGAACAGAAAAAGAGATCTTTGAAGGAACTTAAGGGTGAGGGGAGGAGAAACCTGCAGAGAACAGGACCTGGTCCCTTGGCTGACACAGAACCTCAGCTCATAGCACCAGGGTGGAATCAGCTGCTCATGTGTTTTCCCCTTGCAATAGTAAGATATATTGAATTACTTTTCAGCACTTAAGAATCAGATATTATACAAAGAGACATGGATTTCCTGCCTCTTTTGAAAATACCAAAGGTCTTGCCAGGCCCTCATTTCTATAAGTCAGCAAGAGCAGAGGTGGATGAGAGAAGCATGTGACTTCTTCCATCACCTTCCGGTGGTTATACCCAGCCTGCTCTACTGCGAGTCACAGGCCTTGGCTGGTTCACTTTGGCCTGGGGAACCATGCAGAGAGAAGATGACCAGCTAGCGATGAAATGTTCTAGGGACAATTCCTGGCATGGTCAAAACTGTAAGGCAGACATCATACCCAAGAGTGAAATGCTCTTGAAGAGATCATTTGCCCCTGTTATGGTTTAGAACTAAGACAGTTCCCCAAAAGTCTCATCATATATTTGAGGTAATGCTTTTGGAAGGTGATTAGACCATGAAGGCTAACATCATCCATGGATTGATCCACTGAGGATTTCATGGCTGAAGGTGCTGTTGGGATGTGGGACTTTGCTAAAGACTGGTCACTGGGACATGACTTAGAAGAGTGTATTCTTGTCCTCAGCTTTTCCCTTCTTTTTCTGCTTCCTAACTGTCTTGGAATGAGCACCTTTCCTCTCATGGGACCTTCCACCATTTTTGCTTCAGAGCAAGCTGACCATGACCTGAACCCACTAGAAAATTTGAGCCAAATAAACCTCTCCTCTTTTAAGTTTTGGATGTTGTATATTTGTCCTAGTGACAGGAAAATGACTAATACAGTCCTCTACATAATTAGCTCTATCATGAAATCCTATGAGACTAAGGCACATTGGGCATGGTAAGCTTTGGAAGTTTCTACGAAGAGTACCCTACAAATGAGCACAGGCAACTCAAAATGGCACTTGCAATGGGGAGCAAGTGAGCTTCTCCAAATGGTGTCATGGAGATGCCATGTAGCTTTGTGGTACAGGTGAAGAGACAAGCAGGGATGATGAAAGATGCATGTGTGTACAACGGGTCTGGGTAGGAGTTTGAAAAATTGTCATGTAGGTGGGAAACTTAAGTTATTCAAACTTAGGTATTAAAATAAAGGTGATGCTTGGACACACCAGATGCATATTAAAAGTTTTTAAACTATCTATATCTTTAACCTAGAAATTCTACCTTAAGATTTTATCCTATGCACCTCGCTTGAGACCATAATGTTAAGTGAAATAAATCAGACACATGCTCTTAAACAGTGCATGGTTCTCTTATATGAGAAACCCAAAGCATAAGTAAAGAGCAAAATGAAAGATAGATGATAGGAAGTAGGGAGATGGATCATTCTCAAAGGGAAAGGGGATCAAGAGATGCAGGGAGGGGGAGGAAAGTGGACAAAAAAAGAGAATTGGGATGTTCTATCTACATGCACCAAGTTCCCACAAAGAATGTAAACATTACATACTGCAAACAGGTACCAGCAAATTAAAATAACACAAAATTGCAACAAAGATTTTTATCCTACAAAATTCATGGGTGTGTACAGAGATTTCATTTAAATGATTTTTACTTAATAAGAATTATATAAAATTGTATATAATGCATACCATTATAAAATTACTGTTGTTTAATAATAATTATATAATTGTAATGTGAATTAGAACTTGCAAAATTGGTAACTTTTATGTGCAACAACAAGAAGACACTGGTTGCATACATTGTAATATCCAGGCAAGGGTGGGGTCACAGGCTTATAATCCCAGCACTCTGGAGGTTGAGATAGGATGCTTGCAAGTTTGAGCCCAGCCTAGGCAACTTAGTGACCTAGTTAGACCCTGATTAACATTGAAAATATTTTAAAAATAAAATTTTGAAAGGGTTGGGGATGTAAGTAAGTTGGAAAAGCCCTGGGTTCAACTCCCAGTGCTACAAAAAAAAATTGTGAAATACATAGAATAAATGCTACGTAGCCAATAAAATTCAAGATGTTATTTTTGATATTTAAAAGCATGTTAGAAAAATAATTTGCATGGTACAATGCCACTTTTATTAAAAATGTAATCCAAAGTGGAAAAATACTCCAGTTCATGTATTACATTAGTTTCCAAATGGCTGTTGTAACAAGTAACTACAAACATGGTGACTTAAAACAAAAGAAATATATTTTTTTCACAGTTCTGAAAGCCAAAAATTCAATGCAGTTTCACTGGATAAAAATCAAGGTGTGGCTTGGCAGGGCTGCATTTCCTGGAGAGGCTCAAGGACAAAATCTGTTTCCAGTTCTGGTGGCTCCTGCTCATTGGAATTTCTGCATCGCTGTCCTCTCTGCCTCAGTCTCCACAAGGCTTTTCCTTCAGCCTCTTACCTCTAAGGATCTGTGAATGAATTTGGGACTCACTTGGCTAATCCAGCATAATCTCCCTATGTCACAGTCTTTAACTTACTCCCATCCATAGAGGCCCCTTTCCCCTGAAAGGCAGCATTTAGAGGCTGTATAATTTGGACTTATTAGCCTTGGGCAGGGTCAATATTTCACCGGCTGTGTACTCAAGCATTAAAAGATATTCTATTTCTTTATGTCTTTCTTGGTCTTTTGTAGTGTAGGTATCTGATTACTTCAGGAAGGATAATTTATTCGAAGTAGATTAAAATAAACAAAATAGTTATGAGAAATAATTATTATTTCAAAATATTTATTCTTTCTTTGTATATGGCCGTGTAAATATTTCTAAGAACCACACAAAAAAAATGAAGCAAAGGAATAAAACAAGCACCACCATAAAACTATTTGCCCTTTAGAGTATTAAAATTCTTATTCAATATTCAAGACTTAAAAACATACAAGTATATACCATTTTTGGTTTTATTGATAAAACTATTCTTGTTTTTATTGATAAAAGTAGGTTGGATAGAATAGAAAAATAAAATCTAGAAAAATTCAGGAGAGGAAGAGGAGAAAATAAACTAGCAAATGACACTAACTGCCCACAGATACATACAAATACATAAGAGTGGGGGTGAGGTAAGGAGGTCCATAATGTGAAAGATACAATCTATTTGATAGGTTAGCGTGGCTCACATTCTGAAAAGCCTTCAGTATTATGAGAACGATGTGTTGTCAGTCATGAAATATATGCATATTCACAATGGAATACTACTCAGCCATAATGAAGGATAAATGTGAGTCCTATCTGGCAAAATGGATGCACTTTGAGCAAGTGATGATAAATAAAACAAACACGGAGGATTAAATATGATGTATTTTCTCTTATACGAGAAACCCAAAGAATAAATGATTTAAAGAACAAAATAAAAGATGGACACTGGGAAACATGGAAGTAAGGCTTTTTGCAGATGGAAAGGGCATCTAAGGACGGAAAGAGAGAGGAAGGAGTGGAAGAGAAGTAAAAAGGATTAACTTGTGATATGTATATGTACCAGTTAGCTATGATGAGTATATTCATTATGTATCACAAACATGAACCAATAAAAAAGACAAAATTAAGTAAATAAAATATGCCATTAAAACAGGAACTAAAATAAGCATCGTTTTCCATTCTGACAGGTGAATGGTGAAAAAGGCAAGTCAGCATTACATTCCAAGTGGGGAATATGGGATATTTTCAAGAAGGGTTTAAAGCACGAGACAGAGAGACGTGGCAGAGAAACTTGTCCCTGGCTTCACATTAGCTGCTAGTTTCTGAGTTAGGTGTGGTAAGAGACACATGCTCTAAACAGATTTCTTGTCCTCATCCGATTACAGTTCACTAATAAAGATATGAGTAAACAGCATTAATGTGAAGTCCTATGCAAATCAGTATTGAGAGAGGCTCAACCCCATTCTTACAGAATTAGAGGTGGGACAGGCTGTCCTTGATGGAAAAAAAGAGGGTGAGTAGAGAAGACAGAATGTGAATGTTCTGGTTTTGAAACTGAAAGGAACAAAGATGGGGAAATGATAATTGCTGACATTTATCTACTCATAGCCAAGCATGGAACTTAGATTCCTAAAAATCAATTTTGGGTGAAGAAAACTTTTTCCTCTACCCTCTTAAGTCAAATGTCTGGGAGTCTGTAGATTAAATTAACAAAATACAGATTAACAGGAGAAGAGGTATATGAAGTACAATTTTTATTAATTCTTATATGCATAAGAGTTCACGGGAATGAAACTCAAAGAAGCAGTTAGATTTGGGGGCTGATAACAACAAAGAGATGAAATTCTGGATGTCGAAGAATGATACATAAGAAACACGAGATTAGGAAATACAAAAGGAAGGGAAGATATACTCTTCTTGGTGTTGACTCCTTGTCATCAGTGATAACAGGCATTCTTCTCTCCTTGGCATAGTTAGGGAAGCAATTTCCTCGAAAGAAATTAGAAATGTGTGCCCTGCCTTTAGATGGGTAATGGTAGTTTAGAGAATTCTTCCTGTATCTGTTGTTGTCATTTGGCTTTAGCTCAAAATGCTCCATACTCCTTACAGTATTGTTTTGGATGGAACATTCTGATCTCCATCATGTTAAATAAATGTAACCCAGAAAACATGGGGAAACAGAGGCGCTGTCCTGGAGAGAAGGTAGGCATTCATGTTGACTTGAACACACAGCAAGGGGTAGGTTCTACTCAGGCAATGATAGACTAAAAGATTTCTAAATCCTCTGCCTCATTTGTCTCACTTTTCAGAGGAACTAACTGGCTGCACCATTCTCTAACTGGTTTCTTTTCCTCTCAAGTTGAAAAGCATTTAAAGAACATTTTAATAATTCAATGAAGTGAGTAGAACAAGTGAGAAACAGCAAGAAGCAAGAGAAAAAAACCCAAGGGGACTATAACAATGCAAGGAAACTAAAGTTCACTGTGATGCTTTATATACTGTACTCAAGAAAAAAAGAAAAAAAATCATATAAAGTTATATAAAATAAAGTAGCAGTACAGTAACGATATAGTTTTTCATGCTATGTAGACTTGGAAATACATAATACAATAGCCTAAGTAGAAAAGGAAGAAAACATATTGGCTCAAAGGAAACACACATACACTCATATTCCTCTAACTGCTGAGCTTCAGAAATCTGCAAAGTTATGTAGGCCTTTTTCTGAGCCTCCCAAAGGTAGTTAGAGGTCTACAGGTGCTACTCTGGATTCCTGTTGTAACTTGGAAATGATGCTCTACAAATGAAGGGGCACAAGGTCTTCAAATTCCTTGCAGCAGGAACTCGTTTAAGTGGTGCCAATTTTGACTTACAAAAGGAAAAGTGACTGGGTCTACATCATAAAAAGTCATCCGTAGGAAAGAACATACAAGAAGAAAGCTTATTAGATTGAAAATCTGGTTCATGTTTTCACACTGGCGACCAGCTGACCGGAACAGTTTGCAGAGTCCAAGAGCAGGGACCCGTAAGTGTTCTAGGTGCTTTTCCACAGCCAAAAAGATGGTTGAAGACACGCAGCCCTTTTTCCATTCTAAGAGAGGTGTGGTGGTGATAGAATATAGGACCAGAGAAGCCTAAAGCTCTCTATTTTGGGAAAAACCATCCTGCACCTGATTCATTCAAAACAAGTTTATGATCTGAGCATCTAGAAACCATCTTATTCTGGAAGATACAAGGCTCCAGATATCGTAATTCTTGCCTTTATTAAAATTTTACAGTTTTTTAATGGTTCTGTAACAAATTTCCACCAACTTAGCAGCTTATACAGCTTACATATCCACTTACTACTTATAATTCTACAGGTGAGGAGTCTCTGGCTGGGTTCTCTGCTCAGGGTTTTATGAGGCAGAAGTCAACGTATTGGCCAATTGTGTTCCCACCTGGAGGCTGTGGGAGAAACTATGCTTCCACACTCATTCATGTTGTTGGAAAAATTCATTTCTTTGTGGTTGTAGGACTCAGGTCCCCATTTCCTTTCTGATTCACAGCTAGGCACCACCCAGCATCTACAGCTGTCTGCGTTCCTTAACATTTGGCCCTTTTCAATTCCAAAGCAGGTGGTGAAGAACAGATGGTCCCTATGCTGAGTCTTGCTCTGCCTTTGAATGGGTCTGAGTAGGAAGAGCCCAGTATTTTGAGGGCTCACCTGATTAAGGCAGAGCCATGAAGGATGGCCTTCTTTTCTTACAGGATACAGACTAGATGCCTTATTTGTATCTTCAGACTCTTTATAGCAGCAGCTGGATTGGTGCTGGACTCTACACCAGCTGGCAGAAATCTCAGGAGCCATCATAAAATTCTGCCTACTAAAGCTAGGTGGGTGTGGTGGCCCACCCCTGTCATCCTAGCACTCCGGGAGGTGGAGGCAAGAACTGTAAGTTTGAGCTCAGCCTGGGCAACTACATGACTTAGAAATACGCTATCTCAAAATAAAAAATAATAAAGGCTGAAGATACAGCTCTGTGTGAACACTCTGCTTTCAATCCTCAGTCCAAAAAAAAAAAAAAAAAAAGAAAAGAAAAAGAAAAACCATCTGCCTACTGCAAGCATCTGAAAAATATTTACTGAGTGTTGAGTAAATGAGAAAAAAAATGAAAAACATCTTGGCACCTCAAAGATATTGTCTTCGTGAGTGAAAGGCAGTATATTTTGTTATAATCCAGTCCACTTCTGTTTAATGTCCTTGCTTAAAAGAATCTTGCTGCTAGCAGCACCTCTACAAGGCAGGTCGATGGGACAAGGTGTGGTAGGTTTCCCTCCCAGAACTGTGGGCTCCTAACTCCTGTCCAGGGCTCCCTTCACCACAAACAAATGATCATTTCTTCAGGACTATGTTAGACAAACGTTTTGGTGACACCGTAACAATGTGGAGGGGAGCAATTCAAGAGTTGGGAACTCAGCAACACTGCATGGCAAGACAGATGCTTGAACCAGGGCAGCCCAGGGCTGGACTCTGGACTGTCTGTAGAAGCCAAGCCAAATTCCTGGACAAAGCCAGAAGTCCTTACTCAAGACCCACCCGTGTGATCTGCCGTGAGGCTGGGGACCTGAGTGGAAGAATCACAGTGAGGCAATTCCTATCACATGGGCAAGTGACGCCGGTAAAGTTGTTTCTTAGGTGGCAACAGCCCTTTCCTTGCAAGATGTAACTGTGATGACCCCATCCCATGCTGACTGGCAGCAGGGAAGTGAGTAGTTGGTTATTCGCCATTTCCCATCCCTCAAAGACAAAGCAGGATTAGTGGGGAGGAGTAGGGAAGGAGAACTGGGGTTTCCAGGGGCCAGGTCTGAGGACTGATAGGGAAGGTCGCAGCCGGGTGTTGGGCTTTGAATGGGAGATTTTCCCACAGAGTCACAGAGTGGGAGGTGGGGGCTTTCCGCCTGCTCCAGCCTGGACCCTGCGTGAGGTGGGGTCAGAGATGGGGTGTTTGTGGCTTCTAGAAGGAAATGAGGCAGGGGCGGAGAAACAAAAGAAAGAGTCAATGCAAAACTGACGGGGACTTTTCTGATGGGTCTCACTGTCCCGGGAATCCTGGATCTTCAAGCTTTCTGGTCCTTCACGCTCTCTGGGCCTCCTGTCAGCTCCTGAGTGGTGAGTCTGTTCTCTTCATTGTAGTGGGGTAGGAAGAAGGGAAGCCACACTGAGTGGTGGGAAGAACAGCAAGCGGGAGCCCATCCACCAAGCTCTCATGGGGGCTCCTCTTCCATCCACCAGCTCTGTGCTCCTGGGTTAGCCACGTAATGCCCTGGGTCTCACTCTCAACATCAGTTTGACACCAGAGTCTGAGCTGTCTGACTTCCATGATCCCTTCTGGCTACAGATCCTGCATCTCATGCAGAGTTTTGGTGTTCTGAACACCAAAAGGAGTCATTTTCTGGGATTGATTACAGTATATGGCAGCCTTTCCATATTCCTTCCTTTTGCTGCAGTTACTGCCCAATGAGCACTATAAAATATTCAAATCTTAAACAATAATTCATGGAATGTGTCCTTTTTTAGCACTGCTTGGAACAAAAGCACATATCTCAGTAGTTAATTGCTTGCATGTGGAACAACAGTTGCATGGGAGTAAGCTACAAAATGTTATTTTTATAGGATACTGTTCACCCAAACAAACTTAATTTGAAATCTGGCACCAAACTTGCAATTTATCTCACTCAAAGATACTTCACAGTCACCCATGTAAATGATAATCTCAAAAAAAAGTGCATGAAATAATCAACAAGGGAAGATAAAAAGTTAGGGTAGAATTTTATAAATTGTGCTCTGCGTGAGGCATCCAACTGCTCACAGTTAACTGTGAATTCTTTGGGAAAGGAATCTTTGTAAGGAGATTTGTCAAGTTAAAAAGTGTGTTCCAACTGATTCACAGAACCACAGTTCCTGGGATATGACCCTCATGAATGGCAATTTTCAGCTTAATCAGGGCCCAAACTTTGGAGTTATCCTTGACTCTTTTCTTCAACTCACTGCAATCTACTTAGCTTTCCTGTCAAAAGATAACCACAATCCAAACACCTCTCACCACCTCCTGTTACTTCCATTATCTAAACCAACAGGGCACTCTGATGACTCTAATACCCCTTTCTTTTCTATATTTTTAACTGAATGTAAAAATTTATGGATAATTTATAAAGAATGTGTTTATTTAGCTAATGGTTGTGGAGGCTGGGAAGTCCAAGAGCGTGGTGCCAGCTTCTAATAAGGGACTTCCTGCTGTATCACAGCATAGTGAAGGGCATCACATGGCCAGACAGAGCAAGCCTGTCAGAGAGGGTTGGCTGTTATAGGAAAGCCACTTCTGTGGCAACCAACTCACTCCTGTGACAGCAATGTTAATCCATTCATGGTGGAACAGCCCATGTTGCCCGATCAGTCTATTCCTGAGGACAGATGGATTAAACTTCCAGCACAGGAACTTGATGGAGACATATTCAAACCATTGCAAGGCCCGAATGGATCTCCCTGTTTCCAACGATGCCCACCATGGTCTATCCCAGAACATCAGCTGAAGCATTTATCACTCATGCTGCCTCTGGCCGCTCTTGTACCTAGAGCTTTAGTGTCTTTCTACTTAACACTGAACAGCAGCCAGGGTCAGCTGAGGGTCCCCTGTTTTCTATACAATTTCCTCTTATTCCTCTGGAAACCAGGCACACTGGCCCTGAGTTCCTGATCCTGTGCCCTCTGACAAGCTCCCAGGGACAGGTGGGTTTCCACTGTTTGAATGTTCTTTCTCAGCACCCTCTTTCGCTTGCTCAAATTTCATCTCCATGTGGCTTCACTAACCTTTCTATGTAATACAGAAACTTGTCCCCAACCCTCAGTGATCTCAACCTTCTTTATCTTGATATGTTTTTTCCCATAGCATTTAGCAATTTTAATACAATGAATTCATTGATAATGACTGTTGCTTAATTTGTTTTGTGCTCGAATGTAAGCTTCATGAGGGGAGGGGTCTTGGTTTTGTTTTGTAATGGATCTCAAACACCTAAGACTGTTCCAGGCAAATCAAAGCATTTAAGTGAAATTTCATCCCATGCTATTGTCAACTGAAAATGAAATTGAACTACAGAGTTTGGCTGAATACGGTACACAACAATGTGTTCATTTAGACCTTTTTCTATGGTTCTTCTAAATTGTCTAGCAATTATCCAGGAATATACTCAGTCAAGAAAACAGGGTTATAACTGATCTCTCGAATATATTTGCTCTGATTACATCAGAGAACCACCCATGCCCCTTCCCACATGTTTTTGAATACAGTAGCTCCTCACCACCCAATGAACACTTTATAGAACACAATGATCCCTTACCTCTTCTTTATCAACTTTATATATAAAAACATTTTGAATAAAGCTTATACGCCACTGTATTTATGGCCACCTCAATTAGTTTGTCTCAATTCCAGAAGAAACATACGATATTTTCAAATTAGGATGATTCAAGGATAAAGTAGGTTAGGCAGGGTATATGTGGTGTGATCAGATGATATGGTGAACATTTACATTTAAAAATGTATTACAGTAAGAGACACATTACCATTAATGACTTCAAAACACCCCACCCCTGTTTTGTTTCTTAAAAATTATTAATTTTAATGTATTACAAGTAGATATTAACAAAGAAAATATAAAAGCTGTTCTATGAAAAAACAATTTTTCATAACAAAAATTATTAGAGAATAATGATGGTAGATACACTGTGTATCATGATCTTAAAAACATATATTTTCATTTGCTAATATATCTATACTTATCCCTATCATTCTTGCCACTTTGTGAAGCAATTCTAGAAGTCCTCTCGTAAGTGTCTTTAGTTGTGCTGTCTTGGCGGCCTCCATGTGTGAAACTGATTCAAATTCAAAACATTTATCTTTCATGGTCATTTTGACTTTGGGGAAGAGCCAGAAGGCACACGGTGCCAGATCTGGTGAATAAGGTAGACGGGGACACAGCATCCTGTTTTTATGAGCTGTTTTTATGTTGGATGGTGCTCAGCAACAGCATTCACCATATTTTTTCTCACACCTCATAAAGACACTCAGGAGAAAGGACTCCAGAGCTCTTTGGAAAGTGGCAAGAATGATAGGATAAGTGTGTTCAAATCGAGGGGGAGTATTTTGAGGAGGCAATGTGTCTTTTACTGCAATAGTTCATGTAAATATTTTGATCACCCCTTGTATGTCTCAATGGAGAAATACAATTTGCTTCAAATGATCCCACAGAACGGAAGTTACAAAAATGGGTCCTGACTTCTCTTTCCACCCCACTCACTCCATGTGCTGCCAGGCTCCTTATTAGCGGAACCTAACTGGGGGCCATAAAGCAGGAGAGACCTCTGGAGCAGACCTCAAACACCATCCTCCAAGTTGGAGGAGCACAGAGAAGGGTTGGGAGGCAGGCCAGGGGGACAGATAGAGATGGGGATGCCCAAAGGAGCTTTTATCCATAGTCAGGGGTTCAGCATGTCATCTCAGCCCTTGCATTTCCGAATTTGAAATACATTTTACACACCACATATTAGACATATTCACAAGGGTTTTTAATAATATACTTCTTAAAATCAGTACTCACCCTTGCCATCTGCAACACACACACACACACTCACACACACAGACACACACGCAAAAACTTTGATCTTATTCTATTCTCTTCTATTCCATTCTTTATTCTTCAATGTTGGTTACAACCCTTTAAATCAATTTCACAGTCCTACCTTTAAAACTTTTTTGCCGAGGCAACTGTTTCATTTAAAAAATAAAATCACTTGGACTTTGCAAGTCCAGGGTTAAGAAGCTCGCCCAAATTTATAATACATATGACGATTTGAAAGGATGTGGGTACACGCACTCATGGGGTGGAGATCATTCCATCTATCCCAATGTATTCTTCCAAATCACAGGTATATGAGCATGTTTTAGGAGAAAAATTTTTAGTATTGCAAGTGGGACCCTCTATTTAACCATCAGTAAAGACAAATAAGCAAACAAAAATAAAACAATATTGTTGTACTGGGAAAGGGTGGGGGCACAACCTCAGAGTGTCGAGGTCATGACTTCTGTCCCAGAAGGTACTGCTCAGAATCTGAGGCTCCTGCTTAAAGAGCAATGGCGTGAGGGTGTGCATTTCCTTCAATGGAAAAGGCCAGTGTTGGTGATCAGGGACACTTGCTGGACACCACGAAGGTGGCCATTGGCAGTTTTCCTACCCACAGGGTGGAGGACTATGAGGTAGTGAAGGTCCCTGCATGGAGTGTATGTTCTTTGTCACCGACAGCTGCACAGGAAGGCAAAGTGCTCTGAACTGTTTCATCCCAGCTTTGATGACTTTGAAAAGTAGCAGAACTCCCTCATTTTCCCATTGGCAGGAGCCTGTGCATTTCACTCATTGCAAGTCAGGACTAATAGTCCTAATGATTTTGAAGGGGACCTAAATGATTCTTTTATGCCGGGCTGGGGTTGGCCAGGGTTCCACTTACAACCCGCAACATGCACACACATTCCATAGAAAAATAAATACTGGCGTAAGCTTGTTGGTGCCATGCCACTTAAAGTGGTCATTTGCTTAAGTACTCGTTTTTTAAAGCAACTTTGTTATTCAGCATCTGCCTTTGAAAGCTGGCTTTTTCTGTCTCTAGTGTGATGTTTTCATTGCAGGGACAAAAAGAAAACATTAACTCTTTCAATAGTTTGAGGGCTGATGGATGTTTAAGAAAAAAATAAAATCAGGAAAGAACTCATCCCTCCCTGGTTCTTTCTTGGCATTTCCATACACCCGTACCTCTCTGGCTTCCACCAGTCACCTCTCTGTTTAGACTGGGTTGTGGTCCCTCCAAATAGAACTCTGTCCAGACAAGGGATTCAATATTCTTTGTGGGTGGCATTTCCTGCTCCATGTACCCTGCCGTGATGATGCCTTCCCATGCATGTGCCCAGGGTTTTTAAAGTTCTCTTACACACCAGGCTACATGTATGTGTGTGGGGGTATGTGGGTGTGCATGTAGACTGTGAGGATCTGTGGAGGACAAGAGGAATAAACTACAGTCAGTCCTTTCAGGAATTTATAACTCAGATGTTGGGTGAGACAGAACAGATGGAAGGTAAAATATCCGATGCAGGCAGCTATGAGTAAATGGGTTTCAGAGGACTGCTGTTGCACAAGGCTGTGTGACATCTCATATCCAACATCAGCCCTCCGCCCTGCTTCTGTGGACCTTTATTTATCACTGTCAGATTACCATGACACATGTTTACAACTTTGCTTCCCAGTCACCAATGAAATGACTACAGTTGTGTACAGTAGCTGCTGTGTGAGCAGGACTTGGCCTCTCCCAGAGCTAGAACTGTCCAAGAAACACACACCCCTCTTCCACCTAACCATCAGTGGTCACCCAACTGAGATTTTTCCTACAGAGGAATCTTATGAAAAGTGTTGCATTTACTTTTTATAACAATAAATATATTTTTTTAAATTTTAGAATAGTTATAGATTTACCAAAATCTGGAATGATAACATAAAAGTGCTTGCATATGCTCCACACCTGATTATCCCTATTCTTAATATCTTATATCACTATGTATGTTGACTTCAATTAAAGAACCAATTTTGGCACATTCTTATTATTAACCAAAGCCCCTACTTAATTCTCACTTCCCTGGTGTCTGCTTCATGTCCTTTTTGTCATCAACATGGTTGCTGTTGCTGAAAGATTCTTTTGAGGATATTTCTTACACAGAGGC
Source organism: Heterocephalus glaber (assembly GCF_000247695.1). Next base: position 23,440,372 of record NW_004624745.1, read on the forward strand.
TGCTCTTGGTTATGACAGTTACTTAGAATTCACTTGTTTTTGATGACCTTGAAGCATTACATTTTCTGTAGAATGTCTACATCTACCTCTATTTGGTTTGATCTGATCTTTTACTCATAACTAGACTGAGTGTCATATTTACTTTTGGAGACATAAATACAAGCATTTCTTATATATACACAGGCCAAACATATTGAAAGATATGTATGTGGGTATTGAGCTAATAGGTGCTCTGCAGGGAATGAGTTACTTGGGTTAATTGAATGGGACTTATCTATACAATGACTGACTCACAGTAAACTATATATACATGGCATGCTTCCTTAGGTTCATAAGGAAAATAGATTTTGGCTATTCCCGTTACATCTGAAAATTTCTCTATTATAGCTAAATAAACAGCTATAGGTTTACCACATATGTATTACTTGGTATAGTTATTTGCTGCAGATAACCTATAATTTTCAGTGAATTTATAAGCCAATATACAGTTCTCACTCATGTCATAGACAAATTAAAAGCTTCTAAATGGTGCTGCTCTTTTGCAGTAGAGACTTGGTACTCTGTTTTTGTTTTTGTTTTTCTTCTTCCTGAATCCCTTAGGACTTTACAGTTCTCATCTGTACTAATTAATGAGCAAAGAGAGAGTATGTGCAGAATTGGTGGGAGTTTCTTGGGGACCAGACCTAGAAACCACATGAATGATTTCTACTCACATTTTATTGGCCAGAACTCAGTCACATGACCCCACCCAAATGCAAAGGAGGATGGGAAATACGCTTGAGCTTTTGCAGCAGAAGGTAAAAGAACTTCACATTTGTGACCACATAGCAGCTTCTGCCATTCCATAATCTTATTAATTCACACCAAGTTTCCAGTAGATAAAAGGGGATCAAATGGCTTGAAAGATGTAAACTGTCCTTTTCTTATAAATATACTGGTTAAGATTTTGCTAGTTGTCTCTGAAGAGTCTCAGAGGCTATCTTTTACATAGGACTTCCATTATAATACTGGTATTTCCTTAAATACTGAAGTCTGTCTTTAAATAAATACAGAGGGAGAAGGTTAAAGAGGTGGAAAAAGAATTATCACATCTGGACATATTACCATATCTGGATATATATCTATATATATCTCTCTCTCTATATATCTATATCTATATCTATATATATCTTGATATATATATATATCTCGATATATATATATCTCCAGATGATTTGAAGAAGTAGCTCATTACCTACATTACTAGAAACAGAGACCAACAAAAGAATCATAAAAGGAAGCCAAACCTGAAAGCATATCTCAAACCAAAGCTAAATTCCAATATCTACACTTCTAGAGAAGAATGTATTGCATCTTGCATTTCCAAGTAAGCCTGCTCTTTTAACTTTTTTAAATGACCTTTCTCCATCTGAGCTATAGTATGTCTGGATGCTAATTGTCTAGTAGTCTAGACAGTGATGATATTATGACCAAGTTATGCACAGATAATCACTGTGTCACTGTTTCCAAAGCTGCCTACACATATTGCTTCACTGGACACACTTGGCATGTGCAATTATTCTCTTGATATTTATTTTCACCATTTAAGAAGAGAAAGCTTGCTTAATCAAACCATCTGACAAACTGAGCATTTTTTCTATATAATTCCAATGAAATATGAGAGTCTTAAAGCTAAGAGAAAAAATATGTTAATGTACTTTCCATTCTGGGGCAATGAACCCTATGGTGGTTGTGTGTGTGTATATATGTGTGTGTCTGTGTGTTGTTATTGTTGTTGTCTCAGGTATAAACATTCACCAAGTGTAAACAGTCTAGGAACCTCCAATATGTGCACAAGTCATTTCCACACAGATAGGCTGACTTGCTGAAAGTTACTCTGATAAAGAAAGCCCCAAAACTTCTAGAGATGTTTTATATGTGGACATAATTAGGCTTTGAATTCTAGTTTCAAATTCTTACATTGTCAACTTGGTCAGAAGGACAGGTTACAGCACAAGGGACAACTACCTGGCTCCTTGGCGTATTTCAAATGAATTGAAATAAAACCATGATTTTAATGAAGAATGTGAGCAATGATGTCATGGCACCCACCTGAAGAGGGGACTGAAATCAATGCAGAAATGAAAAAAATATGGCTTGGGAAGTAGGAGGATGTTCCAGACACAGTGGATAACAAGGTTTATTTTTGGCATGGGAAAAGAAAATGATCAAAGGACCTGGAAGAAGTTTGTTTGGCCAAGGAAAAGGCGTAGACTGGGAGGAACAGGCAGACACTTGAGCTTGGCAAATGCTGGGTGTTGATACGGCCTAACTTTGAGGACAATTTAAAGGCTCTGGTATACTGTGCTACATGTAGTTTCTACCTTTAAAATCTCACCTGGAGTAACTGCATTGCCTAAGGAGGCTCGTCAAATAAAACCCTGCCTGGCAGGAGAAAAAGGAACCTTTCCCCCTTCCTGTGATATCTTTCTGCTTACTCTCTCATATAACATGGGAGAGAGACACACAAAAGATTAATTTAAAATGCAACTTTATGTGTTCAGAAGTCCTATATCTTTCAGGACAGGAGAGGTGAGCCCACAGGTGAGAGCAATGAGCTGCCCGGACAGTAGAAAAAGTTCTCATCCACCTACTGGAAGTGGTGCGTGCAGTTCACCAATGTCACGTTTGCTTTGTTTCCTAATTTTGACTCAAGTTAGCTCTTCCCAAATGGGTGGGAAGAATAGTGAGCCACTTCCAAAAGATGCATCCATTCAGGGCCCGTGAATGTGCCTTTCTTTGGGAAAAGGGACTCTGCAGATGTAATTAAGTCAAGGCTATCCAGTTAAGACTGTTCTGAATTAAGGGTAGATCCCAAATCCATGACCTTGCAAAAAAAAGGCAAAGGGAGATTTTTAGACCCAAGACCCAGGGATGTGAAGCTGAGGCAGAGACCAGAGGGACAGAGCTATGAGCCAAGTTGTACACAAGACTGCCCAAGATTGCCAACAGGCACCAGCCCTGGGAAGAGGTAAGGAACAGAGTCTCCTTCAAGATCTCCACTGGCCCCTTGGTGTCAGACTTCTGCCTTCGAGGGAATATAGAAGAATGAAATTTCATTCTTTCATACTACCAAATGTACAGCAATTTATTTACAGCAGCCCATGTATATTAACATGCCAAATAAGAACGACAAAAGTATGACCACATCCCTGTCCTAATACTCTCCCTTCTTCAGGGTGTCTTAATTGTAGTAAAATATATAACCCAAAATGTACCATCTTAGCCATTTGTAAGTATACAGTTCACATTCACAATGTTGCACAATTATCACTACATCCATATCCAGAATTTTATCCTCTTCCCAAACAGAAACTCTACCTAATTAAATATTAACTCTCCATTCCCCCTCTTCTAGTCCCTGGCAACAACCATGCTACTTTCTGTCTATGAATTTGACTATTTTAGGTACCTTATATAAGTGGAATCATACAGCATCTGCCTCTTGAGGTCTAGTTTTTTTCACATAGCCAAGTGTCCTCAAGGTTACCCCTGTGGTTACATGTGCCAATATTTCACTCTTCTATGGTTGAGCAGTATTCCATTTTACGGATAGACTACATTGTGTTTATCTATTCATCTGTTAGTGGACCATTAGGCTGCTGCCATCTTTTCAGTATTGTCAGTAGTGCCACTGGGAACTTGGATGTCCTATACAAGTAATTCTCACCCTGGAAATATTTTAATTCTCTTTTGTTACATTTCTTGAACTCCAGCTCTTCTTTTCTTCTAGCTGTCTCTCTCTTACCTTCCTCCACTTAACTACCCCATTTCACCCTAAGTATTGCCCTTTTCCGGACAGTTTTCTTGGCAATGAATACTGCAGAGTTTCTATGTATACATATTTAAGTAGGACCTGAAGGCAGGATCTTGTGTCTAGTGGGAAAAAAGCTGTAAGAAGGGGTTAAAGGACTTTGTGGATAATGTCTATGCATAGTACACACAATGTTTTAACTTATATGGCAAATTATCAATAAAAATCTAAGTTTTTATAAAGCAGTTATATGTTTTATATAAGACTAAGGAAACAATCAATTATCCATATCAAGAGATACAACATGCTACCTTCTTTTGAGGTAGACTGAGGTGTCTTACAGTGCTCCCCGCACTGCTGGTGAATTTCCCAAGTTAAAGATAATCACACAGTTTGTCACCCCATGAATCGGGCCCTTCTGAAATCAAAGGGGGAGATATGAACGTTTCTCCAAAGGCACAGCCCAAACCGAGGACTGTCTGGACAGTTATGCCTAGTCAGCTGCCAAGGCTGACTTCCCATCTCTCACCCCAAGTCCACATCCTTCTCTCTTCACAGGGCCCACACAGCACCGTGGTTAACCCAACCTGGGAATTCATAAGTAGGATTATATTCATATGTTCTCCGTTGTGATAACAAAATAATCTAGGCTTGGTACTTTACAAAGAAAAGTGGTTTAGTTAGCTCAAAACGTTGGAGGCTGATGATCCAACATCAGGTGGCACCATCTTTTCATCAGAGGATGAACTCATGGGAGAGGGCAGAGAGCATCTCAAAATGGCAGGAGAACTTTCAGAAGAGATCAGATAGTCAGGCAGGAAGCCGGAGAGTCCTGGAGCTAAGCTTCCTCATTTCATAGCAACCCTGTCTCACAGACAGGAACTAACCAGGGTCCCCTGAGAACTACTTTAATCCCTTTGCAGGACAGAGCCCCCGCGGACCTCACCACCTTCAGGCTTCATCTCACAGAGGTCCCATCCATTTCACCGTCACCATACTGGGGGTCAAGCTTCTAGCACACTCACTGTATATCAAAACAAAGATACACTGACTCCAAACATGTATCATGTGATTTAAAATCCCAGGCTACCAAATGGCATGAGAGATCCATTATGCTCTAGCTAAGGGTGTGTAATGTGAAACATTTTATCTACTCATTCTTTTTGGTCCTTACTTCCTCCAAATGACAGACTTCACTAACTCAACCAACATACCTCCAGAAAATGGAAACATATTCTTAATTATATGACTAATGGAGAACAAAAGTCATTTTATTGGCTTATTATATGCTCTGCTCCTTGTAGTATTTCTATTTTTGGAGAAACCAGTTTTTGCTGGCCCAAAGAACAATCTCACACAAATAGCAAACGTATTCACCGCTAGGAATAGCAAGCACTTACCTCGGAAGGGGGAAAATTCTAGCTTCTATTTATTTATACTGCTTTTTTCCCCTCAACAATTGCTGTTCTCTATAATTTAAATGTCCGCAAAAATAGCAGTTATGTAAACATTAATGCATAAAAACTATCATTTCAATGTAGCCTGAAAATCCTGGAAGCTGAACATTAGGGAATCGTGAGATTTTGCCTCTAAGCAACGGGAGGGGAATTTCACAATCTTTTTATCCCTAAAACGCACCCTTTAAAGCTTTTCAAGTTCAAATTGTTAAACAGGCCTGAATAACTATTAGCATTGCATTGTAGTAAGTGTTCATTTTCTATCTTCTGCAAATCAGATATGCTTTTCCTAACCTAGACTTGATTATTATATGTATCTGTATTTGCTAGATTTTAGGGTTAAGCATAAAGTCTTCCATTTTCTTTCATCACACATACTCCTTTTCTAACCACCTACTATAAATACATGCATTCCACCAAAACTGGCTTTGAAAAAATAATTTACTTATCTAACTAGTTTTTACAAATTCACAGACATGTCCCCACAACATGGGGAAAAACTCTTTATATTTTGAGTTGGAATTCTTTTCTAGGAAGTCTCATGAAATTGTAAGGTTGATATAATTCTGAAAGTTATTGGTCCAACAGAAGAAAAAGACTAATAGAGTTATAGAAGTGAGGTGGGAGAGGAGCTTCCAAAACCAAAACCCAGGTAGGCTCTTTACCTGTGGATATCAGGAGCCCCAGGTAGGGCAGAGACCTCTCATTGTGTGTGCACAGAGCTGCAGTCAATGGTATCCCACACACTGGCTTGACAGTGGAACACTCTCTCCTCCCTGAAATCCTTGGGCTTATCTGGAATTGCAAATTCCTAGGATGAGGCCTTCTGAGACTTTCAGAAGCCTTCGTCTTCCACCTCTCCAGAGGCATTTAAGAAATTTTTACCTTTTGCGTGATAAGCTCTTGAATCTGCATGGCTGAGTCCATTGTCCTTGGCAGCAACAATAATTAGAGTAACTATTCATTCCTTCAGCATCCATTGAGCTCCTACCATGTACAAAACACTGTGTTAGAAACAGTTTACTCAAAAGCATGTACAGTTTAATGAGGGAGGAAGGCATGCCACTAATAGCCACAGAATCTATCAGTAAAGGGGACAGACTGTAGGCAAAGACTGTAGGCAAGGACTGCAGGCAAGGAAGGCTAGTTTTGCTCAGGAAGGTTGCAAAAGCTCCACAGAGGAGCTACTCTTTGAGTTGGACTTTAAAGGATGAGCAAAATAGCTGGCACATAAAGTATATGGTGCAGTGGAATGTGAAAAGGCATTCCATAGTGATCCGAACATATCTAGAGGTGTGATGCTTGAACAGTAACTTCTCTTCACATTGAAACTGAGGATGCAATGAGTAGAGGAAAAGATCATAGGTTCCAGGAAAGATGGACTGGAGTCAGATTGAAGCTAGTATTCTCTATATAAGTAGATGAATGTATGCATCTTTTAAAACAGATTCTTCCCTCTTGAAAGTATTTAGAAAGGAATGTTTAATGGTATAAAAGAGATGGTTCATTTTTTTGTGGGTGTCATGGACCAAATGTTTTTCTCCCTTCCACATTCATACCTAACCCCAATATGATGATATTTGGAGACAGAGCCTCCAGGAGTAATTGGAATTAGATGAGGTCATGAAGGTGGGATCCTCATAAGGGAATAAGTGCTCTTATAAGAGACATCAGACTTCTTCCTTTTTTTCTTCTTCTTCTCTCTGACATGTAAGAACACACCAAGATGAGAATCTGCTAGAAGCCAGGAAGAGAACCCTCACCAGGAACTAAAACACCCAGCACTTTGATTTTGGACTTCCTAGCCTCCAGAACTGTAATGAAATTAATTTCTGTTGTTTTGGTTATAGTATTTCATAATAGCAACCTGAGCAGACTAAGATGGCTGGGCTATTGTGTCAATATTTGGCAACTGATAGCAGGGAATTTTATACTGAGAATTTGGGGTAAAAGATTGCTAAGTAGCTGAAATATTTTAACAACTGGAACAGTTGTTTTCTGAAGACCACAAAATAAAAGATCACATTGTGTAATAGCTTAGAAAACCATTTATAAACAAAATGAATTTGCTAAAAAGAGGGGACCAATGTTTAATTACAGAGTACCAATTTTTATTTAATTATAAAGTACATGCATGCAAAATATGGATAAATAAACTAAAATATACATAAGGAATTGGTTCTCATATTCCTTAGAATACAGGTAATTTTCCACTAGCCAAAAGAGGGGAAGTGATGCAACTTCAGTAAATTTTGGATTGAGTCATGTAAAATTGCTATTTTTGTAAGCTGATCTCCTAAAAGCAATTTCATATGGTTTAACCCAATACTAAATGGTGATATTGCTGTAGTAAGACTATTAACATAGGAGTTTTATATGATTCATTACATCTTATGGTATTCAAATAGTAAGCTATTAAATCAGTCCATAAAGTAGCTTTTTAGAATTTAATTGTTTTTTAAGACTATGATAAGCCAGATCACTCGTGATAAAACTGATAAGTTTGAAACTAACAGGATTTGATCTTTGGCTATATTTAAAGGAATAATTCCTCATAAAAGAAAAGTAAATATTATTTGAGATAGAATGTTTAATTTTTAAGTATATTGCTTTGCAATTGGTTTCTTATTAAGAGGAAAGTAAACTGAATTTCTATTAAAAGTAAACAATGATATTTTTTATGCTGATGGAAAAATATTTGTTGTTTTAAATAACCACAGAAACATTAAGTAATGTCCTTTGTGGAAGATGGGTTATAAGCCAGAGTTTTAAACTCTATTTACTGTCTGTCTTAACACAGGATATTTTGGGAACGTATTTTAATTTTCCCCACAAAAATGTTATTTCTTTCTCTAATGAAAATTTATAAAAAGCATGCTTTCCTAAATATTGGAAGCCTAAGTCCCTGAGCCAATCACATCTAATTCTATCTATAAGAAAATATTTTAAATACATATCCGTACCAGCATGAACACACACACACACACACACACACACACACACACACACACATAGCAGCAGCAGCAGCAGCAACAAGAAATAGCATGCTGTAATGGCTAATTTTTTATACAGTAAAGAAAAAAATCTGTCCTATTACTAATCCAAATTTTATTATAGAGTTTTCAGAATTTATATTAAGTATTATTTCATTTTTAAATAGGTAATGCATGTGGTAAAAATATAAAAGGTACAAGTGATAAATTCTAGAAGTAAGGTTTCCCTCTGAAACTCTTTAATTCCTCTAGTTCCTTTCTTCACAGTTAACTACTGTTAACAAATTTTGAAAATTATCCCAGACATATTCTGTAACAGTGCAACAGCTATTTTAGTTCTGTACAGTGGAACTATAATAGAACCTTGTTTGAAAGCCAAGATTTCCTAGTAGCTATAATTCTAAAGTAAAAAGAAACAGGGAAAATTAAATTTAATATCTTATTTTACTCAAGATAGGCAGAATGATATTTCAATATGTACACTGTGTAGAAATATAAGCAAGTATTTTCCATTCTTTTTTTCACTTAAAACTTTGAAATCAAGTGTTTTGCACTCACAGCACATCCCAATCTGTGCTAGTCACATGTCAGAGTGGAGAGCAGTCCCCATAGTGAACTCCAGTCTTGTCTTAAAGTATACAAACTTTAAGAATCTTTAAAAAATAAAAATGTGAGAAAGATCTTTTCAAAAATAACACGTAACATATATGTTGTTCTTCATCTTTTTATCATCTTAAACACTGTTAAAGTTTTATGCACATAAAGATATGTATTTTAAAAAATAGAAAACCCAAAGAGAAAAATTTACACCATCTAGACTCCTATTTTAGTATTTTAGTGAAGTAAAGGATAGAACTGAACCCCCAGGAATATGTACATAATATAAATAAATTTTCATAGGTAGTCATTAAGTTGCATATATTAAATATGTACAGTATTTGTGTCTCAATTAGAGCTTAATAAAATGATTCAAAAAGAGAAAGTAAAATAATTAAATCAAATCCCCCCAAAACTCATAGATCTGAAAATATTACCCAAGGTGTCACAAATCACCCTATTAAAATTTTTATTATGATTATAAGATTTCACTAATAAATAGCTCTGCTAATAATAAATGTATATTTTTCATTTGAAATGTAGTCCCCCCCCCCCATCTTTACTGCTGCTCACATCCAGAAGCCAATGGCAGATCTTGTCAACAACTGTTTTCTGTTTGGGGTTTATTGTTTTATTTGAGTCAGGCTGGGAGCCTAGCATTACTTCTGATTGAACAAATAGCATGCTTTGCCTTTGAAAACAAGGGTGAGCAGGCTTATTCTTTGCCTGGAGCCTACTTATGCCTTCATACAGCTGTGTTTGGATATGTAGATATGGTACAGAAATTTGGAAAATTACCATGTAAAATTATTGTTTATCTTTTCTTCTCAGGGGAACAAAGTTTTGAATAAGCTTTTCATTGACGAATAAAAATCTCAATGTCTAGTTAACTATGAAATACGCATTATAAAGGCAAGTGATTCAGTGCCATGGAAAGAACACCAGGCAGGTTTCAGGAATGTTCCCTGTGGGTCCTGCTCTAGTTTGGGAGGAATTTCAGGGCGGTGTGGAGCAGCCCACTCGAGGTGTAGGGCTCAGCTCCTGCCTGTGCCATAGATTAGGAGGTGGGACCAGGGATTTGTACATCCACAAAACCCCTGCAAATCTCTGCATACATCAGAGCAGTGCTTTGAAAGCTTTCCTTTCAAAACAACAAGATTTAATCATAGTTACGGGAATATGTGTTATTCACCAAAGTAGGACTGGATAAAATTTTGCTAACATTGCCTTTACAGTTTACGGTGGTGGTTGGCAAACTCTCCCTCCCTGGGGCTGTTTCAGTATGGCCATTTAGATAAGAAACAGCTTTTGCATTTTTGCATTTTTAAACAGTTAGAAATTATATGAAACTTATATGACATAAATGTCATTGTCCACAAATAAAGGTTTATTGGAACACACTCAGCTTTATTTGTTTATGTGTTTACAGTGGCTGTTCTTGGGCTGCAAGCTGACTCCATTCAGTAGACACCACACGGCTTGCAGAGCCTAAGTGATGTTCTCTGAACCTCTATAAAAGAAGTTTGCTGCCTTTTCATGAATAACATTTGAAAGTAAATGCTAACTTGCAGAAACAATAGATAACATTTAGTAAGGCACTTATAACATGAGAAGTACTGTACTAAGTGATGTGGCTGATGTTTTTACCCTCACATGAGCACTTAGTGGTGTCAGCCCTGATTGTGCAGCTGAGGATACTGAGCCTTACTTATGTTGTGCTCCCTTAGACTCTCCAAACTGCAGAAAAGGGGCAGAACCAGGATCTGACTCCAAGTCTAGCTGATACAGACCCTGTGTCAGGGTCTTTATTCCAGAGCAGTGACCCTCCTCCAAGCCTTGCTCAGATGTACGAGTGCTTTTTGGCACTGCAAACTGGGCCACTGCAGAGGGACTGCATGCCTACGAAGTTCTGGATGCCTTCGGGACCATAGAGAAGATCTCAAAAATGACATAATCAACTTACATCCACCCATGTATGGACTAAATAGCAATGCAGAAGTCAGAAGTTAAAGCAAGTTACATCTTCAAAACAGCAAGGAGTGTGTTACAATTGCAGAGGCTGAGTGATCCACTCCCTGGCTCCTCAGCCCAGTCATTGGGCCCCTGTCCATTTCTGATGAAGCTGGCAGTAGTGTAGAGCAAAACAAAGCATGTTGAAGACAATCTGCTGAGTGCTTCAGGGAACTCAGGCTAAGATCAGCCCTTGATTGTGAGAATATATCTTCTCAGGTGTTTACGATCAAATACTATTTGTGTCATGAATAATCATGCTATTCCATAGACGTTTTTAATGTACTTACTTGACAAAATTAAAAGGTGGACAACTTTATTTTGCTCCATTTAAATTTAATTTAATCTTTAAATTTCTTGGTCTGTAGAATCCTAAAGTCGAGGAACCTATGGTTTATATGTCCTTTGACTATGTAATGTAATTCCTAGAAAATTATTCTTGAGAAAATGATGTGTGACATAAGAAACTATTTAAAACAAAAATATATGCTGCATAATTGTTTGTAAAAAGCAAACTTTCAAGATAAAATCATACAGTCTTTAAATCACAGTATAGTCACCTGAGAATAATAAGGCCATTAAAAATCACTTGCATAATATATCTAGTGGCATGGGAAATGTTCATAATAACATGTTAAGGGGAGAGAAAGAAACAGAACTCCTTAAAATACGATTGCAATGTTATGAAAATTAAATGTATGATCATGATGTATAAAATATGCCTAACATATTTATAGTTCTGATTTTTTAAAATCAAGAATATTGTCTTCTACCATCTTCTTTCCCAATCAGCCTGTCCTTCTCCATAAAAACCCAGAAGCATGTGAGAAATATGGTTCTCTTCCCTTCTTCTCACTTCTTTGTCTTCACTTCTGTGTCCTGGGAGAGCTCTAAATGTCAATGCTATTTTCTGCAATGTCAGTCCTGCCATTAGCAGTGTGTAATGAAGCTTTTGATCTTGCCTGATGCTTAGTATCTGTTCTGACCCTTCCTTTTCCAGGCATCGATTGATGTCATTGTCATCTTTTCACAGCTTTCTGCTGCTATTCCAGAGAGACTATTTATTTTTGCATTCTGATTGCCAAATGGCTACACCTCGGTAAAGGATATTTAGAAGGCTTCCTCCGAATGCCATTCCACAGGATAGAGTAATTTTAGTAGGTAGTGTTTCACCTTATTTATTCTTGGCTGTAGAGAAATATCAGCAGACCCAGTGTTTTCTGACAGTGGGAGGTGTTCTTTTCCCTTGCTCCTCTGCATGCCCATGTGAAGATGTTTGCACCTCCCTCCGAAGCTATAGTCGGGGTGTGGGTTGTCTTCTGGTACCCTTCCTAGTGTCCTTTAGTGTGCATCTGCTAGACCAAAGTGGGATCTTGCCCTATTTTGTTGGGGTTTCTGCTATCACAAACACATCAAGCTAATAGGCTGTAAGGCCACCAGGCTTCTTAGTGTCCTTCTGAACCTCTTTCACTTGCCCCACTTTAATGGGATGAATGTGTTCCCAGAAATTCATGTGAATTCTTAATCTTCAGGACCTCAAAATGTAGCCTTATTTGGGAATAGAGTGTCACAGGTATAAGGACTTAAACTGAGGTCACGGTGGAGTAGGATGGTCCTAATTCAGTAAGAATAGAGCCCTTACAAAAAGTAAAAATTTTAGGGGGTGAAGGGAGAGCAGGGCAATGGGGAAAAATTAAGAACCAAGATTCATCATGTAAAGGTACAAGATCCCAATGATGAATGTAACTCTATTGTATGCCTAAAAGGTACCAATAAATTTAATGGAAAAAAAGTAAAAATTTAGACATACACCTGCACAGAGAAAATACCATGTAAATATCAAGACAGAGATGGGTCCAATGAATCTACAAGCCAAGGAATGCCAAAAATTGCATGTAAAACCACCCAAAGCTAAAAGAGAGCATGTGGAACAGATTTTACCTGACCTCAGGAAATATACACCTTGACAATGTATTGGATTGATCTGTGACTTCCACTCTTCTGAACTGGGAAAATTTAAGATGTGCCATCAAAGTGTATGGTGAATGTTTAATTTTTTAAGAAACCTTATTACAGTAAAAGATACATGGTCATTATTTGCCTTCAAATATTTCTTTCCATTTTTAACACACTTACCTCATTGTTCTTGCCGCTTTCCGAAGCAGTTCTGGAAGTCCTCTTGCACTAGTGTCTTCATGAAGTATGATAAAAAAATATGGTGAATACAACTGCCAAGTGCCACTCAACAGAAAGACAGGCTCTTAAAAAACATGACCCTGAGTCCCCATCCACGTAATTCACCCAATCTGGCACTGTGTGACTTCCGGCTCTGACCAAAAGTCAAAATGACTATTAAGAATAAATGTTTTAAGCGCAAGGACCCAAGTTCGATCCCTGGTACAAAAAAAAAGAATAAATGTTTTAAACCAACTCACCGCATAGAGGCAGCTGCAGTAGTGCAACTAAAGACACTCCTGAAAGAGCTGTTTCAGAAAGTGGTCAGTATGATGGGTTAAATGTGCTCAAATCAAGGGGGAGTACTTCAAGGAGGGAAAAGGACAATGTGTGTTTTGCCGTTACAATTTTTTAAAATTTAAACATTTATCCTTTGTTTCAATTACACCCCACATTTCTGTCATTTAAGCTACTCAGTCTGAAGTACACTGTTACAGCAGTCCTGGAAAACTGACAAAAATATCTTGCCCTGTTATGTGATCAGTCTTTGGTCACCTGAGGACTCATTTATCTCTGGCTCCATTCAATTCAACAAACACTCAAGTGACATTTGAACTACCCTGTGGTGCCTTACACCCACCGTGTTGTTTCTCTACCCAGGCAATGTCCTATGCCAGGAATTTCTCGTCCTTCCCATTCTAATCCTACATGTTCAGCTTATCCTGACCATGCCAATCCTCCCCTGAAGTCCAGAGTCACCTCCTCCAGAAAGCACAGCTGGGCTGGGTGCCCTTTCTAGAGTGGTCAACAAGTCTCATTTTGCTGGAGCAGGGGAGATTTCTGAAGTACAGGAAATGTATTTCATATGTTGTCATTGCATGTATGTCAGTGCTGAAACCGTGACTGTTTTGGGCAAACAAGGACAAGTTGTTCACTCCATCTTTCTGAGTAGTCTTATAATTCTTTGTGCATATATTTCTGAAATGTTTCTCCATACACATATGTTCTATGATCTGATTTACAGTGGGATAGTGGTCTGCCCAGACCCACACTAGAGCACATGCTCCTTCTCAACCAGTAGTGCTTTTTCATACTTTATCCCAGCCCTTCATGCATGTCAGGTGCTTAGCCAGTGATGTAAATGAATGAGTGACAGGGACATCGCCACATCTCTCCATGGTTACCCTTATATAAGCACATGCACTTATTTATTTTATGAATATTCCTAGGCTGCTGTGTTCCACCTGCTGATCTCCAGTTACCAGAATTTCATCCTCCTCCACAAAGGAGCTGTGGCCCCCAAACAAGGTCACTTTACAAGCATCCTTATGCAACACACGGTTTATTTAACAAATGCACCAAAAGAAAACTTGACACACTAACAAGGTAGTTTTCCAAGAATCAAGATTTGGAATTCATCATGTCCTCTGATAAAATGATTATCATCTGAAGGTGTCTGGTTGTTGCTTTTTAAATTGGCTTTAGTCTTCATTCTAGAAGTTGCTATAAACTCACCCTTTATAACTGATAGCATGTGTCTAGAATAGAAGAGTGATCAATTTAAGAACTCCTTTTCTGAGAAATTAGTAGGTAGCATAATGGAACACCTCTGTATTCAGACACTATGTCAGTCTAGTTATCAAAGTTTTCTAAAAAGTAATGGAAAATCTCCTGAGAACAATGCTATTCTGATAAGTATTTCTAAAAGTATATTCTATATTATATAAATTACATATGTTTTCTCTTTAAAAATTAAGAAAATGTAAATGATCAGAGACAAAGAAAATAAAACCATTCTATGTAGCTGGACATCTTTACAATAAGTAACTATAATCCAAAACAAGTACTAATATCAATATCAATTATTATTATTATATTTAGCATTTCCATATGTGAACAGACCATTTTTATTATTATAAACAATTCTGCAAGGAACATAATTTTAGCTAAATATTTGGTTTAGATGAAGTCTTTAATAGTGAGATTTTCACATGAAATTATAATTTGACATGCTTTTGATTTAAATATTCCATATTATTTTCTATCCCTTGGAGGACAGTAAGAATATTTATTGATGATGATCATCTCATATGAATTTGTATGGATAATTTGCATTCTTTTCTAATTTTTTTCATTGTAGATCAAAACTCTTTTTGATAAGAAAATGTGAGCTTTTACCTACAAGAAGATTCTGGAAAAGATCTCAAATTAGCCACAAAAATTCTTCCTATATTTATACCATTTAGCAGAGTAGTTTGGAAATGTCGGGGGGAGATAAATTGCACGAGTTAAAAGTATCAAGGGTATTTTAGCTGTCTCAATGAAGAGGCATTCCAAAATCTTGCAGCACAAGAAATACTTTGAAAGTCGGCCTTAAACTTAATCCCATAGGAGCAGGGCTTGGCAAGCTAGTCAGCATCTTTCTTGTAACCCTAAGAAGTTCAGATTCCAGTAAGCCTCCATGCATTTTGCAATCCAGACTCTATCCATGAATCTTTCTTTCTTTTGAGTTTATGACATTTTCTAATTTTCATAAAACGTCATACAAATCCTCTAACTGCTGTCTATCTCTCAATCATAAAAGTGTCACTGCAATTTATAGTCTCCAAAAGTCAATAAAGCCTTCCCTGCTCAAGTAGTGGGGAGAAGGATCTGGAATCACTTTATAAAGTGTACCTAATAATAATATGATAACAACATGCCACGTTATCGTTAGCTCAAACTGAGCTGAGACAGCCTGGTCAGTACTTGGCTATCTTTGAAACAAAATCACATTCTTCAGGAAGTGGTGTTGGTAACTCAATAAGCAGCAGCTGTTCCTGGGGCTTTGAAAAAAATGTTTCATCTTTTGACCAGTGTTCAGTATCCAGCGCTATGTCCCATTATAACTGAGGGCCAATGTGGAAAAACTGAAGTTTTTATAATGACTGGAAAACCTCTAGGCAAATAATATGTGAAAAAAATTCCTCTTAATCTGAGGATCCTGCCTCAATTTAAATGTACTCTGCTCACATCACTTTCTCTGTAATGTTAATCTGCACTTATTACCCAGAAATTCCATACACACAAAATGATTGCTCCATTCCTTCCAATCTTTCTAATGAGTGCTACATTCCAGTGCCATTTTAAAAGCTTTATAAAGACCCTTTTAAATTGAAAGGTGATATTGCTGAATGTAATGTTTATTTACAAGATAGGATGATCCCAAGCTTCCAGAAGGCTCAGTATAAATAACAACCCAGAAACATGCAGTGCATTTATTAGAAATTTGAGCCCATCAATTTTACATGATCTGCCAAGGAGAGTGTAGAATGCTAATGATGCTAATGAGAATATGATGTTGACAGAAGATTCATTTATAAATAAAAATGGCCAGAAAGATTATTAAATCAGACCAAGGTTTGTCAATACCCATTCCACATTAGATCTCACTACTAAGACAACCAATCGTGCTCTCAATAACCATAATAAATAACAACTATGTTTCTATGTTGTATTTCTGTGGCACTTTTCATCAGTGGACCTGAAGAAGATACTTCGATTCTTGACAGCCTGGGCTCAAAGCGTCTACTTCAAGAAGGGGTTTAAATCAATGTTGTGGTAATCATTGTGCCAGAGGCTTTAGCCATGATTATCAGCTGGTCATATCTCATCCTGGGGCACCTCAAGATAATGTGCACAAGAGGCCTCAGGAAAAAAGGGGGGTTGACACATCCATGTTCTGCTTCCATTTGTTTCTCCAATAGGCTTTACTTCTTTCAAAGTATCTCTAGATGCTGAGAGTTTTAGGCTTTCAATCTAAATATAATTGCTAAAATATATCCATTTTATTCCCTAATCAAGGTCATTCAAGGTCTCTATTCACTCAAAAGGAAAAGAGTACTTTACTCTTATAAAAAAACCAAATTTAAAAACTATTTTTATTTTTACTAGCATATGTTTGTAGTACAGAACGATTGCATTCATCACGGGGAATTGGTACATGTACGTAACGTACCTTAATTCTTTAAATCTAACACTGATGTAAAAACACCAATAAAATGACAATTTATAAACTGGTGTGTGTTCTCTTCTGCTGTATGTCTGTTCTGAGGGGCTATGACTTCCTTAGACTCTGGTATATTATTATAAAGATTTTAACTCCTATCAGCCTGATATAAACGTCCCTATTTTGCTGAACAATAACATTCTCCTTTGCACCAAGGACTGAAATATGTAGTGACAGGTAAGAAAACCCACCCAGAGGGCAACCTGGGTCAGATCTGCCCTGTTGTCCCCCAAGAGGGACAAAGACAACCTGGAGGAGGCTGACAGGGCACCAAGTAGTCCTCTGGCAGGACTGAAAATGAAGCTGAGGAATGGTTGGAGGAAATGAAGACATAAAGAGGAGTCAAAGAAGGCACAATGACTGCTTCATGTGCCCTGGGTCATTGCTGAGGTTTAGATCCTGAGTCTCCCCAAAGACCATACGTTAAAAGCTCGGTTCCCAGTCTACTACTATGGGGAGGTAGTGGAACCTTTACCACGCAGGGCCTAGTGGGAAGTATTTAGGTTACTGGGCTTGTGTCCTCAGAGGGTATATGAGACCCCAGGGTTATTTTTCTCTCTCTTTTGCTTCCTGGCCATAAGCTGAGGGAATGTTGCTCTGCTCCCTTACCACAGGCCCCAAAACAAAGGGGCCTACTGACCACAGAGTCCCTAAAACTCTGAAGCAAGATGCACCTTGTCTCATTATAAGCTGATCATCACATTTCTTTTTAAAGTGATAGAAAGCTAACTAACAGAGCCCAGATGTAGAAAAGGGTGAGCCTTGAAGAGGCAGAGCTAGGGCCAGCATTAAGAACAGCATCTTGGGCAGGTTTCAGTTCCCATTTACAAAGTTCTTTATCTGTTTTGTGTTGCTATAACCAAATACCTGAGACTGAGGACTTTATAAGGAGTAGAGGTTTGTTTTGGCTCACGGTTTTGGAGTCTGAAAAATTCAAGTTCGAGTGGCTACATCTGGCAAGGATCTCATGCTGGGTCATAATGTGGCAGATAGAATTGTGCAGTGGGAACACACTGGAGAGTAGAGTGACACGTGCGGAAGTATGCTGGTGCTACTTAGGGTTGGTGCTGTAGCCCAGGTTGCCAAAATATTTCCACTGGACTTCAGAAACATCATTCCGTATTCTCAGCTATGTCAAGGCAACATAACTGAACTATATAATAAGTCACTCTATCAATTACCATAATGATTATGAAATATTTATCAAGACAGAATTTATTCATTTATATCAATTACTATCTTAAATATCTGTGCTAGATTTCTCAAAATAGGAAAATGAAATTATTCTGAAAAGTAAGCTATTTAAAAATCTGAAAAATTTATGAGAAATTTAAGTAGTCTCACTTCTATATTTACATCATTTCTTATGATGACCTAACACACTAATGATACCTAATGATACTATGATACCTAACATGCTAATGAAATGAGGTCACAGTAGCTTTCATATGCAGTTACACTCAAAATGCATATGTTTATAAAGGTTTTATGGAATTTGGAAAAGTAAAGAAGGAGTTTCTATAACCAGAGGTGCTTTCTATACCTATCCAGCAAAAAATAATAATTTCCCAGGGCTGGTTAGTAAATCAATGCAAGTTAATTTTATTATTTCCTTTTAAAAGATTTGTCTCTTTTTCTACAGAAGACAAGCATGCAAAACTACTAATATTTATTGGCTTTTTTAAACACCGATTTACTTTGTTGTTTAGCTCAGACACGAGAAAGGGAGATTTTTTTGTTTTCATATGCACTTGTGTTTACAGGCTGGTTAAACCTTTGTTGGAGGTGGGGCTAGATGAGAGAAAACGTCAAAGTAAAGGAATGTGATGAATGCCACCTAGAAACAGGAGAAAGTGATGCTAACTTTTACAGAGAAGAGTGGTAGAACAGATCTATAAAGCAGAACCACTCTGTTTTTGCATGCTCTCTGCTGTGATGTGAGTCGTTTTTGACATTTGACAATCAAAAACAAAAACAAAAAGTAAGCCAACAACAACCAGAACACATACATAGGCTTCTGGGATAATTCTGTCAGGGCTAGATCTATGAGTTGTGCAATACAGATCCAGGACTTAAGAAAAACAGACACAGAAGAGCCTGGGCAGGTCTCCTGCCTCCTTCCACACTGTGGGGACAGGGACATCCTGCTGGACGACCCGGGGCTACAGAAGGAGCCCACAAAAGAACTTCCATTTCCTTAGAGATTTCTTAGCTGTGCCATTAAGTCCATTTGTGCATTTGTTTGTCATCCATTCAGCAAATATCTATTGAATGCCTCGGTGCACCAGGCACTGGCTCAATGTCTCCTCCGAAGTTGATGGGATAAATGATGCAAATAGTATCAAAGTCACTGCATAGGTGGGAAAAGGAGAGGGTGCCAGGCTGAGGAGCTTGTTCAGTGATGAAGCAACAATTCAAAAGTGAACCTTGTTCCTGGTTTCTTTTCCAATTTTTGTTTGCTTTGTTTTGATTCTGCTACTGTGCATAGATCAGGCCCATCACAAAGAATGGTCATAACTAGTGCCTCTGTGCTGCTGCTTAGACAGCCCAGGTGAGACCAGTGTTTCCGAAACTCCAGTAAGCCATCCAGAACTAACTTATTTTTTCTCTATCTGGACAATAGTAAAAGTTAAGAAAAAATATAAGGTAGATTTCTTCTAAGCTGAGGTTGATAAGAACGTTCAATCTTCTCATAAATGAGTCTAAATCCAAGTTCCCTATTTTTAAAACAAGCGCTTACTTTGCAGATCATTTTTTTTTTTAATTCTGCTGAATGGCTACCAATTGCCCCCACAAGCAGTAGCCTTTGTGTTGTCAGGGATGATCTCTTGGTCTGCCTTTATAGAACCAACCAAATAGAAGGTGCCTCACAGTCATATCAGCATCCTCAATGCATTTGTGGCTTCCCAAATGAAAATGTAGTGCTCTTGCTGTAAAAGTCACCCACTTATTGAGGTCCGCTTACTTACTATGGAGCATAGAACCTGTAGCTCAGGCATTCTGCATCTGGAGAAACACTGCCGTCCTTGTCCTCGTATCTGAGAACATACCCCTTGCTTTACTCAATGAAAAGTTTCTGTGATGAGCCAGGTGAAAATTCTAGCCACCCCTCATGAAGCTGTTAAAAGATCTGGGGAGAATTCACTATGTTTACATTGTATATTTTGTTTCCATATGCTTTTATCCCACTATCCTTGGGAAGTAAATTGAGATGAGAAATAACATCATCACTGAAATGGAAACAAGGCAAGGCACCTAGAGACAAAGGCCACGTGGCTCACTTCCTACAGACTTCCTGGCTGAGACAATATGGACTCTGTTATTTACTTCCCCGTCAAAGTCACAATCACATCATTAAAACATGATTATGAGCATTTGCAAAGGATGACTAACTCTAAATGCTATTGTTACATATAAAAGTAAGCTACAGCTAAGATTGTGCTCTGCAAATCTCTATCACTTAAGTAAACACTCCACTGAGGCAATGTAGATCACCTGATATAAAAAAAAGTCCTGTTTACCAGGCTTGGTGGCACACACCTGTAATCTCAGGACTTTGGGAGGCTGAGGCAGAAGAATAACAAGTTCAAGCCCAGCCTGGGAAATTTAGCAAGTTAGAGAGAGCTTGTCTAAAAATAAAAAAGGGCTGCTTTATCCATAATCATGTTCTCAAAGAAAAGTACAAACACGAATACTTTCATTCTTTTCAAGGCATCCCCTCTAGTTTTGGAAAGCTTCCATCTTCGAGAACCTCATGGACTTATCCCTTCTACCAACACACTGGGCTCTGCTCTCTCTGTTGTCTAATTGTTGTCTACCTGGGTCTGACAAATGTATTTGTGCAGGGCAAAGAGTGAGTGCATTTGAGTTTCCAATCTTGTTTTCCCACGGAAGGTGGACATGTGCATCTTTCCTCCTGTAGGCTGGGAAGTTCTGTTTGATACACACACATATTTCCAAGTGTTTCATAGCACAGTGATGTCGCTTTAGGAAACTAACAGGGTAGAGGGCTGAGCAAGACCTTTCAGATGGGTTTGTGTAATGAGACATCAAAGAGAAAAACTGTAGCAGACACTCATTTGTTTACCCTAAAATAATTCATATGTTACTACCATCAGTTGCTCTGGTCCTGTCAGAGCAGGGTTCAAAGACAAAGAATTGGAGCATGGACCACAGCCTAAGAGCATGGAAGGAGAAGTCCAGCCTGGGATGATCCCATGTGGACGGAAGGAGGTCTACCTGCCAAGGCGGGTGAGGGGAACTCATGACATCCACCAGACACAAACAAAGGCCCAAGGAGCTTCATGTCTGGCTCCAGACCCTTCCTAACTGAAGGCTGATAGAGCTTCTAGGAAGAAGATGATGTGATGGGATTTCAAAAATAACATTAGTATG
Organism: Heterocephalus glaber; assembly: GCF_000247695.1. The sequence goes on from NW_004624745.1 coordinate 23,461,840, forward strand.
AAATCGAATCCCTCACGCATTTATTCAGCACCTGCAAGCATCAGAGCAGTACCTGTATTTCTTGAGCACTCAGTCTCTTCTTGGCATCACTGCATATATGAGGAGTACAGAAATGAGCATGCACAGCCCTTTAGCGCTCTCACAGGAGCCCACAACCTGCTGAGCTATAAAGAAGCCACTGGAGGAAAACAGGAGCCACAACGGAGGTGAGTGCAGAGAAATGTGGCATAAACAGGAAAAGGCCAGCTCAGCTGGGAGGTGATGTGTGATGGTCTCAAGGAGCAAGCATCTGGATACAGCAGGTGCTCAGTGTAGGCAGAGAAAGCCAACTAAAGGCCTCCAAGGCAGCTTCACAGCAATTATGAATGACTCTCTAGGACTAACACTGAAAAGTATGGAATAAGTGAAGAAAGATGCTGCCCTTCAGGGAACATTCTAACCCCAATTCCAGAACCTATTCATATTTCTGACTCCTTGAAATTTGCAGCATGTCCAATTATACTAATTAGACTTACTTTTGACTTATAACTTTAAAGCTCCACACCTCTTAGAAATCCTGCAAAAGATGAAAAATATCTAAAATGATGAAGCAATGATTCCAACAGATATGTAGCCCAGTGTTACACAGAAGCACAAGATGAAATTTAGTTTCTGAACAGAGAAATGGAAAAGGCTCAATCTTACTACTAATCAAAAATATAAACTTGAGGGGCCGGGGATTTAGCTCAGTGGTTCCGGCATCTGCCTCACAAGCACAAGGTCCCAAGTTCGAGCCCCGGTACCAAAAATAAATAAATAAATAAATAAATTTGAAGTGTAGTTTCTGTTTATTAATGACCACATATTTTACTAACTGATGATGTCTAATTCTAGGAAAACTCTGGGAATCTAGATCCACATAGTAACCAATTTATTTTTTTTATCTTTAACTCAAAACAAAAGCAAAAACATCTATGCACAAAAAATGTTCACTTTTGCATGGCCTACATTAACAAAACTATGAAAGCAAATTGAGAAAGTTAAATCATGCTACATTCTTTATGTAGATTATAACATTGTAACTAACATTTATGATTCTGAAATTTCTTGTCACACAGAAACCTTTTCTTTTCTTTTTTTAGTACCAGGGATTGAACTCAGGACCTTGTGCTTTCGAGGAAGGCATGGCGCCACTGAGCTAAATCCCCGGCCCCTCAAACCCTTTCAATATAATGATTACTGGAAAGGCTTAGAAATGGCATGTGCACTATGATTGGGCCACATAAAATATTTATTTTTATAGACAAGAATCCAATGGGAGCACACAAAAATAATAGCATTATATTAGAGCTTTTGGTTATCTTGAGTCCTTAGACATTCTTTTAGGAATTTTTAATAGCACTAATAAAATAGAGTTTGGATCATTTGACCAATCTCACAGAAAGGTGAAAAAATACATAGCACTTTTAAAAAAAGTCTTGGGCATTTGCACAGCACCACATTAAGGTAAAAATGTATATACACATAACATTAAGAAAAGCAACTTCTTGTGGAGGGAATAGGTTCATTCCAAATTCTTCCTTGAATAGACTTGCAAGTTCTCATTAGAGTGTCTCTTCTTCATTTGAGCACAATGGCAGAGCACAGTCATTGAAATGATCCATCTACCTCATAGCTCAAATTAAAAGCTCTGTGTTCGGGAGCTCAAAATGCCAAGGCACAGTCTGACTAGGGATTGATTCTGTAGACTAGAACATTTCCTCAAAAGTATTTGGTCTGTGAGATGTCTAAGTAGATTAATTGAAGTAGAAATGCATTATTTATTATTTAACACTTAGTGAAAGCAGTCAGTGAGCTAGGTTTAATAATGATTTCTTTTAGACACTCACCACTGAATAAGAATTAGGTGAACATGACCAAACCGTTATTTGAGAAGTTCATTAAGTTTCAGAAGGAGAACTTTTAAAAAAGAAGCAATGAGCATTAGGATGTGCATTGGACATTAGAAAAGGTAAGTCATGCTGTATGTGGCAGCCCAAAACCCAGACCTTTTTAGTTGAGGAGTGGGAGAAGATTCTACAATGTCAGTGGAGGCATTTTCTAATCAGGACAGTGCTTCTGACTGACGTACATAAATCTAGGGGACAGATGGCGCATGAGTTATAATTCTGGGGTTCTTTCACCAGTGTAGACTGTTCCAAGAGCCCTCTTTCCTCAAAGGAGGCAGGATTTAACTGAAGAACCACGAACCTGTGGCTTCCTTCTGGCTTTGAGAGACTGAGCAGAAGATGCAAATGATGAACCATCCAGCTGCCCTTCCACCCAAGGATGACCTCACCACTAGCTCACACATATGAAGTCTAACGCTTGTAGCTGCACGATTTGGGGCAATGCAATTAACCTCTTCATTGTCAACGACATCTAAGACAAAGAGATATTGTTGGATCAAACTCAGATGACAGGCCAAGTGCTTGTCAGGTAGCTGACATAAAATTGGTACTCAATGCATACAAAGTCTTTCATTTTCTTCATATTGCTCCAATTTAAAAACTGTAATAATTAAGAACACTTAATACATGATACAATTTCTTAACAAATTTCTAAGTGTACAAAACAGCACTGGTAACTATATGCACAATGTGTACTGTAGATCTCTAGGATTTATAATCTTGCATTAATTGAAATTTTATACCCTTTGAATTGAGACTATTTCCTTCTTTCCTGGTCCCTAGCATGCTTCATACAACACTTGTTTTTCTCTGCCTGTCTTATTTCATTTAGCAAAATATCTTCCATATTTATCCATGTTGACACATATTCTAGGATTTTCTTCCTTTTTGAATGCTAGATAGTATTCTAATACTTTCCTTATCTATTCACCCATCAATGGAGATTTTGGTTGTTTCTACATCTTGGCTATTACGTATAGTACGTATAGTGCTGCAGTAAGCACAGGAGTCCAACATCTTTTTGAGATTCTGATTTTAATTTCCCTGGATTATATCCAGTAGTGAGATTGCTAGGTCAGATGGTAGCTCTGTGATTTACTTTTTCTTTATTCCTCACAGATTTCCTCCATGCTTGCTTCTAACTTCAAATTTCTTGGTCCATAAGGATTCCAGCACCTACGCACCTCCAATATCATCCTATTTCTACGACAATTTCTGATATTTTTGTATGAACAATACTGATGCTGATGGATGAAGTTAAATGTGACTTTGATGGGTAGGATGTTAACCAAACTGAAAAGTTTATACTGAACTTAGAGTGGTAGCTCAAAAAAAAGGGTATCTTGGAAACTGCAATTTATAGACATCAGATTTCTGGATGGGCCAGAGCAACCAGAAACTCAAGTTTGACATTCCCTTGCTTTCAACTAAGATTTATTTTGTTGTTTTGGTTTTGATGTTATTATTACACAGTAAATCATATATTTTAATTCTATATGGGAACTTAAGATTAATTTTTTCAGCATTAAATTCATTCTTTAAAAAAGAAACCCCAAGATTTAAATCACAGTGTAACAAATATACGTAAGTAACCACAATGAAGACAATTTTAGAATGAATACTTACCACAAGTACAATTAGTGTCTTAAACTATAGTTGAGTTCTAAAGATAATGAAATTTAAAACATAAGGCTATCACATGTGACAGTTTGCTTCACGTAAAATTCACTCATTCATTCCTCAAAGGCTTCTTGTGGTACTCTTTCATATTTGTCTCTGAAAAGAATGTTCTTTTAATTCCTATTTCTGGATATTTTAAAAATTAACTCCACATTTATCTTGGCATCATAGTCCTCCCCACCCATTATCTGTAAGGAATATATTCCAAGACCCCCAAAGGTTGTCTGAAACCACGGGTAGTACTGAACCCTATATAGACCTTGGCTCTTCCTACCTATACACATGTATACTAAGGTTTAGCTTATCAACTAGGTGTAGTAAGGGATGAACAACAAATAGCAAAATAGAACAATTATAAGATTCTGCCATGTAACCTATGTGAATGTGGTCTCTCTCCTGAAAGAGTCAAAACAAATATTAGCATTATCAGACTGCACTTCATCACAGCTAACAGAAACCACAAAGAGCAAAACTGCAGGTAAGAGGACGCCATCTCATTCACACACAGCCCAGTGGAAACCGAAAACACACACATTTCTGCAGAGCAGTGTGTCCCAAGAGCCTGGCCTGGGACAGCAGCCCCCAGTTCTGGTCCCAGTTCCAGGCCCCTCCCCATCTTGCTGTCACCTGTGCTGCTGGACCACTTTAGGGTCCCCTTAGAGGTACAATGCACAGCCCCAGCGATCACTACAAGCTTTTTCCTGGCATTAAAATTCTGTTATTCCAAGTCTTTCTCACTTCCCTGGAATTTCCTGTAGTACAGATGCTCATAATTAATATGTCTCTGACCATGGATGTTTATAAAGAAATACATACAAACTTTGACAATGATTTTTTTGTTTTTCTCCTGTACAAAAACATTTAGTTGGGTTGAGAAATAAAAGATTTACAAAACATTTTCCTGCAGCTGGATCTAGCTTCTCAGGGTAAGGAGATAAGAGAGGTGCTCTCTTTGAAACAGGGTTGATGGATTTGAAAGGAGCCCAGATTTCCCCAACTCCTACTAATCACCAGTGAGTGTTCTCTCCTCACTGAGCACTATAAATATTAAAAGGTGGTCCCTTTATAGGACTGGCATCACACTTTTTTCTTATAGGCTCCTGGGACTCCCATGTTCTCTTTCACATCCACTGGGACACATTTGGGATGTCCCTGGGGACAGGTGGCAAATGTGGCTTTTGGAGGTGTTTTTCCCAGAAGGCCACGATGACATGACTGGGAAGAATGAAATCAAAGGAAGAAATATACCACTAACAAAAAGGCCAGACTACTCATCACTTTAAAGATTGATCAATTTATCACGCTTCATTATTTTAAGAAATCCCTAGGACTTCTTCCCAAAGACCACATTTGCTTATAATGAGGCATTCTTGATATCACCTTGCTTGTTTTCTACTCAAGGAACAAACAAATGAAAACACAAGAAATTCACCAGCAGTGGGAAAAATGCATGAGAAGTCAAACCTCCATGGAAACTTCTGGAAGCTGAAATTGGTATATTAAGAACCAGCCTAATCAAAGCAATATTATGAGAGTACCCATCTTGTAAGAGCCACTGTATTACATGGCAGAGACTACATTACTGGAAATTGGAACTGACAACGCACTTTGCCTGCCAGTCACTGCATCCATCTGCTGTTTTAGATCTAGGTCTTGCATGGAGGGGAGGAAGGGACAGCAAGAAAGACATGAGAAAGAATGCCGATGAGACAATCACAGTGAGGCATAAAGAACTTATTATGGGGACAGAGGACCAAACCAATGTACACAACATGTCCTTGTTCTTGTCTGTTCTAAGCTAAGACCCCAAGTCATTCAGTGACCCAGTTCTTACCCAGACATTCCTTTTCTTTGGTAAGGTGACATCCCCAGAGAATCAGCACACCAAATGATCTCTAGAACACGGGTGAAATCAATCATGGTTAGCTTAGCTGGTCCAACATGAGTAAGTTGGTAAATACTAAGTCTTCTAACCTAAGCCAGATTCTTCATCCACTGCATTTACGCTTAATATAGAAATTAAAGATGGAACCTAGGAAGTGCTAAGAGTGATTATTTTGTTCTGACTTAAAGCCTGGATTTGAGAATATAGGAAGTTCTTTAAGTCTGGAAGGAGACAGGTAGGGCTCTACTTGGTGGACACAGTATGTAAGGAAAAGGAAATCATTACACTGACTCTGTTTAGTGGTTTGGGAGTGATGGGGAGACTATGCCAGCAGGAGAGGCCTGGGCTTCATTACAGAGGAAATCCTTAATTTGGAAACTAGGATACCAAGTATAATCATAAACAGAGCGATAGGACCATGCTTCTGCCAATTAGAGGATTTCTGCTATCAAAACCCTGATCTACTCTTAAAGTGCTTATCAGTGAAAAATGTAATTATAGTTCAATGCACCCAAATCTAGAAGACTGGATACTTCATTTTCCGAAAGCAAGTTTCCTAAGCACCAAGTTTTATGTCTGGGAAGTTACTTCAGCCTGGTATTAGGTACCAAGATGAAGAAGGGTTTAGATATAAAACAGAAATTAGAGAGCTTTCAAAGAGAGCAAGGTATTGGTATTTGCGATATATATTTTAGAGGAAAGGCAGTAATGAGTGACTTTTCAGAGGGAAAGTAGAAATCAGCTGTGAAAATAGCTACTTTTGTTTAACTCAAAGTGAGTCATTGTCTGCAGAACTCTTCTGAAAGAGAATGTGGGCGGCCAGGCCCAGTTGTGATCTGTGGAGAAGTCAGAGCAGGCAACACATCTGCTAATGAGACCTCAGAAATGTCTGATCATCTCTTCTAATTGCTCTAAATAATTGGAGAACTGCATGGCCTGGCCTCTCTTTCCTGAAGACGGTCAATTCAAATATGCAAATATAACATTATTTGAATACTGCTCTAATTGGATTCTGGGCTACCCATTATTTGCTGAAGAACAAAACAATATGACTAAAAACACTGACTATCAAATCCTTCATTTTAAGCTTCACTGAGCTCCCCAAATTACCACAGCCAGGCCTGACAGGGACCACTTTACAAGGGAGTTGATGACCCCTAATTAAGACACAAGGAACTTCTGATTGTGTTAATATTTGAAATTGAAATTGGTTTGACCTATGAGATTCCATACAATACCACCAAATGAAACTCAGGCCCAAAACGCCCTATAGCCTCATAAATAGATGGCAAAGTAAGTTTCATACGGCATCACCATCAGCATCCAATATAATGATTGTCTTATAGCATGGCAAGTCTGAAGTATCATGCCAGATGACAGGGGTTTCTGTAAGAATCATTTCCAACATTTGTTGCTGGGTGGCCTCCCCTTCCTCTTCCCCTTGACCTTTGTTAGTTTGTTCCAGAACCTACCTTTATAATGCCCAGTTCCACCTTACCATAACTTTCAAAACCCTGCTGTCTCTTTTCATTTCTGCTGATTCCACCTCTTCTTCCTATATCCTGCCTCTCCCATCTTCAGAAAAAAGTGAACCTCTCAATTTTTCTGTCACTTTTTGGTTTAGTTTCTTTACCCGTGTCATCCCCATTAAATTTCTTGAAAGAGAAACGCACACCCACTACTTAACTTTCTCAACACCTACGAGCTCTTTGACCTTTTGTCTGTTCTCTGGCCCTACACCAGATAAGTTTTCTCTACAAATGAAATGTTGCTGAACTGCTAATTTGAGAGTGGATATCAAGAGTTAAAGCTTCAGATTTTTCCAAGAGCTATTGTTCTTATTTTTAATATATCTGCATAACTGCTTTCACATTTTAGAATAGGGTTCTAACAAACACCAATGTCTTATAGTTATTCTAATTATTAAGTGACATAAGGGCTTTAACATCATACCAGTCCGTCTTGAATAGTCAGAAGTATTGGAAGCTGTGTGTTTTTATCATGATTATTATCCTGAAGGGAAAATCCAATAATCTTTCTCAATTTTCATCTTTAAAATATCTGACCCATTTGTTTCAAAAAGTTTAAATTAGGTAAGGTTAATGTTCTCCTTGCTCCTCTTCCATGACAAATGCTCGTCTATCTCTGCTCTTATTTCTGATGAATTTCCTTCTGCCTTCGGGAGACCCAATTCTTCCCCCAGTGGGGTGCTGACAGTCTTCGGGAGTGTTGTCAGCTGATACCCATCCCTCCTACACTATTCTGCTTTGTGATTTCCTCATGACCAAGATTCCCATCACTCCTATCTTATCCATGGGTGACTCCTCAATTCTGAGGGCTGGGCTCAGCTTCTCCCACAAACTATCTACTGAACAGGTCCTGATACACCAGCATATCACAACAGAACATCAAATCAAACATAATAAAAACCAAACTTCTTTCCCTCCCTTCCCCATAAAGCCTACTCCACTCTGCCTTATTTCTGTAAAAGCCATTACCAATTCCCAGATCCCCAGGCTAGGAAACTGAGAGCCATCTCCAACTCCTTTCTCTCATCTACACTTGTGCTCCCAAAGTTAATTTCATCTCTTAGAGATACACAAAGAACTGTTAGCCTGAATCCAAGCAGATGGTTGGACTATGAAGAAAGAAAATCTTGCTAGACAATGTTGTTTTAGATCTTGCTATGGCTGCAAAAGAATTAAGGAAAACAAAAGTTTCATTTAACACTTACCATGTCCCAAAGACTGTAGTATGTGAAGGGTTTTTCTTTTTTTGCCCTATCCAGCAAATAAAAAAGGCATTATATTTTTTCTATTAGTACATGTTTGTGACATATAATGAATATATTCATTGTGGGGAGTCGGTATGTGTACATTATCTCATTTTAATTCCCTTTACTTCCCTTCCCATGCCATCCCCTCCTTCTCCTCTGCTTCTACTTCTAGATTTCTATTCTATTTTTAAAAGGTCTAACTTCCTGTTTCCTATAATCTCTTTTCTATTTTGTTTTTTGACTTATTTATACTTTGGGTTGGTCCTATAACAGAAACCATGTGATATTTAAGTTTATGTGTCTGACTTATTTCATTAAACATTATGGTCTCAAGGTGCATCCATTTTCCTACAAATGATTCAAGTGTATCCTTTTCATAACCGAGCAGTATTCCATTTTGTATAAATACTACATTTTCTTTACCAATTCATCAGTTGATGGACATATAAGCAGCCTCCAGTATTTAGTTATTGTGAGTTGTGCTGCTATAAACATGGATATGTATGTATAACTATAATATGATGTCTCTAACTCTTTGGGGAAGATTCCTAGAAGGGCAATATCTGAGTTGAGTGGAATTTCTAATTTTAGTTTTTTAAGGAATCTCCATGTTGAAGACGGAAGCAAATCCTGCACAAGTGAAGTTCTGATCAAAGCCTGGGAATGTTTGTGAGAGGAAGATCAAGGAGCAATATCCACAAAGATGAGAAAGACAGTGTAGGGGTCCTCCAGTGAGCTGGGCTACTCAAAGAGGGTGACAACAGACGGAAAGAGTGACTCATATGTAACCAGTAACACCATCTTCCAGGGGGATTACTGGAAATTCTGAAGTCCAAAAGTCCATGTCTTTCTTGAGTTCCAGAGGTTTAAAAAAACAGGAGTGGGTTTAGTGTGGACAGCACAGAGAAGAAAGTCATTGTACGGCTTAGATTAAGGAAAGAAATTGGAACTACCTGCTCCTACTTGCCACCTATCTCTTCTGTTGAGAACTCCCTTAGGCCTGAAAAGATTTTAGTTCTATGATAAAATTAATGCGCAAACTAGGCAATAGTTGACATTAACTGAGCACTTCCTGTGTGCCCTGTGCATCATTAGTGAATCATTACTGAATCATTAGTTTGCTCTGAGGAGATACCGAGAAGAAAGGGAAAAAATAAAACTGATGAAGACACACCCCAACTTTCAAAAAGAATAAGGTCAATCTGTAGAAAGATAATTTCTAATTGAAGAATCTGTTGCTTTATAGGTTGTTTGCAAGGATATAAAGAGGGCATGGTTGATTCCAGCAGTGGCATAGGGTTTTCAAAAATAGAACAAATTAGACTAATAACATTTCTGTTTTGTGACACAGCTTTCTAGGGTAGGGCACCAGAAGATTGCTGTAGAAGCATGGTGGGTCACATACAAGGAACTTCAGGGCTGGTGGGCCATACTGGAGTTCTTGTACAGCAGCCTCTCCAAGATGTCAAATGCCTGTATGTGTCAAGGAACTTGCCAACTGTCATAATAAATTTCATTTGTGAGAAGTTGAGATGACTTAGGGTAACCTGAATGAGTCAAAAAGCATTTTCTAATATTGAGCTTAACTCTGTCACGAAGGCTCCCACACTTGGTTCTGCTTCATTATGTCTCTGCTTATCCTCAGATGCCATTTACTTCCCTTCCTCCCTGATATGGATGGAATTGTGCCCCCTCCTCCAAAATGCATATGTTGAAGTAGGACCTGAAAAAGTGACCTTATTTAGAAACAAGGTCATTGCACGTGTAATTGATTAAGATGAGGTCATATGAAGTAGGGACTTCTGGCCTCCAAAACTATGAGATCATTAATTTCAATTGTTTACTCTCCAAGTTTGTGGTACTTTGTCAAGGCAACCCTAGAAAACTAATAGACTCCCTAAAGATAATCACTGTCGTGGATTAAGTATTTATCACTCATAGAGATGCATGGTCATATGTTTATAAATATTTGAAAGTGACATTTTCCAGTTTATAAATTTTATATAAACATCGTAAGATTATATACATCTTTCAGTAACCTGCATTTTCTGTCTCAAGATTTGAGATTTGCCAATCTTGTTACAGGTCCAATTATTCAGTTTCTAATTCAGTGTGTTATATGTGGGCTATGGAAATGCCAAAAATTAGATTCCCAAGGTAAACAAGAAAGGGCCTGAGATGACAGGGGCTCTGGGTGGGTTCCTTGGATAGGGTTTTCCAAACACTTGTGTTCCATGAAATTATCAGAAATTGCTCTTTTCATCACTTTATTTTAAGTTCTACACTGTATTATTTATTGAGAGCATATGTATGAGTCAATTTCCAGACTCAGTTTTGCTCCATTTATCCATTATCTATCTTATCCCTGGGCTCTTCTTTCTTGGCTACTGCTTTACAGATGGTCTTCAGTAAAGTACTTTGTAGCCTCTTTATTCTTTTTCTAGATAGCTAAATATTTAGAGCCTTTTTATTTCTGTTTACATTTTTAAATTCTCCTGAAACATCAATAACAGAGCCTAGAAGATTGTGAGCAGAATTGCATTGAATCCATAGATCACTTTGAAGAAGAGGAGAAATCTTAATGAGTACTTAGTTTATGTACATAATATAGCTTTTCATTTTACTTAGATCTTCTTTAATTTCCCTCAGCAGCGTTTTGAATTCTCAGTGTAGATGTCTTCCATGTAATTTTTATGTTATTTTAAATGGTACAAACTTTGTCATGTGCCATTTTTACCACATAGAAATGCATGGTTTTCCTTTTTTTAAATTGACCTTGTATCCTACAACCTTGCTAAATTTACTTTTTGATTCTAGTATCTGACTTATGATTCCTTATGATTTTCTGATATACAGTGTCTGTGAATGCAAACAGCTGGCTGTCTTCTTTCCTAGTTTTAAGGACTGATTAGGACCTCCCATACAAAGTATGACTGAAAGGTAGAATAAATGTATAAGTTTCAATTTTTTTATTACAGTAAAAATCACATTGTCATTATTCATCCACCAGATATCCCATCATTCTTGCCAATCTCTGATCCAATTCTAGAAGTCCTCTTTTCTGATTGTCTTTAGTTGGGCTATCTTGGCTGCCTTGATGTCCTGAATTGATCCGAAACATTTACTTTTCACAGTCATTTTGACTTTGAAGAAGAGCCAGAAGTCACAAGGCACCAGGTCTGGGAATGAGGTGAAACATTTTATGAGCCTGACTTTTTGTTCAGTGGCACTTAGCAACAGCATTTACCATTGTTTACATCACACCTTGTAAAAACAATTAGGTAAGAAGACTTCCAGAATAGCTTCAGAAAGCAACAAAAATGATGGAATAAGTGTGTTTGAAGTGAGAGTGAGGATATTGAGGGGGATTAATGGTGATATGTCTTTTACTGTAATAATTTTTTATCTAAATACACTATATTTCAATCATATCTTGTAAAATATCAAATAACAATGGTGAGAATGGACATTATTTCTTTTTTTTTCTTTTTTCTTTTGATGTTTTGCTGCTGTTGGCTCTTTTATTTTTTATTTATTTATTTATTTATTTTCCCATTAAGTTTATTGGTACATTTTTGGTGTAAAATACAGTTACATTCATCATTAGGATCTTGTCCCTTTACATGAGTATCTTGGTTCTTATTTTTTTCCCCTTCCCTTGCCCTCCCTTCACCCTCTCC
>NW_004624745.1:23486646-23504919 GCF_000247695.1 Heterocephalus glaber
GAAAACAATGCTGAGATTCCACCTCACCCCAGAAAGAATGGCTGCTATCATAAAATCAACCAATAACAAATGCTGGCGGGGCTGTGGGGAAAAAAGAACCCTGATCAACTGCTGGTGGGAGTGTAGACTGGTGGAAATCAGTGTGGAGATACCTCAAAGAACTAGGATTGGAAGTCCCTTTTTTTTATTATTATTATGGTACCAGGGATCAAATTCAGGACCTTGCCCTTGCGAGGCAGGTGGCAGCACCACTGAGCTAAATCTCTGGCCTGAGTTTACTATTTTAAAAATAAAGTTGTACATGTATGGCCTTTTAATCAAACACATTTATATTTAATACAATAATTGGATGGTTGAGTTTAAGTCTACCATCTTATTATTTGTTTTCTTTTGTTCCAAAGTTTATTATTCCATTTTTATTTCTTTTCGTGCCTTCATATCATATTTTTAAACATTCTATCTTATCTATTGGGTTATTATAATATCTTATATTTCAGTATTTTCTCTAGGAATTATATGTCTTCAACACAATATGATATATCTTGAGTTAATAATATAACACTTCAAATGTAATATAAGAAGCTAACAAAAAAATATAATTTCATTTACTGTCTCTCATCCTTTATGATGCTGGTCTCATGCATTTTTTTCTAGGTATGTTGTAAATCACATGGTGCATTTTTATTATTCTTGCTTAATGAAAAACTAAAAATTGAGAAAAAAATGTCTTTTTATTTTTCCATGTATTTACCAGTTACACTTTCAATGCCACCCTAAATATCCAGATTTCCATCTGGTAACATTTTTTTCCAGCCTGCCTAAATTCCTTTAATATTGCCTTATGTTGATCTATTGTTGATAAATTCTGTTTTTAACTATCTAAAATAAACTCTTCCCTTTATTTGCATAGGATATTTCTGCTGGATATAAAATTTTAGGCTAATGTAATGGTTGTTTTTGCTTCAACACTGTAGAAAGATTTTTCCATTGTCTCCTGGTTTATAGTAATTTTGACTCAGCTTTCTAAAACAATTCTTACATTCTCCTTATGTATCTAATTTGTCCATTTTCCCCCTCTGGCTGGTTTCAATTTTTTCTTTATTCTTAGTTTTAACAACTTTTTTCCATATTTATTCTGTGAGTTTTTTTAGCTTCTTGAGCCTGCAAGTTGCCATTTTTCATCAATTTGGATTTTATTCTTCTGTTCCTTCTTCCTTCTTTCCTTTCCTTCTTCAATCTCTCTCCTTGTATAATAAACCAGATGATATTGTTTCACATGTAACCGAATCTCTCTTCACATTTTTAATTTTTATTGGTATATGTTTACAATACATAATAATTATAGTCATTTGGGGGAGTATTATAGTTTTAATCATTTTCAAACCCCTTTCCCCTCATACTTTTCTACTCTTGTTTTTTAGACTCAACATTTCAGGTTGGGTAAGTTCCCTTTTGTTCATTTAAAATTTTTTTATATTTATTTCTATGGATGTTCATGTTAATTCATTTTTTATCTTTCTGTATTTTCCAATATGCTGAAAAGCCCACCCAGAAAAAATTATACTTCTGATGTTTTTTCAGTTCTAAAGAAATCTCATTTTTTGTGGGGGTTAATAGTTTTCATTCTATCAAAATGATAGCACCAATCTATTCATTCATATGCCCACATTTTATCTTTAAATTCCTAAACACATGTACAACAGCAGTTTTAAAGACACTGACTACTAATTATAACATTTATTTTATCTTTACATGTTTATTCTGATTAGTTGCTATATTTTTTACTTTGTTGTCTAGTATATCTTGTATCTTGAATACTGTGAGCACCAGGCTATTAAAATCTGGATATTTCTTCTCTTTTCTATACTTTGGGGGAGACTTTCTTTTATTGGGCATCGGGTTGTTTTCTTTTAAACCATGAGTTTACTGGCTGATCAATTAGATCCTGTGCTACTTATAGGTTTAGTCAAGGGTACTATAGAGTAGTCTTCACTTTGTAGTCTAGATTCACCCAACTTTCTAAGGTGTGGACTTCTCAGGGGTTTGATCTGAATGTATTAGGTTCACTGAAATTTCAGCCTCTGTTCATTAAAATTCCAGCATCTTTCCAAATTACATCTCTTCTGGGTCTCGGTAACTCTATCCTTCCAGATGTCCTGGAGGTGTCTGCCATATAGAGCTTAGTGTTGAACTGAGGACTCCAGAGGTCCTGTGCTTATACCTGAAACCCCTTCTCTGTACAATTCTCTCCTCTTCAGCATTCTGACAAGCACATGTCCCTGGTGAAGCAGCCCCAAAGTTCACTTTCTGCTTCATCTGCCCAGGGCTGGCTCCATCCCAGGTATTTCAGTTTAGAAAGGGTCCCCAGGCAGGACACTGAGATGAGTGTAGGATTCACTTTGAGCATCCCAGCCTTGCATTCTTTTCCTTTGAGTAGCACAGTCTTGCATTAACTATAAAATTCCGTACTTGAGAATAATTGCCTTATTTTTTTCTCAGCTTTATTAGAGGGTAACTATGTCCAAAACCGATTAATTCATCATAGGTATAACTGGAAATCTTATTTAACACTTTATTAATAATTTGTATGCTACTTTACAAGGCTTATCAAATGCTGGAGGCATGCCTGCAAGACAATAAAGCAAGGGCGATACAATGCCTGGCTTCTGAACCACTGTGTGATTTTAAACAAGAGACAAGCTCCCTTACAATGGCTGCGGGTGTGGCTCAGTGAGGCAGCACTTGCCCAGCATTCTGAAGTCCTGGATTCAATTTCCAGCATGGGGTGGCAGGAGGTGAGGAGGACTTCATCATCTAAAATTCCCTTGCCTTAAATTTTGAAAAATAGTACACATCAGAATCAAGGTGTTTATATGGTTAGACACTCCAGCATACGAAAAACTCTTAGTGCCATGCTTATTGACAGCAAGAGTAAAAGGTTTGTTAGTCATAATTATTCATTTTGCTATTATACGTGTTATTATCACTAATGTTTCCCAAGAAATACCTTAATAGGGATAGATGATTATTAAAATCTAACAAGACTGAGAAAATGAGCTCTATAATATAATAGATACAACAATAAAAAGTTTGTAACATGCTAAAGAGACCTCTAAAATGAATTTGGGCTTATATGAGTATTTATGTCTATTATGCACCAATATGGTAGTGCAGCAAAAAGCAGTCCATGGTATCTATGTATATTCTTTCTCATTTACCTTGCACTGTAGTTGTTTTTGTGTTTGTTCTTCAGAAGACAATATGATCCTTCAGATCTAGAATACCATTGCATGGAACAAATGTTTATCAAATGGCTATGAAATAAATGAATGAATAAAAGCAAATATAATTTTGGTCTAATATTTCTAAAAGTGTTGCTTTTTGCATTGTTATTTAACTTAATTTGCATTTTCAGGATCACCTTCTCCTTTGCTTAACCCATTTCTGTTGTTTCTCCTCATGGATCCCAGGATAAAAGTGTAAGGTCCATGGAATTCCCAGTGTGCAGACACATGGGGGACAACAAAAGCAACACAGAAACAGTTCCTACCAGCAGGCATGGTGAACTGGACAGCCCTCAAATCACTTCTCCCAAGCCAGGACTTGTGTTTGGAAGGTTTCTGGGGAGGCTCACTGAGTGCATGAGTAGACAGGACTGCATTTCCCTTCCTCCTCCCTAACGGCCCTCCTTGCTGCTCCTAGGCTTTATGTCATTTCCTAGTAGTTTGGCATGCTGTCACCAGCAGCACTGTGGCCCCACCCTCTCTTCCATTCTGCTTCAAAGCCATCATTCTGAGCTGGGAAACTTGCTCTTGCCTTCATTTCCATTCTTCTGGGTTAATGACAGCAAGAGAATTTGTATTCGTCATCTACTGATGCATAACAAACAACCCTAGAATGGAATAACTTAAAATTACATCTGTTATATTGCACATACTTTGTGTCGACTCGATTAGCAAAGGATCTACAAGGTATGATCGAAATATACGATAAATGTTTAAATTTGGGGGGGGCGGGTACCAGGGATTGAACTCAGGATCTTGTGGTTGCGAGGCAGGGAGTGGAACCACTGAGCTAAATCCCTGGCCCCAAATGTTTAAATTTTAAAAATGTATTACAGTAAAAGATGCATTCCTCAATCCCCTCTGATACTTCCCCTCTCTTTGAACACACTTATTCTATTATTCTTACTTCTCTCTGAAACAGTTCTGAAAATTCTCTTTGTCTTTATGAGGTGTGATCAAAAATTCACTGAATGCTGCTGCTGAGTGTCATTCAAAGGGAAGGCAGGCTTGTAAAAACATTACATTGTGTCCTCACCCATCTCATTCACTGGATCTGGCACTGTGGGACCTCTGCCTCTCCCCCAAAGTCAAAATGAGCATGAAAGATAAAGGTTTTGGATCCATTTAGGACATCAAGGCACCCAAGACAGACAGAGGACCTTCAGAACTGCTTCAGAAAGTGGTGGGGACATTGGGATAAATGTGTTTAAATTGGGGGGCGGGGCTTGGAGGGGGATTAATGGCAGTGCATCTTTTACTGTAATAAATGTTTAAAATTTGACATTCCTTGTATGTTTTGATCATACCTCATATATTTGCTGCTTTTTACTCATTTTCTTTGAGTTTACAGCTTAAGCTCTAGCTCAAAGACATCTGCTAAAAAAAAAAAGTGCTGGCTTAGACTATGTGAAACAATGTCAAGACTGTCCAAGGGAAAATAAACATGAAGGCAAAGAAATTTAATGTCACGTGACAAAGACCTGCCTGGGAGTATGGAAGACAGACAGAAGAGCTATCATCAAATATTGGGTAAACTATTGTGTAGACATATTTAGCAGTATTCCATAGGGCAAAATCAGGACCCATGCACGTTAATGAGAAAGATTTGGGTCACTATAAGGGAAAATATTAGTATTGGGCAAAGGTGTTAAGTGCTGCTTAGAGAGATGGTCAGAGCCCTATCTGTAGCTGGCTCCCTGCTACTTGTGTTTCAGGGAAGATTCCAGGGCAAAATATAACAGTGTAGACTGATCTATAAGGTCATTTTTAAAGTTGTTCTGTGATCCAATCAATTCCAATCCAATTGGTAATCAATACTAATCTCACAATAACTCCAGTGCTTACCTTGCTACTACCAAAAAGATCACACCAATGTTACCAGTTGTCTGTAATGACACAGAGGATTCCCTGCAATCCTCCTCACACAACTGTACCGGCTCAAGTTTCCAGAGGTCCATTCCATTCACAACAGTCTTCCTCAAGCACTACTCCTTGGTGATCTTCTCTTACCTTAGGAAGAAAGTGCAGCTCCCCTAGCCATAAAAACTGAGCCTGATCCCCACTGCCTGGCTTCTCTCTATCCTTCTCTGTGTACATGGATGTGACTGGATACTGAATCATTCACAAAATAAGACCCATTCCCACCACCAGGCTTCTACTCTGACTAAAGAAGACCAAGCTGGAGACCCTGGCTCTGCCATCAAGAAAGAGCCTTCTATTTAGTAGGTAGGATGCAATACAGGCACAGAAAACTAAAATGCAAAGTTTTAATGTCCTGGGAGTGGAAGAGAGCATGGTGACTCCTGACTCAGAACACGAAGGAAAATTTTCTTGAAGAATTTGTGGAATTTAACAAGTTGAGATGGAGCCAGGATCCACTGCACTTTTTGGCTGGGAAAAACAGGTATTTCCTCCAAACTTTCTTGCTTTTTTTCTTTTTGTTTTGGTATCAGGATCGAACTCTGGTCCTTGCGCTTGCGAGGCAGGTGACAGAACCACTGAGCTAAATCCCTGGCCCTTCCTCCAACCTTTCTAAGGGAGGAAGATCTTGGGTTCTATGAGTCATCAGTACTAGCACTCAATCTTGAGAGAGCCCCCCAGCCATGTCCACTCTTGAGTATTCCAATCAATACAGTACTTGAAATACTAAAATATGATCACAGAATGATTTATATATTTCCAATGTTGTATTCAAATTAATGTTTTATATAGACATACAAATGTAATAGTTCCTCCACTGAAGATACTATCAGAGGTCTGTTCCTCCATGAACATGCAGTCCGGAGGAGGTGTACTGTACCTCCAGCCAGAGTTGAATTTGCAACTGTGAAGAACTGAGAACAGAGAGGTGCTTCTCAGAAAGGCCCCAGATTTCCTGGAACACGATGGTACACTGCAGTCATTTCCACTTTTACTAATATCAGAAATGATGCTGCCTAGGTGTAC
Source organism: Heterocephalus glaber (assembly GCF_000247695.1). Next base: position 23,492,877 of record NW_004624745.1, read on the forward strand.
AGCACACCCTTCTCATCCAGGGGATACAGTCCCTCAGGGAATGCCTGGGACCACAAAATTATGAACTCTATGAATCCTGTTTCTTCCCTTATACACTACTTCTGATAGTTTAATTGATAACAAAATAGAAAAATTATGACAATATAATGTAGCAACAGTTATGTAAGTGTAGTCCCTCTCCCTTTTCCTTAAATATCATACTGTACTATAAACATCCTTTTTCAGAGTGTGGCTGACAATGGTTCACCAGGGATAACTGAAAACAAAGAAGTGAAACCTAAGACTGTGGCAAGACTTAAAGACAACACATTCTAATGATACATACGTGCCTGTGTTTATAGCGGCACAACTCATAAAAGCTAAATTCTGCAAGCAGCCTATGTGTTAAACATCAGATGAATGGATTAAGAAAATGTGGTGTTTACACATAATGGAGCACTACTCTGCCAGGAAGAAAAATATACTTATGTCATATGTAGGAAAATGGATGTGAATGATACCATAATGTTAAGTGAAATAAATCAGACACACAAGCTTAAATATCATATGGTTTCTCTTATATGAGGAACTCAAAGTATAAATAATTTTTTAAAAAATAAAAGGCACAGGGCCAGGGATTTAGCTCAGTGGCACGGCACCTGCCTTGCAAGTGCAAGGTCCTGAGTTCGATCCCGAGTACCCAAAAAAGAAAAAAGAAAAGACAATAAGAAATAGGGTGATAGTTTGCAAATAGGAAGAGGACCGGAGATGGAGAAAGGTCAGCGGGAGAGGAGGGAAGGGGAGGAAAAAGAATGAAGATATGCTAAGTACATGTACCTACCCCCGAAAATGTATGTAAACTTATATACTACAGACAAGTACTAATAATTATTTTAAAAAGAAAGAGCCCCAGCGGACAGAACCATTCTCTAGTCATGTAATTCTGGCAGGATGGCAAACAGCTATGGGCTTGGGATCCTTTTATTTACACTGAGGGTATTGACAAAGATGCTTTTAACGCCTTAAATTCTAATTCCAAATTGTGTCAATTTCTTAGGCATAACTGAGTATGAAGACTCATTGGCATAAAAATTATAAAAAAGAGTATAAAAATAGTATACTCATTCCTTTTTTAAAAAAACATCTTTTAGGGTCAGGGATTTAGCTCAGTGTTTCTGCCGCCTGCCTTGTAAGCGCAAGGTCCCAAATTTGATCCCCGGTACCAAAAAAAAAAAAATCTTTTAAACAGTGTTATCTTGCAAATCATTCACAGTCTTGTGAGCATGCATTTAACATCAAATAAACAAACGTAAGTTTGCACATAGAGGGTTTATTTGGCAGTGTAGTGTCCAGGAAATGCAGTTTTATCTAAGGGGATCACATAGTTCTATAACCTCAAATCAAATCTCAGTGAAATCTACTGGAAATGACCCCGGAAATTGCATTTGGCACTTTTTTATTCAATGTCAAAAAGGTGAGTAAAACTTAAAGTACAGGTTCTATTGTTTAACCTGTGTAACTTTTGTCAGAATTTGTCAACGCTTTCTAAAGATATTGTGAACAGAAAAGGCAAAATGTCGCATAACAAGTTGCAGCAGAATTCTGCTTTGATCAGTCCGTTCTTATTACATTTTGAGCTTTAAATTACATGCTCAAAGCTTCCTGTTCTCTCCATAAGCCATTAAGATTTCTTCCTTTCTGGCAAAAGTGGCCTTTGAAATATGGACCCATCCAAGTTTGAAAATATCAAACAATAATAAAAGTTCTTAGTAGAATTTTCCACTTTACACAATTTTAGATTATGAGACTTCAAACATAAAAGTATATGTAAGATGATCTTACTGCCTAATATACTGAACATAAATATTAATGCCCAACAAATACACATAACAGTGACGGTCTGCTCTTTTATTTTTAAAAATTAATTACTAAAAAAGCCATAGTCTCAATAAGGAAAATCACAGCTTTACATTAATTCTATCTTGCTTGTTCATGAAAACTGACCTTCTGGATTACAAAATATTTACTAGATTCAATTCACTTACAAGAAAAGCTCCATGGTTTGCCAAGTACCCTAGCAAATTACTGCAGAATATAGACTGGAACGCATGCTGGAAACACATCCAAGTATCAAACATACAGTAATTTATGTTGATCACCACTGCCAGCTATTACTGCCCAGGGCTCAACCCTACATCCTGTGTCGAGGTGGGCAAGGTAATGAAGCATTAAGTCTGGCCTGGGCTGGAGAAGGGGCCTGTCTCGGCTTTGTGCCCACCGATGAACATATGGCAGGGCAAAGCCAAGCCAACGGTGTCTGGCATTTTTTCTTGGCAGTCGCCACTGCTGACCTTTCTTTAAAAAAAAAAAAAAAAGACCACAAAACAAACGTGAACATGTGTGTGTTCCAATAACTCAGCTTGATTTAGGCCTTAGAGTTGCAAGACAGCTCTCTGGCCTGCCTCTGGTGGAGCTTCCTCATCAAATGTGCTGGTGTTCTTTGGAATGAAGGCTGACACAAAATTGGAGACACACCTGTCACCCAGACCTAATCATCAGTTGGTCAGATGTAACCAACTTCCCTCTCCCAAAGGTAGTGAATGGAGCTTCAGGACTCGCTAGCCATTTAGCAGTCTGGAGGGACATGTTTTCAATTACACAAGACAAAGGACCTGCGATTATGAGCTCCATTAGAACAGAAGACCAAGTTCAAGGGCAAAACTGAGCAGGTCGTAATGGCACAAGCCTTTAAGCCCAGCATGTTGGGAGGCTGAGGCAGGAGGATCACAAGTTTGAGTCCTGCCCAGGCGATTGAGTGAAACTCTATCTCAAAATCTAAAATAAAAAGGGACCAGGGATGTGGCTCAGTGCAAAGGCCCTGGGTTCCATCCCCAGTATTGAAAAACAAGTCAAGCTTATCAGTTTCCAGTTTCCTAAATGTGGGACATTCCAAATGTCTTTGTAAATAAAATTCTTTAAATTGTAAAGGAAAGACAAAGCATCCTAATGGGTAGGAGAATAAATGATTCTCTTGGGAGCCAAAGGATCTGGAAGCTTTCATGTCTTATTTTCTCCCCTAGAGATAGATACAAACAATACTGCAGAGTAAGACTGATGTCCAGTGGCTCCTGTCTCTTCTTAAATGGCTTTTTTCTCCTGCACGGTTCTGTTTTCCTAGTATCCCTTCCCCTTTCCCTTCCAGCAACCTCTGTGTTATTGTAAAGCCATATCATTTATCAAAATCTTATCTTGGACAAAGATGTCATATAAGTCATTCACACCTTAGTATAAACTGAGGCCTATGTTTTATCTTGATAATTCTGTTGTATAGCATCTTCCTACTCCAAAGGGAATTTCAATATTGGAGTAAAAAAAACAAAGATTAGTTAAGATAGAGGTGGAATTTCTTAGTATCCCTGCACTTAAAAACTGACTCTTAACATATAAGACTATTTACAGACCAATCATATCTGCTACCTTGGCCGACAGTTGTAATACATGGAATTCTGGGACAAGAATCCTGTACATTGTTGAGGTGGTATCACAACAAGGATGCACAGGAAGGAGCTGCCCTTTCTGGTTTAAAAGAGTCCTGGAAGGTTTCATGGAGGAAGGAGGATTGGAGCTGAACCCTAAGATATACATCCCAGGAGCCTCCTTTATTTCTGGGGCTGGAAATCACTGATGGAGAGATTTAACTAGAGCAAGGTCCACGGCAGGACACTGCTGGTCGAAATGCTCCACCTTGACCACTGGAATTTGGACTCTGTGGAGAAGATGGCATCTCAGGTAAGCCCAGGACCAACCCTGTGTTATTTCAGGGGCCACCCTGAACATATTCACCTCTAGGCAGGTTTTCCCTCCTGGAGGTGGATATCCACCAGGACTGGTAGACTGGTGAAGCCCCACCCCTAAGAAACCCTCAGTCCCTCTGGGGAACTAGGAAAGACTGTGCAGCCTTCTCTCATTGGTCCAAACCCTCAGACTGTGTAGCCCTCTCATTGGTCCAAATCCTCAGACTGGATAGCAGTGCCTCTGGGTGGCAGTGACCTGGGAGGTGTGAAGAGAGAGGAAAGCTAAATGGATCATCAAGAGCACAGATCATGGCGATGTGGAAACTGGGGAGACAAGCTGCCATCACTGTCACATTCTTATCGAGCACCTCTCCCATGTTGGGTGCTGGGACTAAAGCATCTGTCTCGACTTCACTGATATGGAGTCAACAAAATCCACATGTTGAAGTTGCAGCTCCCAGGGCCTGCGATCAGGGCCTAATCTGGAAATGGGGCCAATGCAGATCTACCCAGTTCGAATGAAGAGAGAGAGTGAATCACTGAGTCAACATGCCTGGTGTCCTTACCCAAGGGGGAAATTTGATCCCAGGCACGCAGGGAGAACTGGTGCAAAGAGGAAGGTGGAGCTGAAGATGCAGCTTCCAGGGCCACAGGATCGAAGGATTGCCAGCAACCCCAGAAGCTAGGGGAGACCTTCGGAAAGGTTCTCCGACAGGACGCTGAGAAGAAACCAACCCTGCCCATACCTGGGTCTTGGATTCAGACGATATATTCGTTGTTTAAACTACCCAGTTCTTGGCAGTTGATGCAGTGGCCTCAGGAAAGGAATCCAGGTTCAAACAAGGTAGAGACCCTCCCCTGGGCACTCAGAGACCAGCAAGAGCTCGGAGAGGAGGAGGCTGCTGCAAGCAGATGCTGGGGTGACTTTGCACAATGCAAGAGGGGTCCCAAGGTCACTTGGGGAACACAGAGTGGGAAGAGCCATGGGAGAGGAATCGGGAGAGCTGGGCTTTCTTTGTTCCAGCATCACCTTTCTCTGTGAGACCCCAGAAAGCCACTACACCTCCTAGAATTGGTCTCTTAAAATAACATAAGAAATTCCACAGGGGCCGGGGATTTAGCTCAGTGGTTTCGCCACCTGCTGCGCAAGCGCAAGGACCCGAGTTCGATCCCCAGTACCAAAAAAACCCACGAAGTTCCATCTGACCTAGCTGTTCCCCTTCTAGGTAACTTCCCAAAAGAGCTAACGTCATCATATTACAGTGATGCGTGCATACCCATGTTCACAGCAGCACAACTCATAATAGTGACATCTTGGAAGAGTCCCATATGTCCATTCGCAGACAAATGGATAGTGTGGTTTTTACACACCATGGAATACTACTCTGTCATAAAGAAGGATAAACTTGAGTCATATGTAGGAAAGCAGATGCATCTTGAGACCATAATGTTAAGTGAAATAAATTAGGCACACAAGCTTAAATATCACCTGTTTTGCTCTTATATGAGAAACCCAAGCTATAAATAAAGAGCAAAATAAAAGATAAATAATAGGAAGTAGGGAGCTAAATCTTTCTCAAAGGAGATAAAGAGATGGTAGGAGCAGAGGGGTAGAAATGAAAAAAGAATTAAGATGTGCTCTGTGCGGGTACCAACTCCTCACGAAGAATGCACTCATAATGTACTGCAAGCCTGCATCAATATAATATTTTGTTTTCACTCTCTGTTGTTTCATTTTATTCCTGTGTTGTTTCCTCTGGCTGCTTACAGGACTGAAAGTTTCCCTTCTGGCAGGCTGGGCCACAGATGTGAAATTCTCCCAATAGTAGCTGCAGACAACCCACAGGCCAGAGGTTTCAGGACAGCCTGACTCTGTTCGTGACTATTTCCAAGAGCTGATTTCAGAATATCACTGGCTAGTATCGCCAAGACTCTCTGTAACAAACACAAGAGACCTCTCTGAAAACCCACAACTCTCCTTCTGCCCCACCAGCTGGCCCCTTTCCCTGATGGCTTTTCTCCATAGCAATTACCACCCTCTGGGCCTTTATTCAGGCATGATGTTGACTCTATTTTCCCTGATAATAGCAGCTCCATGAATCCAAGACCTGGGGGCTGCTTTGGTCATTCATGTGTCCTCAGTGAGAAATGACTTAGGAGACATCCTGAACGGAGATCTTTAACCAGCAGAAGTCACAGCTCCTGGGCCTCCAGCCCAGAACTTACAGCATAGCAAATGCTTGGTGAGTGTTCATAGAGTGAATACACGACTATGAAAACAGTACAAATTTACATCATTCATTGTATGAGGATTTCATATGTACAGCCATGGACTGAATGATTCAGAAATTGGAAGGGTATGATCAAGTTCCCACGAGTTAGAGGTAAAATTTTATGTCTTGATATCCAACCTACAGAGGCTTAAAAAGCAGAACACTTCATAGAAATTGAGCACAGAAAGAGGGAAGGCTCTTGGTCCTCAAGGAAGGTGGTGGCACAATTCTAAAATGACCTGTGAGACATCCCTTCCTCAGAGAGTGGGCAGGACCTGTATATACACTGTGTCAGTCTGTGATTAGACTCCATAGAATGACAAAACAGGGATCATCCAGGGTGGACCTGGACTCATCAGGTGAGACATTTAAGACAGTTTCCTCCCACTGGTCACACAGGGAAAGGCAAAGAGGCATGCTCCTGTTGACCTAGAAAAAGCAGCAGCTCTTGTGCTATGAGCCACCTATGAGGGACAGTGGCCAGGAGCAGCAGGCAGCCCCTGAGTGCTAGGTGCCATCCTGGAGCAGTATCCAGTAAGGAAGTGAGGACCTCTGTCATCCATACACAAGGGAAGGGGTTCCATGCACAAATAGCTCAGAAGAGGGCCCCAGACCCTCACACAGCCAAATCTTAACTGCAGCCTATTTGGCCCTGAGCTGATGATCCCGCTGCACACCCCTGAACTTCTCTCTACAGAAACTGCAAAATAACAGACAGATGCCACCTCAGGACACTAAGTTTGTGATACTTGATTATGAACCACATGGTTAGCTGGGCAAGCTCATTTCTTAATGGCAGAAGATGCATAAATAAAGGTTATGAGGGGCTACTGCATGGGGCTCATTGTTGTTTAATGACAGTTTACTTTGGAAATAAAGAAAAAAGTTTGGATATAGATTGTGGCAAAGGGTTCAAAGCACTGTGAATACATAAATGTTAAAATGTTAAAATGATAAATATCATGTATGTATATTTTATCACAATTTTTTTAACAAAAAGAGATGACCTAATAAAGAAGAAAAGACTCTACTTCTTGGATGCAGTTGAGGAGATTCTTCTCAGACTCCTCTCTATATCCCTATTTAAAATTAATTCTAAATATCCTTCAAAGTAAGATGAATTCTGTTTTACCAAAATATTTTTAAATATTCAAAGATAAATTCTGTAGCAAATAAATATTGAGCCTGGCTGACTTGTTGTTTGTGGGGAGGGGTAGAAAAATTAATATAAATTAGTAAAAGTGAAAAATAGGCTAAATCTTATTGAAGCAAGAGATTAGGGAGGGAATGGCCAGCTGGCTGGGCAAGGGCATGGTCTGTCAATCATGCAGATCCAGGACACCTACGCCCATGCCCTGTACCTGGGGCCAATCAGACAAGGCTGTCTTCAATTCTTCTGCCATGAAATCAAGCAGGCTTTTGATAGGATGGCCCAGATCTGATGTCAAAATGGGGATGCAAAAGGGGTCAACCACTAACCTCATGGCAACTGTAAACTCCTCCTCCTCCTCCTCCTCCTCCTCTCTCTCTCTCTCTCTCTCTCTCTCTCTCTCTCTCTCTCTCTCTCTCTCTCTTTCTCTCTCTCTTCTCTCTCCCACTCTCACCCTGCAAGGTGTACTTCCTTTCCTACTTTAACGGGCCCACACTCACTCTGCAGAGCACAGTTATTTTCCTACCTCAAATAAATGTGAAACTTTGCTACCTTTTCCACCTCTCTTGTCAATTCCTTGTTCAGGACATCAAGAACCTAGTAAGGATCCCCAGAAGAAACCCATAGCACCTCAGAGCCCTCATAACACCATTAATCAGGTTGAGCTTTAGAGCTTTAAAACACAGAGCCAGGCATGGTGGTTTACACCTGCAATCTCAATATTCCAGGGAGCTGAGGCTGGAGCGGTCACAAGTTTGAGCTCAGCCCAGCACCTAAGCAACTTATTGAGACCGGTCTCAAAAATTTAAAAAATAATAATTTAAAAAGGACTGGGGATGTAGCTTAATGTGAAGGCCCTGGGCTCAATACCAAGTAGGGAAAAAAATGTAAAGGACCCAGGGAAGAGGCAGAGAAGACCCACCAAACTGTGGAACAAGAAAGCAGAGAGCCAGAGGACTGTGAAGAAGATTTAGTCCGAGAGCCAGGGGCCCGACCCAGCTGATTGCGCCAGGAAGGAAGGCCCTGGGGATGGAGAGGACAAGAGGCTGCCAGGCCATGGCGTGCTCAAGAAGGGCCAAGGCCGTCTCCACTCTTCCACTGTGCTTCCGAGCGGGGAGGGTCTCCACTTCCTTGTTTCACCAGCTGACTCCTGGGTATCTGAGAGTATGGTGAAATCCAATTCCTGTAGCCCAGGCTACCAGTGATCTAAGAACTGAGTGCTCCGCAGGGAGCATCCCAGCCAACACTACAGACTCCAGGCGCTACCTTCTCCCAGGTCTTTATTGCATTTTTTAAAATAATTTTTTTTATTTAAAAGGTTTTTATTTAAAAGGTTTTTATTAGTCCATGTTTGCAGTACATAATGACCCCATTCATCATGGGGAATTGGTACATGTACGTAACACATCTTAATTCTTTTTTTCTTTAACTCAGGCCATTTGCACTGAGCTACATCCCCAGACTGACTATCTATCTATTATCTATCTATCTATCATGTCTATATTGTAAGATTCTGTCTCACAAAATTGCCCAGGTTGGGCTAGAACCTCCAATCCTCTTGCCTTAGCCTCCCAGAGTGCTGAGATTATAGGTGTGACCCACCAGGCCCGGCTCTACTTTGCCTTTTGCTTCCTTCTCACATTCTGTGTATCAGTATGCTCCCAGTAGAACATGGAAATGTAATCATTATCCTAACGGCAGCACACAAAACCAACATCATTTACTGGGCATCCTCAGTGCCCTGACCTCAGGCCCAGCACTTCATACTGTCTCATTTATCTCTCACTGCACCTCCATGAGAGGAATAGAGAAGAGCTCTGATCAGAGTGGGTGACATCTGGCCCAGTGTCTCACAGCCAGCAGTAGTGGGTAATGGAGTTCTAACTCAAGAGTGTCTGACTCCAAGGTCTGTGTTTTCAATTAGCAGATCTCAATTTTCCTACGAAAATTAACTTTACAGGGGGTGGCCACATCTTCCTTATATGGCTTTTCTTTCCAGGAATCTGGAATCCCCACTCTGTGTCAAGCATAGAAAGGGAGCAGGCATTTGCCTGTCAGGGAGAGCAACTGGGAGTGGGCTCCTGGAGACACATAGATACTTCAAATCAGGCATTCACACGCAAAGCTCTTATGGTGAAAAATGAGAGAAAACTTCAAAAGAATAGAAAGCGATATATTTGGTTGGTGTGAAGTCAGTCCTCACTTACAGCTTTCAGTAAGCAGTGGGGATTAAACCAACACAGATCGCACTCTGGACAGGAGAGAGCCCTGCCTCTCAAATCATTGGAGGACACTCGTTCTTGCCACTTGCTCCCTCAAAATTGTAAATTCGGTTTAACTGGAGTATCTCTGAATAAAATAAAATAATGAAAGGTGTCTCTAGTTTATACAAGACTCTAACATTTTGAGCACACACAGTACCATACATACACACACACATACACAGAGTTGTAACTCTAGTCCTGCAAAGAGCCTTTATCTCTGGGATATTTTGCAATCGTTTCCATAACCTGGATACTGCTTGTAAAATGTATCTTGACAAGCTAACAGATTTTCCCAAAGAGTTGCCAAGAATAATTTTAAGTGGAAAAAATGGTTCAACTTAGTTTTCTTGTATATTCAGGCAAAGACAGGATATACATTTATACCCTTAAGAAGTAAGACATCCAACCTTTTTCTCTAACATGCATTTAAACATGTTTGGAAGAGGAAAGATAATTCACCTAAATGAAGTATGCATTTTACTTTGCTCTGAGTATTCTGGAATTCCTTAAAGGTGAGAAAATACAACTCTCAAAATATAAATTATCAAGTAATAATATAAGTGAAAACATTCTGATGTCTTTCAACAATAACAGATCCAAATGGTTATTGACATATTGTGCACAATATTTGCTACACTTCGAATTTTCAAATCATTACGATATATACTGTTTGAATAACTAAAGCCTGATTCTAAATAGAAACCTTTTTCTCTAGAATGTGCTAATGTAAATATTTCAAAATTAACTTTAAAATCTAACAACAAAAGTCTTAAGTAGAAAAAATATTTTCCTTAAAATCGTTCAAGTTAAGTCTTCCTAAAATCTGCTCGTATTTAAAAAACTGTTTAAAATATCACCTATTATTCTGTGGTGCAATGAATAAATACTCACAGATGCTATAAACCCAAGTGGAACTTAAATTGGCTATTCACAGAATGTCCCCCAAGGAGCTCTGGGCCCCAAACTTACACATTTCTAATTTGTATTCCAGCCTCCCCTCTTCCTTCCCCACTCCCTGTGAGCACTGAGAAGCAAGACTGAAGTCCGAGATCCTGGAGAGGGACGGGGAGGAAGCCTGTGTGCAGCGCATGCGCACCAGACAGTACCAATTATGGGCGCAGCTGGACGTTCCTTTGCCATTGGGCCGCTCCAAGCCCCAGCCCTTCTGGGACAGGAATGACCGTGCATTTGATGGCTGGAGAGAGGAAGAAGGGATAGAGAAAGAATGGGTTCAGTCTGCCTTTTCAAAGAAGTTTATCTCCAGTCACGGAAGAATGTTTCCTGGAACACGCAGATCAAAGCAAATGCCATAGAAAAGTGTCCCGATGGTTCACAGCCATCTGAGAACAAACCAAGGGCAAGGGTGCTGTAAGGCACAGGGTGGCATGCATCCAACCAGGTCGCTTTCTGTGGGCTGAGAAGACGCTCAGGTAGCTGGAGTAGAAAACCAGAATGGGTGCGAATCAAACTCCGAGAAGGAAGGCTGCACCTGTGGCAGAAGGCAGGAAGAGACCCCGATTGGCCCTGACATCCCTGGGCAAGGATTCAGCATCATCTGTGTGCAGATTTAGAGTCAACTGACTTATTATTTAGATCGGTAAATCGGCTAAAATTGTAAAAGTACAGCTCGTGGCAATTTCTCTCATTAGGGACCTAGTTAAAGAAGCAAGAACACAATCAACCAGGGCTTGGGAGATCTCTGCGGAAAAGAGGCTCAGAAGCGCCTGAACATTTTACATACCAGAGATGGCATACTGGGTTCTCAGAGCAAGTGTATGGCGGGATCATGACCAGAACAGGGCTGATTAAAAGAAGGAAACAAGAGGAATTATTTAAGAACGAAGTACATATCTTTTAATTGAAGCCACCGTAAGAAACACGAGCTATTTGCAAAACACTCTCACATTTATTTTTCAGCCCAGTGTTGCTTTCTTTTGGATAACAAACAGCCACAGAGGGCAGAAGGGGCAGGATGCTGTTGTGGGAAGGGCCTCTGAGTATTTTAAAGACATCATGATCAGAAAGCAGGAGGTGGAACCGTGGGAAAGAGGACCAGCAACTGCTGGCATTAAGATGAGGAGAGTGAGGCACAGAGTTTAATCAGGAAGCCAAAAATGTAGACATCGAGACAACATTTTCATGAAATACTTTTTTCCTTAAATTCTTTTATTGGTACATTTTAGGTATACAATATGTTTACATTTTCATTGGATACTTGTACCTGTACATGATGCATCTTGGTTCTTATTTTTCCCCCATTCCCTATATTCCCTTTACCCCTCCACCCTTCACTATTTACAAAGACTTTATTTCCATTTTTTTATTTTCTCATATTTTTTCCTTTCCCTTCTTTCCTTTCCCCTTCCCCTCTCACTTTCCCTAACCCTTTAGACCTTTTCTTCCTATTTCAAATTATCAATTATTCATTTAATCATTTAATCCTTATTTGCACTTTCAGTTTCTCACACCAGAGAAACTATTCTATATTTACACATGTGTGTCCTATTTATTTCACTTAAGAGGATGGCCTCAATATGCATCCATTTAGCTATAAATGTCTCTAGTTTGTCATTCTTTATGGCT
>NW_004624745.1:23508788-23526132 GCF_000247695.1 Heterocephalus glaber
TGATTCTGATGGGCTTTCCTTTGTAGGTGATTTGTTTCTTTTCTCTAACTGCCTGTAGGATTTTGTACTTCTGTTGGGTTTCTGGGATCTTGACTATTGTATGTCTAGGTGTAGATTTTTTTTGATCATGGCTAGTTGGAGTTCTATATGCCTCATTTATCTATCTACTAATAGTTTTCTACTATTACTTCTGTGAACAGTTTTCTTACGTCAATTGTTTCTCCTGTTTTTTCGTGGACTCCTATCAGTCTTATGTTATTCTTCTTTGCATCATCTAGCAGTTGCTGGATTGATTTCTCATGGTCCCTTACTATTTTTAGGAAATCTCTGTTTTCATGCTTCTCAACCACAATCCTGTCTTCTATATCTGATGTTCTATCTTCACATTCGCTCAATCTGCTGTGAAAACTTTCAATGGAGTTTTAAATCTCCTGAATATCTGTTTGAATCTGTTTCATGGATTCCATTTCTTTCTTATGTTGGGTGATCATGGTTTCCATTTCTTTCTTATGCTGGGCATTTATGGCTTCCAGTATGATTCTGAGCTCATCTATTTTTTTTATTAGTTTCTGTTGTAGAGCCTCTAGTTGTGTCTTTCACTCTGCTCAGCATCTCTGTAGTCATCTGAGAAAGTATTTCTGTTTTGAATTTTTCTAGAGCCTCATTCATTTGTTTTGTTACTTCCTGTGCTATCAGTTCAGGGTGTCCAGGTGGTTGATTATCAGACTTTTCCACCTCGTTTCCCCCAGAATTTGCCTTTGGTGGGGTGGAAGTCTAGATGCAGATAGAATATAACATTGGAGAGGACTTCTAGGCTAGTATCCTAACTTCTATTCCAAGAGCAGATTTCTAGTTTTTCAAAAAGATAGTTTTCTCCATCTCTCAGGTCTCAAGTCTCTAGTCTCTCTGTGAATCCCTCTTTGTTAGGCCTGTGGCAGTTGGGGATCACAGGGACTAACTTATACTATATATTCTGTTTCTATTTTATTTTTAAAATTTTTATTTGTCTGCAATAGATATGATTACATTCACCATGGGTAGTTGGTACATGTACATCTTAATTTTTTTTTTTTTTTTTTTTTTTTTTTTGTACCTGGGATTGAACTGGAGACTTTGGCCTTGTGAGGCAGAAGGCAGAAGCACTGAGCTAAATCCCTGGCTTAATCTTTTTTTTAATCCCCTTCTCCTCCCCTCATTTCCTCCTCCTTTCAGCTCTTGCTCCCTTTTTCGTCTGCTTTTAATTCAGTGAAGAATGATCATTTTCAAAAGGCATAAAACTAGCATCTTTTTCACTTTCTCTACGTACCAAAACAGAGGAAATATCTTATAAAATGAGAATACATTTTCTAGCCACAAGATAAAAATCAATAGATTGTGTTTCTAAGTATTTTGGCTAACTGCTCTAAAGCTTGAAATTCTAATTAATTGGAACTATTTTATACAACATTGATAACTATCCAAACATGTACAATATGTAAAACTTCTAAACCACTTGGTTATTCAAGTGTTAGGGTATCCAGTGTCTGAAGCGCAGCAATGGAGCTCTGCTAATGGGGATTTCTCTATACATTTTCACTCTGGAGCGTAGGAAAGATTTTTCTGCCACCTATTGGTTTCCATGTGAACTGGAACTGGTCATATTCCTGGCAGCCAGGCATTCTCTGCCTCCTGGGCTTGGAAAAGCAAGCATCATCACAACAAACTTCAAGCAACTCCTTCTGGTCCTCTCTCAGTTTCTGGCCAAGATCAGGGACTTCCCATGGAAAGTAGCTCCTCTGATGCCACAGCACAGGCGTGATTCTGAGAATGAACAGACCACTTCATACATAAAGAGACAAGTGTTCACAGCCCAGGGGGCTATAGGCTACTGACAAATATTCGATGGCCACATCAGGACACAGCTGGGGATCCACACTGAGTTGACTTCTCACTCTCCTTATGTCCCCTAGGCATATCAGAAAATAATAATGCCCCCCAAGGTGTTTGTGAGGGTGGACATATTAGGATATATACCTGTCCACTTGGACTGTAAATGTGACAGAGTTCACCTTGACCAGGCTTCAATTTCTTGAATTAATTAAGATGAGACCAACAGAGTTATGATGAAAACATCTTGGACCAAATATGACTCTTGATGTTCTTTTATCATACATTAAACATTACCGCCACTACATTTTAAAGGGAGGGGTCAAGGTGTCAATATTAACTGGTTTTTATCAGTGAACTGACTGATGTGTGGGTCTACTGTGTGACAAAGTTTTATTGGATCCTGTCCTCCTACCTATCTGCTCCACCCACAATGCCACTCCCTTTACTACTTCAGTGGCCTCTCACCAAGTCTGTCTGATTCTAGTCTCACTGCCCCACCCCAAGGTCACTGACCTATTCTTTAAACTGCTTCCCAAGTGGTTTCCCCAAGATCAGATCTGACTGTAACATTTCACATACTGAATTCTTCAGAAGCTCCCCATGCCTCAAAGGAACCTCAAGTCTTTATCATGGGATGTGTGACCTTCTAAAACTGAGCCTTCCTCTCCAGAGCCCTTTCCAGAAATCCCTAACCAGCTTAATCCACACCAGGAGTGGGGGGGTGGGGATTTGAACCAGTGTAGTAGGAATGTTAAGAAAAAGTACCTATCACCTAGATACTAAAAATCTTCAAGGGTCTTATAGAATCTTTTAAAGTCCATGTACAGCATTAATAAAAAAGAGAGAAAGTTAAATATATGAAGAATAAATCCATGGCATTGGCACTGAACAGGACAGGGAAGTCTGGTGTGTAATTTAAAATTTTTCAGGAACTACTAAAAGTATCTTGGTCCTTTTAGTAGTTTGTATTTAAAACACAGTTTTAAGCCTTTAACATTACTACCACAACTTCATTTAACTAATCTCTAAACAAATAAAATAAGGTTTGTCATATTCTTTTGCTTTGGGGAAATATACAGAAAGATCAAAGTACTGCAAAATGTATTATGGAGAATTATTTATGTCTTCTAAAAGATTATATCCCAGTATGGTTTTATACGATAAGGACCTGGATTAGCTTTGTTCTACAAAGAAGGACAGCCTGATGTATTACATGTTTTTCTATTGCCTCCCTAAGTGGAGTCAAAAGAACAAAGCATTTTCCAGAAGGAATGAAGTCCTATCTGTCCTCAGAGCTGCCTGGAGATCAAAAGAGTCTTTTAGGAGTTTTATTGGCAATCTCCTGAGGCCTTCAATTAATATTTATTTTCATAAATGATGAGTGCTAGAGGGTGGAAAATCCTACTTGTAAACAAGTAGGTGGTTGCCAATCATGATTTTTAAAAAATATTACTTAAGCCAATTTCTGGTTTTTCCTAATTTATATGATGATTTTTCCATTTATGTAGAGGTAATCTCTCAAATAACTGCTTATTTCTTAATTACCCAAAAGTAAATAAAATTGTAGCAAAGAGGAATTCCATATTTTAGATGGGAAAATGTACAAATGAAAATTTATCGGTGCATTAGTTTCCCATAGATACCTTTAATGAAACACCACAAATTAGGTGGCTTGAACAACAAACTTTTATTGTCTCAGAATTCTGGGGCTGAAAGTCTGAGACCAAGGCTTTGGGTATTGTTGGGTCCTTCTTGACCTTTGTAGGGGCACCACCCTGACCTCTGACCCCATCTTCACATGGTGCTCCTTGTGCGTGCATGTGTGTGTGTGTTTCTGTCCCTAAATTCCCCCTTTTTATAAAGACACTGGTCATATCAGACTAGGGACTCACCCCGGTGATCTCATCTTCACCCATTATTTCTGCAGTGGCCCTGCTTCCCACTTAGGCAAATTCTGAACTACTGGAATATTTGGTCTTCAACAAATAAATCTGGAGCATGTGCACAATTCAGTCAAAAAAATCAGGAAACTATTTCAAAGGCAGGCCTAATTTTTCAAAAAAGGCAAAAACAACCACAGCCTCCCTTGTATTTGTTTCTTCCCTCAGCTCCTGGTGGCTTGTTTAACTCCAAGTCACCCATACATCAGGCAAGGAAGTCTGCAGTGGTATAAAGCTTCATATCTCAGGCCACTTTGTCCAGGCAGTTCAGGACACATCATCATGGTCCTTCTTGGACTTGTGCTATTGACAGAGTTAGCTGTCACATGATGAGGACACTGTCATCGCTGGTGAGGTTGGCCAGAGATGAAAAGAAGGGAGGATTGGGTGTCAGTCCTGCCTCACACCAGGGGTTCTTTTTATCTGCAGCTCTTTGTTATAAATCAAAAAAGATGAATGATCTTGAATCAGGTCATGTAAACTCACCTCAAATACATGAGAAAAAAATACGCCTTTGGAGTTACTTTCCAAAAGTTTGAAACCCCTAAAGTGCATACATGTCCTTCCTTGGCATAACCTTAACCATCTCCACATCTTTTCCCCAAATATCCTAACTTGATGATACCCACCCTACTGTATGCAGAGTTTTGAAAATGTCAGCATTCTTTCTTCCCTAGAGAGAACTTTCTGACTTTTTTCTAAATTCATCAAGGCCCCATAGCTGCCCTGAGATTTTCTTACTAAACCAGATCATGTACAAATGGCATTTTCTTCCCCAACCCCCTTGAGTCCCTTTTAGTAACTATCTCATTATCTCCTCCTTCTGCCTGGCCTGCTGGGGTGATGATCTATCTTATTCTGACATTCCCAGTTTTAGCACCCAAGTCCTATGTTCTGAGAATGTCAGCCATGTAGGAGAGCACTCACTCTGGGTGCAGGTAGGATGAAAGGAGATCATTATTTATGCTTTCTGTGGTTGCATAAAATTTGAGAGTAAAGGCCAACTAGCTAATCTTCTGTGTGGTTCACTTTGGGGCTCCATGGTGCCTGGCCAGAGATCATAGAGGGAAAGGAAAGAGTGAACAGCAGTTATATGGCTGGGTACTGAGAAGGGCCCAGAGAGGCCTGCCATTTTGAAAGGACCTTCAGAACAAGAGCCAAGTAGGAAAGAGCAAGACCTAGGTAGACCCAGCAAGACCTTAGGTAAGCAAGCGTCTACTTAAGGAGGTAATGTGACCTGTGTCTGTCTAGACAAAAGTTCTCCTGAGTCACCTCTAGTCCAGTTTAATTCACCAAGAATGGAACTTTCTTAGAGAGATTTACATCCAAACTCTTGACAGAATTCAGCCAACAATGATTTCACCTTCAGGTTCTTAGAGAGTCTTGGGCTCTCTTCCCTCTTCTTTTCTTCCTCCTTTCTCTTCCTCCCCCCTCCCCCCCGCCACCCTTTCTCTCCTCCCTCAACCTTTGTCTGGGAGGATTTCAACAATCAGAGAAAGAAATCAAGGACTTGACCTGTGCTTCTGCCCTACAAGTCATAACCCCTCAAACTAGCCTTTACCTCTCCACAGGAAGCACATGCCAGGCTTCAGGCCTAGTGGCCCCACTAATATGTCAATGTTTGCTGAAGAAATACTGTATACCTCAGAAAATGTACCTGGAGTGACGACTTTGTACCTGGAGAGAAGATCGCCATAGGAGTTAGTTATGTCTTTAAAAATCTGTGACTTCAATGTAATACATACATGCTTGGATTCCAACACAGGAAAAAAACTAAAAACAAAATGGTTTGGTTTGTTTTTTATTACTTATAAAAACAATGGCAGGAAGTCAAAACCATATCTAAATAACTGATGGAAATAATTTTGGAATGAATTTTATTGTAAAAACAAAAATAAAATAAAGTGTTTGCACAGAGTCGAAGATACTCTATTCTTTTCACCTAATTATGACCATCTAATTATAAATGGGAGTCTTATTGCAAAAAAAAGCCCTCTTTGTCATATTAGGCCATTGACTAATAGCTGCCACTAAATGTTTAACAAATTTGAAAAGCAAAAGAGTTGAGAACAAGGAATACATACTCCAATGTTGGTTTTGCTTGTAGCTCTCTAGACTGATGCTCCGTGTCATAGAAACTACTTCTCCTTCTCTAACCACTTGCACTGTACTAATTGATCTTTTAATTGGTTCAGTCAACACTCAGGTCTTTCCACACAACAAGTCCTAATTGCTACAAGCAACTGTAGCAATGCTCATATTGTTAAGAAGACAGGAGCATCCGACCAAACTCAGCTTCAACCAGCACTGGCAAAAGACAGAGATTGTACTCCAGACTGTAGAAACGTTGATATGAAGGAAGCAAAGGCACCTCATTCTCCCATCCCAGTAAGTATTTATAGACACACGCACTCATTTCTTTTAATCAAACTAAAACAGTTGGGAGAGGAATGGTAGAAAACAATATATATTGTCCAAGCAGGTTTCCTAACTTGCGTGTACTTATTCTTCTGAAATACAATTAAGATTCACTTATCAAGGGCCAGGGATTTAGCTCAATGGTTTCGCTGCCTGTTACGCAAGTGCAAGGACCCGAGTTCGATCCCCGGCACCAAAAAAAAAAGATTCACTTATCATTCTTCCTTTGCACCAATAAAACTTAAGTCTATTGACTGACTAGCAGGCAGTCCTTGCAGGCTGCACTCTTTATTGTATCTGTACTGTGCATGTTGGATCTGGACTCCACACATAGCAGTCACTTATGCTAGGGATGTTTAATCCTAAATTTATGTTTTAAAATTCTAATTATATATTCTAATTATACATTTAATTCTAATTCTATTACATCTATTATACTGTAAGTCTATTTGATAAATATCTTTTCTAATTTAGCAAAGAATACTTAAAGTATTGGAATAAAGCAGGATTTCTCAACCTGGCATTTTGACAATGTAGGCCAGATAATTCTTTATTGTTGGCAGCTGCCCTGTGAATTGTAGAATAATAAGATTCATCCTCATCTTTACACACTGATCACTGGTAGTACAGAGTAACCTCCACCAAAATATTTCCACATTGCAAAGTGTGCCCTGGGGCAAGAAATGCTCCAGTTGAGAACTCCTGCAATAAAGATGGCTTATGTACCTAGATCAGATACTTCTCTATGAAACTGTACAGTTGAAACATTAATTTTTGTCCAGAAGGTTCCATTTGCTAATCCAATGCTTTCAGGATACAATCAGAAACCAAGTGTATGTATGTGTGTGGTGGAGGGTGACTACAGCAAAAAACACTGGATCTAACATGGCCCCAAGCAAGCATCTAATTCTTTGGCAGATAACTACAGGCCTTCATCAAAAGAACTAAAACAAAGCAAACAAACAAAATTCTAAAAAGAAAGACAAATACACATGAATGCGTTCATACAAAACTCCTAACGCATGTGGCTCTGAAGGCACAGTGTGAGGCCATTTAACCAGTAGCCCTCAAGAAAATCCTTCATCATCCATCACGGCAGGATATGCTCCCTCAAGGAAGTCACATTACTAATTAAAAATGCAGCCTATGAGGAGTCAGTCCCCTCCCTGGAAGATTAGGGTATGGTGAAGCCTGTTTTGCAATCACAGACAGATGTCACTGAGCAGAGAAGGGCTCCTTAACTTCCTGTCTTCCTGTCTTCCTTCCTTCCTTCCTTCCTTTCTTCCTTCCTTCATTATTCCTTCCTTCCTTCCCTCCCTCCCTCTTTCCTTCCTTCCTTCTCCTTCTTTTAACTTCTAGATTATTTCATTTCTCTAGATAAATATCAACATTTCCTATTTAAATGTTGAATTAAAGAAATAATTACAGAAATTTTTAAAAATTAAGTATGAGAATTCATCTTGATTTGATCTGCTTATTTTTTTAATAGATTCAATTCTAACATGTATGGTTAAATCTCATTAATTGCTTGTAAAAATGCAATACTTAGACCAAAAAGTGGATTTTCACAATTGACTCTTTAAATAACTAAATAAATTCAAACACACACACGCACACACACACACACACACACACACACACACACATTCAAAGGAACAGAAAGAATCCTGGCTCATCCCAAAACTTAAAATTACCTTAAAATATTTTGAATCCAAACATTGAGCATTCTGAGATCTAATTTAACATTCTGAACTTCACAGAAAATGGGGACTACTTTCTGTCAAATTGAGAGTCATTTCAACAGAGTCCCCATCAGTCAACCTAACCATGCCTGTACCTTCCCCTGCCCCAGCTCCCAGGTTAATATACAGCTGCATGTACTGCCAGGCTTCTGAGATGCAGCACTTCTTTCCTGATACAGGCAGCTCATGTGGTAGATAAGGCTTGCTTTGTGTCCAGCTCTCCTTGCACAGGCTGACCAATTCTTTCAGGTTCCATTTCCTCAATTATAAAGTGTAAATTAAATCAACTGCACCCACCCCAAAAGATTCCTGATGGAATTAAAATGAGCAATGGGTATAAAGTTTTCAGCACAGGGCTGAGAACATGGCTAGTGCTCAGAAAATGTTACTTACTGTTGTTTATTTACTTCATGTTGCCTCCTCTTGTGGTTTGGAAGTGGTTTATCCCCTAAGGGTTCATGTGTTGGTGTCTTGGTGTTCATGGTGGCAATACTGAAAGGTGGGCACCTTTAAAATGTGGGCTTAACAGGAGCTGTTTAAGGGAGAATTGCTTTTACAAGGGATTAAGGGGGTTCTTGTGGGACCCAATGTATGGAGTTGTTATAAGAAAAGCAAGCCTGGCCCCTGAATCACTCTCTGGCTTCCTGTCTACCATGTAATCTCTTCTTCTCTCATGTACTCCCACTATCAAATCATCTGTTGTGTTGCCCAGCCAAGGGGGACCTTATTAGAGCCAGGCAGAACTTTCAAATCAGCAACCAAAATAATTCTCTTTATGTATCACTCAGCCTCTGGTATTTTGTTATAGCAATGGAAAATGGACTACTACACCTCCTGTTGTTAACTGAGTTCTACAGCACCACTACCACCACTGTAGTCCTGAATACCTAACACTTATCTATATTTTGCAGAAAGGCTACTAGGGCTGAGTGAGGAGAGGTGCCTACAAGTAAAAGTCTAAATGCTGGACATGGAGACTGAACTCTCTTTGTCTTACATTTTTGTGTGCTAGGTATGCTTCTTATTTAAATGAAATAATATCAATTCATACTTGAGCTACTTACTGTCACAACTGCCCCATAATGGAGGCTACTACTTTCACTTTATTTGACAAATGAAGATGTTGAAGCCAAAAGGTCAAGTACTTACCCAAGGTCTTATGGCTGGCACCAGCCCAGGAGCTAAAGGAAGGGTGGGCCACTCCACATGCTCAGGATGTATAGGTACTTAAAGAAATAACCATCATCTAAACATCTAGCTAAGTAGCTAAGTCTTTTTTCCCTTACTCCTTTATTTTTAATGTAGAACCAAGCTACTCCAACTCTTTGGGTCCTTGGCTGAACCTGGAAACCAACAGTGACCAGCTATAGTTAATAAAATTGGGTAAGCATTGACTACAGTAGGTTGGAGAATCAGATTTGAGGATGCTAAATGCCATGAGCTGTGTGTTCTCTGGGTCACAAAACAACACTAACTTAGTCATCTCTTGAAACTGTAGGCAGTGGCAGACTAGAAAAGAGTCATTAGGACAAGGAATTGTAACTGAAGATAAACTAACTTAGCATGGAAACGATGCTACCAGTACCATGTTAGATGTGCTAGCTTTCTTGTTTCAGGGAAGATAACAAATCTGGGGGCTTTCCAAAAAGTTATTTTCTTTTCCTCTGCATTCCCCAAGATGTCTTTGCATTTTTCAGTTTTGAGTCACCTTCAGAGGGATTATCAGGCACCTACTCCTCATAGGAGAGAGAAACTACATGATAATCTCATGCCATTTAAGCCAACTCATTTTATAGTGTTTCAGGCTTAGACAATTGGGATGGGTGAGAACCCTAGAGTCTGTGACACAACCTTAGGGCCCTAGAGTCCAAATTACGAGCTGGACGAAGATATCCCTGGGATGGGCCCTGGAAACTCACTAAAAAACAGAAGAGTGGGGGGTCCTGGTTGGGAAGATCCTTAACAAGGCTAACTCTGGAAGGACAAGGGGGGCAGAGCTGAGCACACTGTCTAGACGAGGGAAGTGTGAGAAATGCTTATTGTGCTACAAAAGGACTTACCTCAGCCCTGGCTCGATTCCCTTTTCTCCAAAGCATGTATTAGAGGCTTTTTTCTTTTTTCTCTGAATACATATTTTTTAATTTATAGTGGATAAGAAGAGGAAAACTAACTTGACTTCATGGCCAACTTTTTTGCGGTAAGAGATAAGAAAATCACAGACTTTTAAAGTGCTCACATTCAGCAGACAAAGAAATTGTGTTGAGAGAGGTGTAAATTCCTTGGCCAAGTTCACACGGCTTACTTGCAATGAAACAGGGACTGAAATACAAGTATCATGAATTCCATTAAAGCAAAAGGAACATCGTTGATCTGTGACCCTTTGTGTAGGAAGAAGGGAAAAAAATAAAAAAAATAATAGTAGATTATTTGTAGAAAAAAATTAGCAGAAATATTAAAAATAATAGAAATGAAATTATTTTCTGGGTGAGGTGGTGATTGTGAGAACATAGAGGAAGCTAGGCAAGGTGGCCCAGGCCTACAATCACAGCATTCTGGGAGGCTGAGGTAAGAAGATGGCAAGTTCCAGGCCAGCCTGGTTGACTTAGTGACTTAGCAGGACCCTGTCTAAAATTAAAAATTAAAAAAGACTAGGGATGTAGTTCAATGTGAAGGCCCTAGGTTCAATACTCAGAACCAGAAATGGGGAGAGAAGGGGGAGAGAAAGAGAAAGAGAGAGACAGTCAGAGGAAGGAGGAGGAAATAAGAAAGGAATAAAGGAAGGGAAAAAGGGGGAACTGATCTTTTATAGGTAAATTTCTTGTTACTGTTTAACTTTTTTTTTTTTTTTTGGTCCCAGGGATCAAACTCGGGACCTTGCGCTTGTGAGGCAGGCAGAGGAACCACTGAGCTAAATCCCTGGCCCAAATGTTTATCTTTTGAACACATGTGAATAGCCTACACATTCAAAAATAAAACAGAATCCATAAGAATGGGGAGGAGAAAAAAATGAAAACCAAAAGCAAAGTGAATAAACAACAAAAAAGTGTATTTCAAATGATCATCGTTACCATGAAAGGGGGAGGTAAGGAAGATAGTGAGATAGAGAGAAGGAGGTGATGAAAAGAAAGGAGAAGGAGGGAAGAGAAAAGGGAGAGAGAGAAGTAGGGAGGAAAATCCAAGTAACTTTATGCACTATATTTGACCACTGTATTTGACCTCGCTCTTGAGTAGAATGGAGTGGAGGCAAGAAAACTGCAAATCCTGACCACTTTTTAGTTTGGCTAAGATCTTGTCATGGATATAGGATTGGAGGGAAGGCAAAGAAGAAATTCTGTCACAGTTTTAGATGTGTTGAAAGATTAAGTAAATGTGACAGAAGCCAGGGTTCTTGCTGTGGAAAAAAGGAATATACAAATACATAATGGAAGACAAGAAAAATACTGCAGAGATAGAGATATTGGTACAAAATTATGATTTCTATAACACATGCTTTACGTGTTTTAATGTTTGTATGTTCGTTTGCATATATACAGAAAGATACATACACAGACATATATTATCTATCACTAAACAAAGGACCCTCCACTAGCACACCTAGTGAGATTGGTCTCACCTTAACTTTAGTTTCACTTTCTGTGGTTTCAGTTGCTACCTCTGGTCAACTCCAGAAATGAACAATTCATAAGTTTTTAAATGCATGCTGCTCTGAATAGAGAAATGAAATCTTAAATCATCCTGTTCTGTCCCAATGAAGATGCAAATACCCCTTCATCCAGTGTATCCACATTATCTATGCTACCTTTCCACTGATCTCTTTAGTAGTCATCTTGGTTGCTAGGTCAGTTTTATTCAGAGGATTTGATACTATCTACAGTTCCAGGCCTCTGCTGGGGGCCTTGGAATATATTCCCCAAGGACAAAGAGGAATAACTGTACTCAGATATTTAGTGCTAGTGCCATTTCCCACTAAAGGAGCTAAGACTCTTCCAAGAAACAGATAATTCCAGGCATAGGGCAGAACAGAGTCAAGATAATCTAGAAAATAAGAGTACACAGAATTGTTGGGGTTATTATCTGAGGGACACAAAACCCACTCAAAAAGGTTCCACTGTCAAAAATTGACAGGTTTCATTGTTCAAAAGTTATTTGGAGTGTCAAAATAATTAGATTAATGAACTACTGATAACTAGGACTTCAGGAATACCAATAATGGATCCAAGAATGGATCCTACAGTAAAATGCTAAGCTCTCATGGGTAAGATGTGGAGGGAATGTCAGAATTAGAAAATCTACATTTTGCAATTATCATACTAAAGACTATATCAGGCAAGAATTCTCAATGAAATTAAATTTAGAGGGGATTTTTGGTGAGGATCAAGATATTCCTATGGTCTAAATATTTTCCATTGACTGTTTATTAGTTGCAAAGGAGAAAAATAATGATTAAATAGTGAGGATGTCAAGCACCACTTTTACCAGCTAACCAACATCAAGGTCAACAAAGAGGGCTACATGGCTATCAACTGGTCCCCAGATATGATACCCTGAGAAGAATTCATCATCCTGTATGTACCATTTCAGCATGAAAGACTGATCTAAACATAATCACATGGAAACTTGAGAGAAGCCCCAAATAAAAATGCTAAAGTCTTAAAACACAAAGAAATCCTGGGTACTATTTCAGATTAACTAGGAAGTGAAAGAGATAGTACAATTAAATGCACTGCTGGAGCAGAAAATGTTGTCATGAACATTAATGGGTTAACAGACAAAATTGAAACACAAATGGTAGGTTAGATAAAATATTTCATCAATGGCAAAATTACTGAAGCTGGTATGTATAAAATGGTTATGCAAGAGAATATTCCTATTCTTAAGAAATATTCCATGAAGGGATCTCAGCAAGAAGCCCACTTGGACCAGCGCAAGAGTGCCAGTACGAGACAGGGCCCTACCCAGACACCAGTAGCTTGGACCTGCCTAGATAACAGCTGTGTAGGCATGCAGGCAACAGCCAGAGGCCCACCCAGATACCATTGGTAAGAGTGTACAGATCCCAGCAAGAAGTGCGCATGGACCAGAGCAGTGCAGGTGAGCAGGTCCCAGCCAGGGCCCCACCCAGACACCAGGAGCTTAGGCCCACAGACCTTAGCCAAAAGCCCATCAGGAAAAGAGCTGCACAGGCACACAGGCAACAGCCAGAGGCCCACCCAGATACCACTGATAAGTGCATCCAGACTCCAGCCAGAAGCCCGGTCAGACACCAGTGTCTCAGGTGCACAGCCCCCAGCCAAAGGCCCTCCCAGACAACAGCTATGCAGATGGGCAGACCTCAGCCAGAGGCAAACACAGCACAGTGCAGCAATCCAGAGGGCCACTATTGTGAACCCAGGAATTTGTGCAGTGGTGAGAGACAGAGAGAAGGCCTCTCTGTCGCTTGCTGAGAATTGAAGCCCACTGGGCAAGCAAAAAGTTGCCTCAACAAAAGGCACAGCAAGCTTCATCTGTTGAAATGAGAAGATGCATAAACAAGAATCAAAACCAGACTTCCAGATCACTTAAAACTACCCCAAGGGGCAATGAGATAGAACAATCTGATACTCAACCACCTGGACTCTCTGAACTGGCAACCAAAGAGGATCTGGAAAAAAATGAAATCAGAAATAATTTCTCAGGTAAGAACAGAGATTGTGTCCATAGTGAAAAGCATGATTAATAAATCTAGCATGGACACAGATAAAAAAATAGAGGAGCTAAGAAACATGATGGAGTCCCAGAATAGGAAACAAATGGAATCCATAAAACAGATGCAAACAGATTTCCAGGAGATTAAAAACTCCATTGAAAGTTTACACAGCAATCAGATAGAGAAGACAGGATTGCAATTAGTGACCAGGAAAACAAAAATTTCTTTGAAAAAAAGTAAGACACCATGAAAAATCATCCAGCAGCTGCTAGGTATCCAAAGAAGAATAAGATAAGAATGATTAGAGTCAATGAAAAAGCAGGAGCGAGTGCAAATGACATTAAAAAAAAAAAAAAAAAAAAAAGTACTGGCAGAAAACTTCCCAAGCAAGAGAAAAGAACTTGACATACAGATAAGTGAGGCATTTAGGACACCAACTAGCCTTGATTTTAAAAAATACACCAAGGTATATAATAGATAAGATTCCAGAAACCCAACAGATGAACAAAATCCTACAAGGAGTTAGAGAAAAGAAACAAATCACATACAAAGGAAAGCCCATCAGAATCACAGCAGACTTCTCAATGCAAACCCTCAAGTTAAAAAAGCCTGCAGTGAACTATTTCAATTCCTAAAAGAAAACAACTTCCAACCCAGATTGATGTACCCTGCAAAACTATCTTTCAAAATTGATGGAGAAATAAGATATTTTCATGACAAAGAGGACCTGAGGAACTTCATGAATACCAAACCAGTACTCCAAAAAATTTTAAACAACATTCTAGAAAAAGACAATGAGGATCACAACTCCAGGATGCCTAAAAGAATGAATCCATCAGGCAAGACAAGAAATTAAATCCAAAGGGGGAGAATCCAACAACTAGAAAAGGTCATGACAAGGATAAGTCAATACATAGCAGTTGTAACCATCGATGGTAATGGTCTCAGTTCACCAATCAAAAGAAATAGACTGGCAGAATGGGTCAAGAAGCAAGATCCAACAATATGCTGCACACAAGTAACACACTTAATTCAAAAAGAAACTCATAGACTGAAAGTTAAAGGGTGGAAAATAATACTCCATGCAACAGGAACCCCCAAAAAAGCAGGAGTAGCTCTCCTATTTGCAGATCAAATGGATTTCAAACCAACACTAATTAAGAGAGACAAAGAGGGCCACTACATCCTTGTAAAGGGAACAGTCCAAGAGGAAAAAAATGACAATCACAAATATATATGCACCAAATACTAGTGCACCCAATTATATAAAACTAATACTCATGGACATGAAAAATCAAATAAGCACTAATACAATAGTAGTGGGGGACCTCAATACACCACTGTCGCAAATAGATAGATCAACTAGACAAAAAATAAACAACAAAATACTAGAACTCAATCAAACTCTTGAACAAATGGACTTAACAGATGTGTACAGAGTGTTCCACCCCACAAAATCAGAATACACATTCTTTTTGGCTGCACATGGACCATTCTCCAAAACAGACCACATACTTGTTCACAGAATATATTTAAATAAGTGCAAAGGAATTGAAGTTATCCCCTGTATATTATCAGACCACAGTGTGATGAAATTGGAGATCAATAGCCAAAGAAAACACAAGAATTTTATAAACACACGGAAACTGCCCAAAAAGCTTCTGAATAACCAATGGGTCACAGAGGAAATTAAAGAAGAAATCAGACAGTTTCTACAACTAAATGCCAATGCCAATACAACATATAGGAATCTATGGGACACAATGGAAGCAGTTTTATGAGGGAAATACACAGTAGTGAATATTCATATTAGAAAAACACAGCAAGCTCAAATAAACAACCTAATGCTGAACCTCAAGCTTCTAGAAAAAGAAAAGCAGGACAAAGCTCATAGAAGGGAGGAAATTATAAAGATCAAAGCAGAAATCAATGCAATGGAGACTAAAAGAATGATACAAAGACTCAGTGAAGCAAAGAGTTTGTTCTTTGAAAGAATAAACAAAATAGACAAACCCTTAGCAAAACTTATTTTAAAGAAAGGACAGAAAAGACCCAAATCCATGCAATTAGGAATGAAAATGGTGAAATTGCAACAGCCCCAGAAGAAATCTAGAGGATCACCAATACCTACTTCAAGAACAGATACACCACCAATAAGATGAAAAACACAGAAGTGGACAGCTTTCTACATACATATGAAATTCCAAAGTTGACTGAAGAAGTCCTAAAAATTCTAAACAAACTAATACCAATTAATGAACTTGAAAACGTAATTAAAAACATACCAATGAAGAAATGTCCTGGTCCTGATGGCTTCACTGCAGAATTCTACAATATATTTAGTGAAGAACTATTGCCACTACTATTTAAACTCTTCAATAAAATTGAAAGGGAAGCAATACTCCTAAATTCATTCCTGGAAGCAAGCATAACCTTGATCCCAAAAGCAGAGAAAGACTCAACCAAAAAAGAGAACTATAGGGCAATCTCATTAATGAACATAGATGCAAAAATCCTCAATAAGATACTGGCAAACAGAATTCAAAACATCATCAAGAAGATCATATACCCTGACCAAGAGGGATTCATCCCAGGGATGCAAGGATGGTTCAACATATGCAAATCAATAAATGTAATACACTATATTAGTAGAGCCAAGGTCAAAAACCATATGATCATCTCAATAGATGCAGAAAAAGTATTCAACAAAATCCAACACACATTCATGATAAAAAAAAAAACCCTAAAGAAAATTGGAATAGATGGTCTCTACCTCAGCCTAATAAAAGCCATCT
The DNA here is from genome assembly GCF_000247695.1 of Heterocephalus glaber. Next base: position 23,525,239 of record NW_004624745.1, read on the forward strand.
ATGAAAAACCCACACCCAATATACTAAATGGTCAAAAACTGAAATCCTTCACACTAAAATCAGGAACAAGACAAGGATGTCCACTATTTCCACCCCTGTTCAATAGAGTTTTGGAAACAGCCACAGCAATTAGACAAGAGGAAGTAATAAAAGGAATAAAGATAGGAAACAAAGAAGTTAAATTGTCATTATGTGCAGATGAAATGATACTCTGTATAGAAGACCCCAAGAAGTTCATCAAAAGTCTTCTAGACTTAACCAAATTCATTAGAGTAGCTGGATACCAGGTCAACACAAAAAAATCAATAGCCTTCCTGTACACGAACAACAGACTCAATGAAAGAGGCACTGGAGAAACAACTCCTTTCACAAAAGCAACCAAAAAAATGATATACCTAGGAATCAACCTAATGAAAGAAATAAAAGACCCCTACTTTGAAAACTATAGCACTCTGAAAAAAGAGATCAAAGAAGGTATCAGAAAGTGGAAAGACATCCCTTGCCTCTGGGTATAAGAACCAATATAGCGAAAATGGCCATACTTCCAAAACTGCTACATAGATTCAATGCAATTCCAATTGAAATTCCAACAGCATACTTCATGGACCTTGAGAAAACAATTCAAAAATTCATTTGGAACAAGAAGAGACCTAGACTACCAAAAGCAATTCTAAGCAACACAGACAAGGTAGGGGGTATCACAATCCCCAACTTCAAACTATACTACAAACTATTGTGATAAAAACAGCATGATACTGACAAAGAAACAGATGTGAATAGATTAGAAGATGCAGAAACAACTCCAGACACACTCAGCCACCTCATATTCGACAAAGGAGCCAACCACCCTCACTGGAGGAAAGATACCCTCTTTAATAAATGGTGCTGGAAAAA
>NW_004624745.1:23526317-23611661 GCF_000247695.1 Heterocephalus glaber
AAAAGCTTCTGCACAGCAAGAGAAACCACCAGCAGTGTGAAGAGACAACCCACAAAGTGGGAAAAAAATTTTTTACCAGCTGTTCCTCAGACCAAGGTTTACTATCTAGAATATATAAAGAACTTAAAAAAATTAGACCTCTCGGGCCGGGGATTTAGCTCAGTGGTTTTCCCGCCTGCTGTGCAAGCGCAAGGACCCGAGTTCAATCCCTGGTACAAAAAAAAAAAAAAAAATTAGACCTCCCAAATTTAAAGACCCAATCCAAAAATGGGCATCTGAAATGAATAGACATTTCTCAGACAAAGAAATAGAAATAGCAAATACACGTATGAAAAAATGTTCAACATCACTGGTCATTCAGGAGATGCAGATGAAAACAACATTGAGATTCTGCCTCACCCCAGAAAGAATGGCTGCTATCATGAAATCAACCAATAACAAACGCCAGTGGGGCTGTGTGGAAAATGGAACCCTTCTCCATTGTTGGTAGGAGTGTAGACTGGTACAACCACTGTGCAGATACCTCAAAGAACTAGGATTAGAGGTCCCATTTGACCCAGCTATTCCCGTTGGGTATCTTCCCCAAAGAATTAAAAGAATCATACCACAGTGATATATGTGCACCCACATTCACAGCGTCACAGTTTGCAATATCTAAAACTTGGAAAAAGTCCAGTTGCCCATCAACTGGAGACTGAATAAAGAAAATGTGGTTTTTAAAATATAAAATAGAGTACTACTCATACATAAAGAAGGAGAAACTAGAGACATTTATAGCTAAATAGATGCACATTGAGACTGTATTCTTAAGTGAAATAAATAGGACACACGTGTAAATACCGAATAGTTTCTCTGGTGTGGGAAACTAAAAGTGTAAATAAGAATCAAAATAAATAATAGATAATGTGAAATAGTAAGATAAGGTCCAGAGGGGAAGGGGAAGTAGGGAGGTGGTGGAAAGGAAAGAAGGGTCTGGGATGGGCCTAGGAATTTCTATTTTTCAAACAGAAAATAAAATATATATCCATGCATGGTTGTTGTTGTTGTTATTGTTGTTTTGTTTTGGTTTGGTTTGGTTTGGTTTTTCTTTTTTTCAGTACTGGGGAATGAGCCCACGGGTATCTACAACTGAGCTACATCCCCAGCTTTTTAAATTTTTTATTTTGAGGCAAGGTCTTACCAACTGGGCTTTAACTTGTGATCCTCTTGCCTTAGCCTCCCAAGTATCTGGGATTACGGGTGTATTAAACATGCAAGTTTTTATGAGTAGCACTTTTCTCCAATTACACCTATTTTTTACAAGTATGAAGTAATATTCCAGGTGAGTATATGCTCCATACTTATGCCATGTACTTAATCTCCTTCTGTTCTTTCATGCAGATCACCAGTTTCTCAAGGACTGCCAGGGCCTCATCCAACATGGCCAGCTAAACTGTGGTCCAAGTCACACTGTCACATTCTTCACTCCAACCTGCCTGCTCTAACTGTCCCATAGGCTCCTTGTGTACAACTGCCATTTCATGGTTACCCTAGGGGTCGTATCTGAGCTATAATCAACTTCCAAGTTTCAGCTAGTAGATAAATGGGCCTTCCCCAGATGCCTTTTCTAACCTTCCTGATGCCTTTGTGATTCTGAACATGCCTGATTGCCTTTCCTGTTGGTTCTTTTTTATCACAATATTTTTATGTGTTGAAGAGAGATATTACCTTGGTTTTAGCTTGGCAATCTGTTCATCTTATCACCTCTATCTGAAACATCTGCCAAACATGAGATAAAGATGGTTTCACAATGGGGTCTGTCACCAAACCTACCAATTTTACCTCTCAACTGTCTTCTGGGCCCAGCTAGATAAATGTTGTTTCTCTATAATATAAAATAATATTGATGTCCCCTCCCCAATAGCTCATAGCCATTCTCCCCAAAACATTGATGATATTTTCTTTATTTGAAGCCTTCATTTGGCTAAAGAATAGGCTCGTCTGATTTCAATGTCAGTGCTTCTATTTAAACTTAATCCTTAAATAAATAAAGGAGTATCCAAGTCATTCACAAAGCTGTGACTCAAATGACCCCACTCCATCTTCTGGACAGGAATGTGTCTCACACAAGCATGTCATGTGGCATGAGCTCATAGGCACTGAGTTTTCTGTGTTGTAGTGAATGAAAGTTTTCAACTATAACTAATCAAGGAAAAGTCAAGAGGCTGATATAGAACAATGTAAACTACAAGGAGATTTTGTGATTCATGAATACACTTGTTATCTGATACTTGCCTCAAAAAGTTTAGTAATTAAAGGTTCATTTCCAAAATATGAAAGGGACGTTCCTGAATTGCTGAACTCACTATCATCTACACAGTAGCCAGAAGCCATCTGTGACAGCTGCTGTTCCTAAACTCTGCAAGCATTGATCCATCTGTTCATGTCAGAATACAGCGAGCTAAGCTCAGTGTTTCACAGATGGGAAAACTGAGGCACAGGGAATTTAGAGAAACTGACCATAGTTACCCAGCTGATGAATTCAAGAGCTAGAAATGAAATCTGGATGGAATCACCCAGGACCTATGTTAGAGTCTCTCCTCCCTTCCCCTGTAGATTTCACCTGAAGAAAGAACTCAGTGGTTAAAAATTATGAAAACTTCTAGAAGTGACAATGGGGAAAGAAGTGACACCAGACCAGGAATTTGAGGGAAAGTCACAACTTAAATCTCTCATGTGCACATAAACGCACTGGACACCCATATTTTCCCATCTCAAGCTGCCATACCACCCCAAATCCAACATCAAAGATTTTTATCTCTCCTTCATTGCCTTTTCTTCTTCTAAAATTCTAATATCCTACAGGTCATATTAGAGCAATTGTCTCTTGTTTTGTTTCCTGTGGAGATGACCAGATTCAAAGCTGAATGTTGGTTTTGTCGTTAATAAGAATATGAAGGTCTGGGTGATCTCCGAAAGGGTGTCTCGGGGGATATGGAGCCCTGAAGGAATAAAACCCAAAGATAGATGTTATCACTTTCTGGGGCACTCAGAACTGCCTGAAGGTTTCTGACAGAATGATAGAGTAAGGGCTGCTTAAGCACCATTCACACACAAAGTCTAGGAACATCTTGCAAAAGAGCATTTGCTCATAAGACAGAGTAAAGTAGACCAGGCTGGCTGACCAAGGGCCTGCAGGCTCAGTGGACACAGCCAGTGCCAGTGTAGCAGTTACCTTTGTTCTCTAGATGCTTCATGAGACATGGCCTGTAGGTCTTCATGCCTTGGAGACTCTGATGCTACAGAAGGTCAAAGAAGAGAGAGCTTCCCCATGCCTGGAAAGCACACAGGAGACCCAGTTCCACTGTAGTGTCCCATAGTGCCAAGAGTCATGGGCAGTGGGATGCATGCCACAGGCACTGGTGCCCAAGAGAGAAGCTTTACCCCAGGGGAGGAGCAGAGATCCTCTGAAGCCAGGTTGGTGGCAGGAGAGAGAAAGCAGCATTTAACCAATGTGTTTGACAGCACACTGTTCATTTGGGAATACTTGCCCAGAAACACTTGGGGTAGACTTAGCAGGGGGATTGGGGAGGAAAAGACAGTCAGGTACTTATTGCCAGGAATAAAGAACAAGTTTTCTGGTTCACCAGGGTATGATGGTCTTATTGTTCCTCAGGAGCAGTGATACGATCCCGTTTTGAAGAGCTGGGCCTTTTCTGTGGAGTCGGGCCTCTCCTCCAGGCACAGATACACTTGGCTTTTACCACCCAGGAAGAAAATGTGACAAGGAAGAAATTCCTCACTGCCTTGGGACACAGTAAATTCCCTTTGCTCATCCTTTATCTCACCCACATTGTAAACTTCCCAGCCCCAGATTTACATCTGTTTGTAAGTTTGTTAATTCTTGGTTCCTGTCATTAACATCCCAGTAATACATATCCCAATAATACAAGAACTAAGAATATATGTATTATTGGGATGTTGATGGCAGAGATGGTAAGAGCAGTAGCAGTGATGATAGAAACCGGCCATTTCTTCCAACCTTCCTCACTCGCTATGGGAGTTGGTAGGGCACCAACATCTTCCACCGGATGCTGCTCCTTTTTCTTCATCTGTCTCCTGAAATCATGCATGACATTTATATCCAGTGAGCAGTTTTTCAAAATGATCATTAAAAATATTTTGGATCAAATAAAATACGGAAATATTAATTAATAACTTTAGTAAGAAGGACTTGCTGGCCTTAGAATAGGTTGGAGTTACTTTTTTGATATGGGAGAAAGTTGTGCATTCCTGTCTCTTGCGATGTAATTTGCACTAGTATACTTGGGAATATGTTATTATAATTTACAAAAATTATGTAACCAAGAGTTTATGTGGTGTCTTTTATATGTCAAGCAATGTGTAATGGAGAATTAAGAAACTCAATACTCAGTTTCCGCTCTAAAGCACCTTAGTTGGTAAGAATGGTAAGACCTTATGACAGGAAACAATGGGTGAATAAGTTAGTGTCAAATTTTGCAAGACTAAGAGCTCAAAGGAAACAACGCAGTCCTTAGTGACAGAGAACTCAAAGTAACTTTACAAAACCAGCTCTGTTTTGGCTGGAGATTCTTTGGTTCATGCAATTTCTTTCACCTTTGGTTTCTAGTTTAGTAAAAGGAAAATGTCATTGATACTCCAAAACACTCTCATAAGGAATGCACAAAACATCTTTAAAAGATGTGTATTTATTTGATGGTTAGCAAATTTTGACAAAGCTTCCCAAGCAAGTGGACATCTGTTGGCTTTGCCCATTCAGCACCTATTTCTCCATTGTTTTTGTGGTTGTTGTTATAATCCAACTATTTTCCTTTGGACACCACCTCTTGTATTCTCAGTCCAAGATTATTGGCTGGGGTTGACCCCACCCCTCCTGGCTTTCATGTAGGTGGGACAGTAGCCTGGCCAATCAGAGAAGTTCATCCTTTAGCCCCCAGGATAGGTTCAAGATCTGGCACACATTTGTCTATATACAGCCAAACTTTTTTGGATCATGCAATGATGTGAAACAGCCATTTACATCCCCTCTCAACCTACTAGTCAGTTTATAATAAAATATTGAACTACTAGTAAAGTATGAATTAATGTAATGATTTTTGAAAAGGAATTCATATAGTGATAGTCAAAATATAAATACGTAAAATATATATTTACATATCAATGACTTGAGGGTTGAAAGAAGCATTTTAGAAATGCTTTAGATGTGGTACTTTGTAAAATGATTTTGTAAAGATTTTTGATCCCTATACTATGTGAAGCACTTGGTAAATTATAGAGCTATTTTAATTCATTCAAAAGGCCACTGAAAACTTCAAGTAGAAGTAATTATCAACAGTTGTACATATTCTCTACATATTGGAAATACCGGAAATTTTTTTTTCTACATAAATGTTAAATCACTGAAATATTTTGAAAAATGTATCATATTTATTTATAAAATACTATGTTTAAATACAATTAAAATAAAAAGCTAAAACCATATTGAACCACAAGTGTTGGTATTTCAGCAAAATATGATTTTTTTACTAAATGTGTGGGAACCCACTCATCTGAGGAATATATGTTCCTTGTGCTATATAATTACAAAAATTAATCAAGAAACATAATGCAGACAGTTGTATAGTAATTTCTGTGTCAGTATGTTATCAAAAAACACTAGCTGTCAGGGCCGTGGATTTAGCTCAGTGGTTCCACCGCCTGCTTCACAAGCACAAGGACCCGAGTTCGACCCCCGGTACCAAAAAAAAAAACAAAAAAAAAAAACCAGCTGTCTTTCTACTCTCTCTTAAAATGAAATTTGATTCATTAAATAAATCAGATGGAAAATGCTGTTTAAAGCTTAAGTTTTACATTTTAAAATTAGGAGAAAAATTATATCTCATTTTTGCTATGTTGAAAGCATTTGCTCATTTCTTGAACATAAAGGAAAAGCAAATGTTATATCTTGTATATGAAAAAAAAAAAAACCCTGAAGGCAACCCTGACTTAAATAATCACAAGTAGGCTCACATTTGTAGCACCCTCCACTTCTCCAAGAGAGCCCTAGGAAATGGGGTCACTTTTAAAGGCGCTGTAGTGACCAGAACATTAACTAATTTCAGAGAGTATGAAATGAAACTCTATGAATTCCAATAAGTACTGTCTCTGAAGATGACTTTACAAAACTACAAACTCTTTATGGAGAATTTAGCTGGAAGGATGGTGCTTGTAAGCACTGTTGCGCCCAGCAACGCGTTTTCAGGCATATACTTACATCACTAATTGTTCTTACTCAGAGCAATTTAATGCTCCCAGTCCTCCTGCCTTTCCCCATGCTGCTCTTGCCTTTCAGTGCTGTCTTGTCTCCTACTATGAAAGCTCAGAGTCTCAGCCATCAAGTTTGTCTTCCCATCTCCAAACTGGAAGACAGAGCTACATACGAGCTCCAGGCAGCAAATGGTGCCTTCTTAGTGAAAAATAAGACATCAAGCTAAATCTCTGACTGTGTAAACAGCGTTCCTGAGAAAAGGATGACCCACTGTTCAGGACAGACAAGATATCAAGCTCAAAGCAGACTTATGAATCACTAGGCTTAAAAAAATTATGCTCTAACAGGAAAAATTGAATTTCTCTGAACAGATACCTAGCAATTAAAAAAATCAACTGGAAGACAAACTAAAATTTTCTACCCCAGAGAATGGACAGACACTGACCTTAGCATTATATTCTCCCAGACATCTCTGAAATTAAAGTCTTCAAATGGTTGATTTTGACCACTTCAATTTTGGTGAGAAAGGACCATTGGAGCTATCCAAGTAACTCTGTGCAGTAACTATCTGTTCTGCCCTGAAATCACTTCAAAGGATGGCTTAAGTACTAAATATTATAGATTAAAAAATACTATAAGCTTCATCTTAGCATTTAAAGGGAAAAATTATAAAATCAGTAGTAAGCTGAAACTAAGAATATTAACAATTTTCTTCCATGGAAAAACAGGGAAATTAAAGTCACCTCTTACAGGATCATGGAAAGACATCAAATTGGTAAAAATGAACTGTTAATTCCTTTTCTACACCTTTATGTGCCTATCAGTAAGTCATTCCTCTTTGTGGTTCAGAACACTCCCATATATATACACACTCACCTAGGAAGGCAGGGAACATTTTAAAACATTATAAGAGAGAGAGGAAACCTCCACAAAGACATCAGTGGATTAGTCCTACTCTGAAATGAAGGGTGCTGTCCTCCAGCACATGTGCACCCACATACACACATACACATGTGCGTGCCTTAATTCATCTAATTCCATTATTATGTGTTGCTAAAGATTTTCCTTTTCCACCAGCAAATCATAACTGAAAGAAAAGTTAGTTAAGCATTACCCAGAAATAATTATGTTTGTTGATCACTTTCTCTGTGCTAAAGTTCTGTGACACCAAGAGATAGTCCATGCTATCTGGGTCTTCCCAGGAAGCCTGGGAATTATGACACAGAGTCTAGGATGACTATCCTTCCAGGGCAGCCCCAGCTCAGTGCACTGAGAATATCAGAGATGAGACAGAGTCCAGTAAGCAACACACACCATTCTAGGGGGATGATTCCTAAAACAAAACAAAACAAAACTTTATTTGGAAGTGATTTCATACTTACAGAAAACTTATTTTAAAAATCATAAAGAATGTCTTTATATCTTTGCCAGATTTTCCAATTATTGACATTTTGTCATGTTATCTTATGAATAATTTAGAGTAAAATGCAGATGAGGTGACTCTTACTAAACATTTCGGTGTGAATTTCCTAAGGAAGATGTTCTCTTACACATGCTGAGTACAGTTATCAAAATCAGGAAATGATCATTGATATAGTACTATCATCTACCCTCAGAGATGACTCTTAACTGCCCTTTCAACTGCATGTGTTCTCCTAGTCCATGGGTATCTCTGCGTTCAAAGGAAGGAAGGAGAAGTCCCTTCTTCTTAATAGGATCTTGGGAAATTCTCAAAAAAGGGCAGCGTGGACCTCACATCATCTAAATGTCAGGATCTCTAATGAGATGGCATTCAATTTTCTCCAAGAAAACATGTTTGACTCCTCCTCCCGCCAACTTCATTTCTTAACATTACCTCTGATAGCAAGAGTTGAGCTTCTGCCAGCAGAGTGGTCTAGCAGTTTTTCCTGTCCCCTGCTCCTCCCTGCCGGCTTCCTCCCCCTCCTTGTCTGCCTTGTGTCTAACACCAAAGCCACATCAGACACTGGAGAAGAGGCAGACGCACCCTGTCAACACCTTCTTCACCACTGACTCTCCGCACAGTAGTCGAAGGGGGTCACAGGCAGACAGGGTGCTTCTAATGCTGGGAAGATTTAATCCCTGATGTTTTCATCTAATGAAGGCAAGAAGCTGGCTGCCTGTGGGCCAGGTGATGGGAATTAGGCAGGGGCACTGGGAAGAATCCCTGCTTTTCTAATGTGGCAACCATCCTTCCCTCTTCGCTGGGGTTTTGCTACTCTGAAGTTCAAAATACCTGGCAACAAAAATCTTCTGAGATTAATCTGGGATTTTCATTTTAAAAGGACTCTTTGAGCCTCTCTATGCAGATGCTGAAATCTTTTCAACATGCTGTTCTCTGACAGAGTTCAGTGTTATAAAAACATCAGTACAAGCGGGGCAGGGACTTCACGGTTAGTAACAGACACAGCCTTGGCGCTGGCTCCTGGAACGGACAGCCTGTTAACTAAGTACAGCCATGTGATTCTTCTAATGACGCTTCTGGTCCTTCCAGAAATACGAAAGGATGAACCCTCTAATGACCCATTCCTGGAATAAATCACATGTGCTTTTCCAGAACTTTCTCACAGCCTAATACAGTTTTCTTCCATTAACAAAAGGCATAATATTTAACATTTTTTCTGGTTAAAAAGAAAAAAAAGTAGTATAAAGCTTCCACAAAAATGAAAAAAGTAAGAGTAAAAAAAATTTTTGATGATAGCTTTATAGTTTTACTCATGCTCAGCTGAAAATGAGAACTTGGGTCTGTAGGCTTTGCTCAAAGTCCAAAGATCCCACATCAGCCAAGGAGTTGCTAAAATGCAGGCCCCACCCCACAGTCACTGAATCAGAATCTGGATTTTAACAAGATGCTTGAGCATCTTATACACATGTCAGACTTAACTGATGTGAAGTCCAATGGAGCATGGTGAATAGGGGCCTAAGTCATTGCCACAGAGTGATTTAAATCGCCAACACTAGAGTTTGCAGACTAGGTGAAACCATGGTAAATGAAAGAAAAGCAAGTATTTCCCAAAAGACTAAAGAACTAATATCCCATTTTATTTCTCCAGAGCAGGGTTACCAGATTTTGTTAATAAAAATACAGGGCACCCAGTTAAATTTTAGACTGATAATGGATAATTTTTTGGTATATCCCAAACAATACTTGGACACACTTGTACTAAAAAATTATTTGTAGTTTATCAGAAATTCAAATTTAACAGGACACCTTGCACCATTTTTTGGTAACCCTACTGCAGAGACTGTAAACTTATATTTTAAAAAACTCATATTATATTTCTGTATGGCTTATTTGTAAATCAGGCAGAAAAGGGAGGTGCACCAAGAGATAGATATTTTAACGTATATTGGCAATTTTCAAAATTCTTTAAAGGATTTTAGTTACATAAACACACTCAAAACTTTTAAGGAAACAATAGCCTATAATCCCAATAAATAATGGTTTTCTCAAAGAATATAAATATTACTAATTCTAATTGTTACTTTTGAATCAATCTTTTTTGGGGGGGGTACCGGGGATCAAACTCAGGACCTTGCGCTTGCAAGGCAGGTGACAGAACCACTGAGCTAAATTCCTGGCATGAATCAATTATTTTCATCAGAATCAAAGATGACAATCTGATCCAATCTCCCCTTCTGTGTCTGACAATGTCACATTTTCATTTGGATTTTATGGCTCCCAAAACCATCTCAAGACTTGGAGTCTCTTCTTTACTTGGTGTTGTTTATAGTTTGTTTGCTCTTTCACGACTACATGTTCTCTTTCTGGAATTATCGCATCTATGGTTCTTCAACCCCCAAATTGCACAAGAACATAAACCATTCCTTCTGTCTGTCAGGTTCACTGCTAAACTACTGCTTATCAGAAACCCAGTCCACATCGAATTGTCTTAAGACATTCTTCTGCTTTCTTTTTATAGTCAACTTGTCACACTGACCAGAAATAAAAAGAAAAATAACCTTGATCTAAGACAGCTAGTGAAACCAAGGCCACACTCCTTTTTGCCTCTGTTGCCTGAAAAACACTTTTGAAGACAGATATGTCTTTCTGAATGAAGATTTCCCTAATAGACTTTGATGAACTTTACTAAAAGAAAAATGACCTTTTCTTTCCTTAGTCATTTCTATTTCTTTCTTTCTTTATCTTTTCCTTTTCTCTCCTCCCTTCTTCCCTCCCTTCTTTCCTTACTTCCTTTCTTCTTCCCTTCCTTTTTCTTTTCTTTCCTTCCTTTCTCTTGTTCTCTTTTTTCCTTTCCTTTCCTCTCTCCCTCCCTCCCTTCCTCTTTTCCCTCCTTCTTTTATACCTTGAGTTTTTCTTATTCCTCACATGTGCCTGAGACTGAAGCCAATTTATTTTGTTATTTTTCCAGAACCCTGGTAGGTAAGTGCTGCTTTGGAGGGGGGTCCTACCCCTGGGCATGACAGCTGCTCACAGCTAGAGGATGATGTTAATATATTCAATATTCAAAAGCATTTAATTATAAAATGAAATTTATTGTTACAAATCTTTAAATTAATTAACAAAATATGGAAAATAACATATTGTTCAAAAACAAGGTTTTACCTTCTAAGAACAATATGAAAACAAACAGAATCTCTGAGGCCTACTCACTGAAATGGGAAACACAGACAGTACACAAGTAAAGCCAATGAGTGAAATAAAGATACATGACATTCGTACAGAACGAAAAAAATTCAAGCTGTGTTAAAAGGGGAATAAAATAAAAACGAGAAAAAATATAAAAACATGTTTAGCCATGAAACTTCTTACTTTTTGTTTGTTTTGTACTAAGTAGCATAATGATAATGTCATCAATTGACCATGAACTTCAGAACAAAACACAATAGTTTATAGTCAAAACAAAAGTCTTGGAAGACCCAGCCTTTAGTTTCCCATGAAACATTCTGAAATCACTAGAACAAGTGGACTGTTAATTTTCTTCTCTGTTACAACAGAAATAAAATCTGGCAGACGGCAAAATGGTTACCATACCCACAACGAACATCTCATTTTGTTTCCAGCCGCTATTCATATCAAGTTTAAGAAGGCACCCTTTTAAGTCTCCCAGAAGTCTCAAAAAATACAAACAGGCAGAAAAAAAGATGATTATTGAGGACTGTGGGTGGGAAAACCATGTACTCAGTTTGTTCCCGAAGCTGAAAGCAAGATAATTATATTAGCAGATTTGCACTGATTCATTTACAAGAAGCAAGCATCACACCAAGTGCAGAGCAGCCGGGCTGGTGGCAATGGTAGGGTTAGCGTTCTCAGTTAGGCCACCGGAGCCAGATGTTTGGAGTCAGTGCCCATTCCGATCTCCCTGATGTGCAGCACACTCCTAACAGAATGTTGTAGAAGATTTGTTTGCAGGGGGGAGGATGTTTGGAATGCACCTGGAGCTTAAATGATGTCTTAGTTTGACCTAGTTTCTCAGAAAAAAGACTTTTTTTTATAGTATACAAGATCTCGTCTAATTCTGATCACCAGATGAGAGTGAAGAAGCCCACAATACACCACCTCAAAATATGCCACTTTGGCATAGTGATTATTTTTAGCTGCAGGCAATTGAGATCAAGAGCTGCAGGAGATGCTCTCTGTCCGCTCTGATCAGCCTAAAGCAGGGTATCAATTTCTTTGTATGAAAGTGACATAAATGTCCCAGTCTCCTCCTGTATCAGGATGAGAAAAGCAACCTTTATCTCTGGAGACAGAAAGCTGGCTCTGAGATGAATCTACAAAAACAAGTGTCCTGAGATAACCTTTCCCATAGGTCCTAATCACCTTTCCACAGGTTATTACCTTTTGTTACCATGGTATATAAGCCCCAGACTCTACCTTTTGCACATTAACTTCTTTTCTATGAAACCCTTGGACACATAAACATATTCCCACCAATAAAATGTGTATATCTTTTCTTCTTTTAGCTTGTCTTTTGTAATTTTGTAATTTAATCTCTGTTCCCCACCTACTGAACCTAAGAGGGGAGAGAAAAAAGTAATATATTCTGCCCTTCAAGTACCACACGGTTGTGAAAAATATCCAAGATAATTGAATCTGTTTTATAATTTCCATAAGAGTAGTTTTCTTTTAGATTACAATACACCTTGGAACTCTTCCCTCTCCAGAGCCTACATGCAGTTACAACACACCTGAGAAGGTGTGAAAAATTAGCTCCTTATCACAAGAAGAAAAAGTTTAATAGTCTCTGACATCAGTGTATTCCCAGAGGCCAGGGGGTGCATCTAAGGAGCCCTGTATCTCTAACATGACAGAGTCTCGGCCCCACCAGAAGCTGCAGGTGGTTAAGTCAATGCAGTGAGGTGCTGGGTAGGTCTTCCAGCTTCATAGCTACCCCCTTCTTGTTTCCTGCTATTTCCATGATAGAAGACAATGACTTTTCATTTCACAATTACTGATTGTAATCATAAAACACACACTTGTGAGAAGGGTTACACTCACTGCCTTTTACATGGTTAATGAGCTCTCTTTCCCAACAAAAGATTCTGGTAAGACTGCAAAGGGTATCACCCATGGAGTAGGGGCAGGTGGGGTCCAGCCACGATGAAGAACAATTTTACCTGCTTCACATTTTGGCCCAGTCAAGCACTGCCAGGCTTCCACCCATCAATTCAAAGCAGTGACTCACCGCATCACTTTCCAAATATTGTTTTAAAGGAAGGACAGTGATTAGTTTACACATTGCCCTCAAAAAGCATTTATAGTTATGCAGAGTAAATAAATGTATCCTAGCAATCTGCATCCTATACAAACACACTAGCGACTGAAGGGTCCACAACAATGTCCAAATATTAAAACATGCAATTGTACATTCAGCCAAACCTATTTCTCATTAGAGAAAACTTTGAACATACACAAAAATTAGTTCTGTGCTTGGAGTACCTGAATCAGAAAGAAAGCAAGGCTTCTGCATTTCACCTGGGGCTGTATTTTTAAAAACTGCTTATCTCAGAATCTCAGCTCCACCAACAGCTACAGGAGATGCATGCATGGTTGCACATGCCTGTAATTCCAGCAGTTAAGAAGCTGAGGCAGGAGTATCATGAGGCAGAAATTCTAGGCCAGCCTCGGCTACACTGCAAGTTCAAAGTCACCCTAGACTACACAATGAGGCTCTGTCCCAAAACAACACAACAACAGCAAAGACTATGTTAAGGAGAGATTTACTTGCAGTCTATTTGTTGAAAAAATCCTAGATCATGATTCCTACATTTTGGACCTTGTTGATTGCTTCCCTGTGACAATTCTTAATGAGTTTCCTTGCCCCCTATGTTTTGTGTGGCCTCACAGTCAGACTCAGCGGCAGGCTGAGATTCAGGTTGGAAGGTTTGCGTCATAATACATCAGAAGGCAGGCTATAGCTCTCCCTTTGCACTCTGTAAGGAAGCATGTAGTGTCTGCTTGTCCCTCTTTCGGTGATGTTGGCATTAACCACTGGTTGTAGGTGGTGCCAGTTTCATCTATTCACAAAGTTTCCCTTAGGCTTTTTGCCTTGCTTTGGCAATCGTTGATGGTCACTGTCTAGACCCATGAGTTCATGAGTGATTACAAAGTGGTGGCTTCCTTATAATTATTCTTTATTAATTTTTTCAAAACATAAAAATTTACTTCCTCAACTATTTGATTTTGCACAAGGCACAGCTCTGTCTAGAAAGGAAGGCTGGATTTTTGATTCTGTACCTTCATCAGTTTTCAGAATAATGAGTCAGTTCCCGAGCTCTTCGAGGATTGGTATGACCTCACAGCTTTTGACACCTTCTCTATGTTTCAGTGTCGTAGGTGTTACTTTTCTATAGTCATTATTGGAGGTGATTGCTTCATCTTTGGCCATTAGGAGCCTTTGCGTGTTGACGCCTGTGTATCTGGAATCTTCTGCCACAGCCTAAGGAGTCTGTAGTAGCTTCTTTGCTTTCTGGCATGACAAGATGCTACAGGCTCATCTTAAACAATTTCCTGCCCCCACTTGGAATCAGTCATTGTTTTCCAGTGAGCTCTAGTTCCCTTTGGGGGAAAGGCATCTGAAGGTACCATGGATGTTTGGGCAGCGCCTTGCTTTGGGGCAAAGTCACCCATCCCAGCCACTTCAGTGGAGAAAGTCTGAATACTTTTTTTTTGGTACTGGGGATTGAACCTGGAACCTTGCACTTGTGAGGCAGGTGGCGGAACCACTGAGCTAAATCCCCAGCCCCTGAATACATATTTTCAAGAGAAATCTATAAAGAAGTTATAAAGTTATTGCTCTTTGCAAGTTTAGGATCACAGGCATTTATTTAACTTCTTTAATTTTCAGTTTAACTATGTTTCTTCTCTCGTGTCAAAAACTTGGGTCTCTATGATACTGACATAATTATTATATGCTTTATCAGAGTTTAAGAAAAATTTCAAAATCCTATAACAATATATTACTGACAGTATAATTACTGAAGCAATGTAAGATATCTATGAAATTCTTTTTGTCCTTAAGATATACTGCAGACATACAGCCACATAAATCAAGGTTAAAATCATTTCAAATAGTTCCTTTCTTTGTGGCCAATACTTGAGGCAATTTAAATTTGATTTTAAATTAAGATATTGCTTTCTTTATATTTTGTATTATAATTTGGTGAAACATTTAAAAACCAGGCCTCTAAACCTATTTGCTTCCATTTATGTTTCTCCTTCCTTTTACAGTTAACAACTTATTTGCACCACTGTATGGTTTGTTTGTTTCTGTTTTTTTTTTTTTTTTTTTTGGTAACAGGGATCGAACTCAGGACCTTGCACTTTCAAGGCAGGCGGCAGAACCACTGAGCTAAATCCCCAGCCCCTGTACTGTATTGTTTTTAATATGGTAAATAGATACCTTTTTTTAAGATAAAAGGCAGCATATTACACATTCTAATCTTCACTTTGATTTTTGCACTTCATATATACTAAAGGTTATCTTTTATCTTTTTTGGTACTATACAATACTCCACTGTGTAGTATAGAACAGTTTATCCCTCTCCTCCCCTCTTGATGAATATATTGGTTATTGGCAGTCTTTTTCTACTGCATTTAGTGCCATTATGAATCAGCTTTTGCATTCACTTCTTTATATTTTGCTAGTTTGTCTTTGGGATAGATTCCTGGAAGTGAGATTATTTGATCAAAATAGAAATAAAGATTTAATTTCCTAAAATCCCTCCACAAGAGCTATCCCATTGTGCCTTCCCATCAGCAGTGTATAAGAAGACATATTTCCTAACAGCCTCTATAACAGAGAATATTTTCAAACTTCAAAACCAACCAGGACACTTACCAAGAAAGACTTGTATTAGGAGAGTCAAGATAAACTAGCCAAACACGGCGGCACACACCTACAATCCCAGCACTTGGGAGACCAAAGAAGGCGGCTCACAACTTTAAGTTCCACTTCAACAACTTAGTGAGATCCAGTCTCAAAATTCAAAAATAAAATAAGATCAAAAGGACTGGGAACTAGCTCAATGTAAAGTCCCCAGGTTCAACCTCCAGTACTGAAATAAATAAATTAATAGCTTGAGATAAGCCTAATGACAAATAAAGGTTTTGATAGGTGCTACTTATTCATATAGACCTAAGAATGTGAACTGGGAAAAAAATAGAGAAGTAGAACTAGAAAGACAGAAGTAGACAGAGTGGCTTATTCATCATCAGAATTAACCATTGAAATATTCACTAAGACAGGAGACAGAGTATTTACTGATCATCAAAATAAACCATTGGAGTTATTCCTGGCCCTCACCTGCCTGTAACTTTAACTGTGCATGGACAAATATCATCCCATTTTATAGATAAGGAAACAAACATGGGGAAAATCAGTAGCTTGCCCAAGGCCTGCCCAAGGCCAAAACTAAAACTTGCACTCAATACAATGTTCTTTCTTGAAGTTTCCTTGAGACACAACAGAGAAGTAGAAAAACAGAGAGCCACTGGCTGGAGAAGTTGGAAAATGGATCCTTATCTCAGCCCTGCTGGGAGCTAGGTGTGTAAGCTACAGTAAATCCCCTGTCTATCTGGGGTTTAATTCCCTCAAATGAAAATCAGGGGATTGGTCTCTCATCTAACCTGCTTGGCAGTTGCCTTCGAAGTCTTCAAAAGGAATGCTATACCTGAGCAGTCAGACCAGGGTGGGGAAAGCCCCACATCCACCTTAGGCCAAACCCACAGCAGAGCCCAAAACACTCCCAAGCCGTATGTTGTTTACAAAGGCATTTAGGCTCCTGGGACCCTATACCAAGGTTGAGCAGGAGGGAGAAGTGGGGCATTTACCAAATTCCTATTGTATGCTGGACATTTTGTGTGTGCTCTATGTCCACTGAATCTTGGACTCTGCTTTGCAAATTAAGAAACAAGGTCTCAGAGAGATTAAGCGGCTAGTCCCAAATTACACCACAAGCAGCAGAGTTGGGATCATAGTTCATTGCTGTGTACCAGTGGGCTCTACATTGCTGTAGAAAATACCAGAGAAAATCTATTTATCTCACAGAAGACAAAGGTCATATATTGAATATGATTAGCTAAACTCTGCACAAAATTGAAACCATCTAGGCATGATAGAAAACTTGTAGTTCCTTTTGAATTGTCTCCCGGAAAAGCTATCAAAGGCACTTGTTAGTGACTAACAAGTAATTAGAAAACCCTCATAATAACCATATCAATCTATTCTTTAAGGTTAGAAGAAATCCATTTATTATCAAATTTCTGGCCAAGAAAATAGGTGTTCAAAAGGGAAACTGCCACTTAATTGATTGATAATAGTCCAGCAAGCATTGTGTTTGGGATTTACATGTGATATTTAATTTCGTTTTCTTAATACCCCTGTGAAATAAGCTTAGTTTCCCCATTTTACAAAGGAAGCCACTGAGGCTAAGAAGATGAAACAAACTTCCCAAGTTCATACACCTCATAGAAGTAGAGTCACAATTTTACCTTAGGTCTTTGGGATTCCAAAGCCCACTCCCATTTCCCCTAGCTGTATTAAACCAATTATAGAGGGTCAAAAGAAGCCAGAAGTGGGCACAAAGCAGGACAGGTTCTGCTCTGGTTCCCTCAGTAACTGTCTGTGTTTCTGCACTCCAAAGTGCCCACATAAGGGCTTTGAACTTCTACTAACTCACTAGAAAATTAATCGTGCTGAAGTAATGGTTCTCTAAACCCTTTCAACATCTACTTTTCCCACTCAGGAGAAAGTCTATATCCTTACCATGGCCACCAGGTTGTATCTGACCTCCTCCCTGCCTATCCAATAGATGATCCACCCACCTCCCTTCTCTAGCTTCCCTGGGCTCCCTGAGTCCCTTCACAGCATAATATCATGCACTTAAGGACATTTGGACGCACTCAGTCCTTCTTTTCCCACCCCACCTTATCCATGGGTAGCTTCTAAACCTCATAAAATTATTGCTTTAGCCATCTCTTTCTCAGAAAAGTAGGTCCAGACCATTAGACCAAGTAAAATAGTTCTGCTTCTTACCTCCCTGATATCTTATCTTCCTTTCTCTTTTTTAAATGACATTTCTTACTCTTCACATGGTTTCTTTATGTGTTGTACTTTTGTTTCAAAGTTCGTCTTTCCTGGAAGTTCTACAATGAGGACAAGCATGGCTGACCATCTTGGTAATGGGAAATTTCTCCAGAGTCAGACACAGTTTGTGGTACTTGGGAGCATCTCATTAAACATACTCTCCTGATTCCCTCACTCTTCTCTTGTCCCTTTCAGTTCTAGTAGCTAGATTCTTCTAGAATAGATGCTCTAGAACGGACACTTCATCTGTCAGTGGCATTCAAAAAAGATCTCCATGTACATCTATAATCCCAGCACTCTGAGAAGCCGAGGCAGGAAGATCATAAATCCATGTTCAGGGTAGGCAACTCAGTGACTCAGGGAGACCTTGTCTCAAAATCAAAATATGTATTTTCTTTTCAAAAAGCTAGGGCTGTAGCTCAGTATGGAAGGTTTTGAATTCAATTCCCAATACTGTAGAAAAAAAAAAAGAATCTACATCAAGACCCAAATACTGGGAAACCATTAGATCTCTTGACTTTGTCATGCAACCTGGGTTGCTCAAGATTAGCAAATTGCAAAGCCATTCGTAGGAAGAATTCGTGCTTCTCTCTTTTATTTTGGATCAATATGGTCACATGTGTATATAGATGAAGTTGAAATCTAATATCAAGTTAAGCACATTGCCAGTTGTAAGGCCTTGATATATAGAGAGAATTCAACTCTTCAGTTTGACGCATTTTTATTGTGGTAAATTTACTATATTAATCATGGGGGGGTTACTTCTCAGCTCTTCTCACTTTTTATTTCGAGACAGGATCTCAGAGTGGACTTGAACTTGTAATCCTCCTGCCTCAGCCTCACAAGTAGCTGGGATTACAGGCATGTGCCATCATGCCCAGTTCCATATATTAAGTACTCTCACACTATGCAATCATCACTACCACTATCCATCTCCAGAACCTTATTATCATCCTCAAGTGGAACTCTGTACCCATTAAACATGAACTCGCCATTCTTTTCTCTCCCACACACCCTGGAAAGCACCATTCTGCTTACTGTCAATGAATCCAGCTATTCGAGATCCCTGAAGTTAGTGGAATCATGTCTTTTAGTGATGGCCTTACTTCACTTAGAACACTGTTTTCAAGGTTTATCCATGTGGCAGCATGTGATGCAATTTCATTGCTTTTCAAGGCTGAATACTTTTCCATTGTATGGACAGGAACACATTTCATTGCAATTTTTATATAAGGCCATTTAAAGACATTCACAAGAATTACTGAGCAGTGAGCCAGCAGGAGGACAGGAATTAGGAAAGAGATTCACTGGGAAGGACAATAAGAGGCACTAAGGTTAAAAAGAAATCCCTCAACACGACTCTTGAATTCAAATCCACATCTCTCACTAGCAATCAGACTGCTCCCTGGAGAGGCAAACTTCCAAAGCTGCCCCTTCAGCCCATCCAGTGAGGAAACCACACAGCCACACCAGGAGCCGGGCAAAGCTGCCAGCAGCAGCAGCGCTCCACTCACACACACTCATTTTTATCTGTGTGTCACTATAATTTGCTTGGTAAAAATGCAAAATTGTCATCCATAATAAAGTTCAAGTGCTTTCAGCTAGGTGTGGTGGCACATGCCTGTAATCTCACCACTCTGGGAGGCTGAGACAGGCAGACTGCACGTTGGAGCCCAGCCCAGACAATTTGGTGATTTAGCAAGACCCTGTCTCAAAATACAAAGGCCTGGGACTGTAGCTCAGTGTGAAAGCCCTGGGTTCAATCCCCAGTACTAAAAAAAGATTCAAGTACTTTCATTCAATATCAGTTAACTTATATGCTGGAATGCAGAACAAGTTCACTTTCTGTGAACTTTGAACATATTATTTTGATTGATTCATTCAAGGATTTGAAAAGGATGCTGCTGCAGCTTTCCTTGTTGATAGCTAGAATCATGAAGCACAGAGAGACTGAAAATGGGGACAGTGTCTCATGGCGGAATCCAAACCCACATGCAGGCTCAGAGCCCTCTAACAATTCTGCCTCTTTGTGAATGTGCTTATTATCACTGTACAAGTCACAGACACATTCGTAGCATCCTAAAAGGGGGCACATTCCCTACATCACAACTGACATTCAATTCTCCAAAACAATTATGGGAGAAATTTCCCACAGCTAGATATATCACTTAGCATCAAAATCCAAAAGCTATCTTGAGAAATCTCCCATCAGGTTCCAATCAAGTAAAAATTCAGTTTTACAGTCCAAGCATGGTGGATGTACCATCTAAAGGAGAGACGATAAAGTCAACCACTGGGGTGCCACTAGTACAGATCATCCGATTTCCACCCTCCCCACTTCCAGTTCTCCTCCACCAGTTTGGAAAGAACAGCCAATATCTCATATTTAGGAGGGAAGAAGAGAAATACAGCAGCTAGGATGGTAACAAGAAAGCTCAAAGCCCGATGGATGGGACCAAGTGGCAATGGTGCTCATACTCCAGCAGACATCAGAGCTCTCTGGAGGGCTTGTGAGGCCTCATACTGCAGGAGTTCTAATTCAGTGGGCCTGGGATTTGTCCCAAGATTCCACATTTCTAGCAAGTCCTCAGGTGATGCTGATGCCACTGGTGCAGGACCACACTTGAGAACTACCTGCCCGTCATGTCAGTGTGTATTATTTCAAATTCATCCCTGCAACAACCAGGATGCTTCTGCCCAAATCTACACCTGGCATACATGCACCTAGGATGTACCTCCACCACTCACATGCACCTCGAGCATACCTTTCACACACACAAACACACCCTATGGGGTATCCCATGTGGACACTCCAGAAACACAGGGGACATCGTGCCACCCATGGGTGATACACACCAGCATCATGCACAAACGCCACAGGCCTACACCACACACTCACACGAAAAGATACACTCACATTTGAGACACAACCTACACCATACATCTGTGCCCACATAACACACATCCACCCCCTAGGCAGAAAGAAGTTCACATACACACTGCACACAAGCACTGCATTCTTACATCACACATGCATACATCATGCATACACACAGACACACACACACACACACACACCCTGTACAGTACAGGTGCTGCCCATCTGCACCGTGCCCCACATTCAAACCACATTCGCTCTTTTGTAGATTCTGCACTGCCTATGCCTTTTGCCCAGAGTCACCTTCTCCACCCCCTCTTCCTTCTTTCCTGTCCCAGTCTGCATCCTCATTCCCTTCTGGTCAGCTTGATCACCTGTCTCAAAATGTCCATCCAAGAGGTCTTCATGTCCTAGACATCTCTGTTTCATTCCCATTCTGTCTGACTCAATTCCTTTTCATGATCGACATTCTTTATCGTTCTGTTTTCATCTTAAGTAAATGTAGCGAGCGGTTGGAGATCCTTTTCTGTACAAAGCCTTTCACAAAGCAGATTGAGGAAAAAAGTGATGACAAAGATAACTTGAGCTTCATCCATCCATTCATTCATTCCTTAGGCCAGTGAATAAGCTAGTACCACTGTGCCCAAGGCATGGCTCTCTTGTCTCACATTTTATAAACTGATGGTGTTGACCACAAACCCACCCAGAGACACAAGTTATCTCCTGCACCAGTCTGAATGGTGGGAAGGAGTCCAAGACACCAAGTGAAGCAAGCACAGGTGAGAGGTATTTGATGAACTTCTCAGCACCCTTCAAATCACACAGAATGATTCAGAGGCTCCTCCTTTCCTGGCTAAGGTGACTACTATCCCCTGCTGCAACTCGATTATTCTGCATGCTTGGGGAAATCACCCAAACTACCAGGTAAGAATTTAAATTATTTTAATATTGACAATAATGACAACAGCAAAACAAAAGGATAAAAGCCATGTTTTAGTGAGGACATACTACATGCTACAGATTTCAGCTGCAATTCTGTACCCCAGATATGGCCATGCCATTTCCAGAAGAAAAGATTGACCTTCCTAACCAGGAGCCAGAAGTCTTGCAGGTGGTAAATGGGGTTTTACACCCTGGTGACTGACATCAGGAGCTGCTTCCTGGAAAGCATGTCAGCATGTGCTCCCCCTCCAAATGCAGGCAATGCTGCCTTGACCACATGATCAGAGGACAGCATTCTGGCCATTCACGGATATGCCAGCTTCACCATCCCTACTTGTTCCATGTTCGTTATGACCCATATGAGAAGTACAGAGTCAAAAGGACAAAGGTGTTAAAGCAATCATTCCAGACGAGAAGAAGAAATAACAGTGTTATTCTTATTCATTTTTAATATTTGAAGCAAAACCAGAGCTTACAGAATACATAGTTTGGAAAAGAGAGCTCCAGGCGATGCCTTTCATTCTTGTATTATGACAGATCTTGCCTTAACAGAGCCACACGTTTGTATGGCTGATGACATTGTGGGTAGAGAAGTAGGAGAGCTTGATTTAATTTCCCTGTGACATGGATTTGTCCAGACCTTTGTCCTCAAGTTGCATTTGAGGGTGACAAGGGTAAATAGTCCCTTGGCCTGAAGCTACTCCCTCGGTCACCTCCCACTTGCCCTGTCTGCTGACCTCTGAGGAAATCCTGCCCTGAAGTTAACATCTGTGGTCCCATCAGCTGTGCTGGAGTAAAAGGTACTTAACGCATGCAGCTCTTTTTGCAAGGTTAGAAAGAATCAATAGGAGATGTGTTTAATGTGGTATCGCTATCAGAGCTCATCGCGCTTTTAAAACTGAAATGCCCACAGTGGTGTATAATCTTAGTCTCACTGTAAAGAGAATGGGTTTAGTGTGGTCTCGGATAGATATCATGCTACTGCAGACACACACAAAAAACCTGCGGGGTAGCTTCTGGAATTGCACTGTTGCTATATGTTCTTCTGTTCTTCTCCTTGCTCCTTTTCTTCCTTTCAAAATTCCCTTCTCTCTTCTCCAGCCCTCTCTTTTTATTTCTCTTTCTCTCTTCTTCCCTTTCATCTGTATTTTACATTTGTCCTTCCCTCCCTCCTTTCCTTCCCTTCTCTGCTCCCTCCTTCCTTCCTTCCCTCCTTCCTTCCACCTTCCCTTTAATTTCACCATTCCCATTGAAGACATCCAGGACTTTAGTAACCACCAGAAAAACCAGCTGATTTCCTCACAATTCCAGTTAAGCACATATGAATTGTAAAAATCAAGGCTAGGAAACTCTGATTAAGGTGCTGGTTGGACTCCATCAGCTCACACCAAAGCATAAGCTTCCACGAAATTATTTGCAAAGAGAAATCCAGCTAGGCAGAGCAAAATTAAACACAGCATATTGTTCTGTTGTTAAGCAGACTACGAGGTAAACATTTTCACTGAATTTCATATAAAACAGTGTGGGAATATGATAAGGAGTAAGGTCAAGATTATACCATGTGTCTGTGGGGGGGAGGTGATGCTCAATTTCAAAATGTATACAGGGAAAACTGTGGTCCACGACGGAATCAAGTGTCAGAAGACACAAAAAGAAGGAAATCAAACCTTGGTTAACCAATTGCTATCAGCCTTCCCCCTGTGCTCCAAGTGGATATTCACCTTGGCGAGACCTGACAGGAGTTTTTGGTATTTACAGAGCAACTCTGGGGCACAATCCAGTGTGTCTCCCGCAGGGGGTCTGTTTAGACAAATGACTCAATTGCTTGGCTTGGAAACTTGCTGCTAACTACTACTACCCCCCAAGCTGCTGGGCTGGGAATTAAGATTGGGTGACTTTAACAACAGAAGTGTGCTTTCTCACACTTCTTGAACTTAGAAATTTCAGATCAAGGTATGTACAGGACTGGTTTCTTCTGAGGACTCTGAGGAAGAATCTATGCCATGTCCCCTATTTTCTGGTAGCCTCAGGCATTCTTTGGCTGGTAGATTGTTTTCTTTCTACATTTTCACATCATCTTCCATTTGTATGTGTCTATCTCTGTGTTGAAATTTTTCTTTTCCTAAGGACATCAATCACACTGGGTTAGAAACCATCCTAATGATCTCATCTTAGCTTGTTCATCTTCAAGGACTCTATTTCCAAATATGGTCCCATTTAAGGCACTAGGACTAGGACTTTAATATCTTTTGTGGGGACATAATTCAATCCATAGCAACAACCATTAATTTATCATTTAACAAAACCAACATGTTTATAATTTAATTATTTTCTATGTAGAACTTTAAACACATTGTATGTCACTTTAGAAATTCACACTAAATTCTTTTTAATAGTACCTTAAATATCTTTGAATTGAGGGGCTTACTTGCAAAAAAATAAATAAAATTTTCTATCTTTCCCTTATTTGACCATTTCGAGAAGAAGCATTCCAATGACACAGAGCAAAGACATGACCATTATAATGGGAAGGACTAAAATCCCCACTCACTCAAAATAGAAGTCTTTCCTATCAAGAGATTAGGGTCCAAGTGATGGCATAGTTATTAGAGATAAAGCCTTTCTAGTGGACTCTGTCATATTCAAGCATTACTATTATGATTTAGATCTAAAATGTCACCCCAAAGCCTTGTGCGTTCAGAAGTGGGTTTTCCAAAGGTGATCAGATCATGCAGCTGTTATACTCATCTGCAGATCAGTCTGTTTATGAGTTCACAGCTGAATGTGCTGGTAGGAGATGGGTCCTAGTTGGAGGAAGTGTGTCACTGGGTCGTGCCTTTGGAGGGAACATCTCTCCGGCTCTTCTTGCTCTGTCTGCTTCCTGGCTGCCATAAGTTGAGAAGCTTTCCTCCCCCAGGTCCTTCTGACATGCCACTTCTGTGTAGAGTCAACTTACCACGGACTGAACCCTCTGAAAACATGAACCAAATAAAGTTCTCCTTCTTTAAGGTGTGGGTGTCAGGTATTTCCCAGCAATTGTAAAGCTGACTAATACAGTACTTTGTCTTCCATATAAATGATAAAATACTTCATTACTGTATAAAATATGCAAGCTCCATATAAAATGGAATCTTGTGCAAATATAGCAATCTTCTACAAAGCCTAACAGGATTTAACAAGTTGTTGATTTTATTGCACTAATATCAAAATAAACAAAGTATCTTTCTCTAATTTTCTTCTATGTATTTATAATGTGAAATGTGCAAAACATTTTTTAAAAAGAAACTATTTTCCTATTTCCTTTAAACTAATATCTTCATAATTTAGGTATGGCTCTAGTATTTGTAAACATATAAATATCAAACAGGTATGCAATTCCTCAGACCATGGACCCAAATAAATAATAGGAGATTTCATTCCAAGAAATTGGCTTCATGCTCCTTCAGATCACCGCATGGAGAGCTATGTTCTAAAATACAATAGCTAAAGATTAGAACTTCCTTGACTTAATCAACCTAATTTAAGTGCCTAATTAAAACAAGAGTTGATTGAACTCAACTTTATTATTTGATTTAAAAATGAGACACATATATACAAGATTCCCAATTTAATAGTTTTATGGGGCCATTTAAGATTATATCAGATCTGGGAAACAAAGAAATATTTAGCCCTAAAGAAAGTATGCTATTAAAGCATGAAGGAAGGTTGAAGAAGAGAATTGTATGCCTGTAAACTTAAGAGTATTTTCCTTTTTGGGGTTTTATAATGAAATCCTCTTTCCTTGCATAAAGAACACAGACTTTACTATTTCATTTAAATTTATAAATAGAAAACTTAATGTCCTTTGAAACTATGAAGGTAGTCTTGATCCTCTATAATGTTCATTCCTTGGAACCTTTGGTTATGATTGCAATACAATGAAAATGTGTGATCATTTTCCATTTCCTATTATAGGCATATAAGAAAGTATTAAACCTCTATAAACTTTTCCTATAATTCACTATTTGTAGCATGACAACTGTGAAAACTTTGGGAGCATACTGAATTTTGTAATATTTAAATAAATCACATATCATATATGCACGTGACCAGGAGCCACTCACTGCTTGGAGTCATGTAGCGGGGCTACTTGTTCTCTCTCCAACCTTCATCTACTCCCACCCACTCTTCCTTTTCCTTTAATTCAGGCTCACTGTACCCTGTCATTTAGAACCTACTTCCTTGAGGAAATCATGCCAGTTTTCCTGGTTAGCTCTTGAACATTCTCTTATTTATTCATTGACTTCTATAGTAGGAACCTAGTATCCCATACCCTCTCCCCTGAATTGCTCATATTCCTAATAAACACACCAAAGGTGAAGGCAGCAAATCAAACCGAGCATATCGACTTAGGTTTTTTAAGAACCATGGTTTGAAGTCAGAGACTAGTCATGTGACTAGATAAAGACCCAAGCCCTAAAACCTTAGTTTCCTAAGGTTAGTTAGCTTACAGTGGAGAAACTTAGAAACTATTACTTTCATCACAGTGTAGGGGGGAGGAGTCAAGGATCTAATGAACCTAACAAGGAATAGTGGCTTTGCAAATGCAAGCTATTGTCATTGTCCCATCCTTGTCATTATCAATTGATGTCAACCCTTTACCAACTAGATATGTATTATCCACTGCTTGTTATTTTAGATTTATTTACATATTTATGACAAATGAGGTATTAGGGCTCATTGATTTTGTTAATGTCATTTAACAGTTAAGATATAAAGTTGCCAAAAAGTTGTCCTTTATATATGTAGGTACCTGAAAGATGCTTTCAGAAAGCATAAAACTGTCCTTAAGGCCTATATTCTTGGAATAGACTTCAACTTACTGAGAAAAGAACATTATAGCATAATATAGTAAAACAAACATTAAAGTTTATAATCATGATATAGGAAAAATATAACTCCCAACTTGCTAGATGTCAGATATGCTGAGTTCATCTCCCCCAAAATCAAAGAATGAATTCCAAAGGAAAACAGAGGTTAACAGTTGGAAAGGTTTATTGAGAAATGGCCCCTGGGCAGTAGCAGGGGTCCCACAAGTTGGTTACCACTGAGGCCCTCTGTCAGAGGTAATTTAGACAGCAAAGTCACAATATAGGTACAATGTGGGTCAAACTGCCATCAACTTATATGATTATAAGTATAGCCGCTTAGCTAATACTGATCCAATAGGGAAGTGGGGTCATGTAGTAAGGGTTCATGGAAGAACAAAGGCATAATTTGGGAAGGGATGGGTCCAGATGCTCTGGTCACCCACCTGGGCAACCGATGCCCATCTGGACTTACTGGATCAGGTGGTGCTGATTACAGTATAATCTTAAGTTATTGTTTATCTCTTAGGGAGGCATGTAAGGCTGGCCACTGAATCTTTATCTTGAGGCCTGGTGGTCTACAGATGCCCCCAGCCATAATTCTGATGTCTTTTTTTTGTGCTGACTTCCTTGAGAGCCCAGTCCCTCTCTATATGTATTTCCATATAACTTATCTGCCTATTATATTCCCACTCTAAAATCACTGGAAATAGCAACAAACACTGGAAGTGAGTCTGATACATTACAAAAAGGCCACTAATACCCTCATTTTGCATAGAAGCTAATCAGCATTTAGTTCTTTACTTGTTATATTGATAGCTTTATAAACAATAATATGAGTGTTTCAATAATTTCTTTTTTATTTTTAAATTTTTATTACTAATACATGTTTGCAATACATAATGATTACATTTATCATAGAGAGTTGGAACATACACATCACACATTTTCATTCTTCTTTCACCTCCATCCCTTCCTTTCCTCCCCGGTTCCTATTACTGGTAAAATTAAAATAAAAAATCACTAGAGGAGAAAATCAAAATATACATAGTACACATTGAGAAAAATTTACTAGGAAAAAACAGCAAATTTTTTTAAAAACTGAGCATAGAACAACACAAAGGGAGCACAATTATATCAGTAACAATAATACTTAAGGGTATGATTAGATATTTAAATCTTTAATAATTTAACAGTAAAAGACACACCACTCAGAATACTGTCTCTCATTTTTAAAACACTTATTCTACGGTTCTTGCTATTTTCTGAAGCAGTTCTGGAAGTCCTCCTTCATGAGAGTCTTTGGTTGCACTGTCATGGCTGCCTCCATGTCATAAATTGATTCAAAATAGTAACCTTTACAGTCATTGTGACTTTGGGGAAGAGCTAGAAGCCACATGTGCCAGATCCCATGAAATAAACTGAATGAAAACATACTATAATTTTTTAATGTCTGCCTTTCCATAGATGACACACAGTAGAAAAATTCACCTTATTTTTGATCATTCCTCATCAACATACTGATGAAAATGTACTTCCAGAAGTGCTTCAGAACGTGGAAAGAATGATGTGATAAGTGTGTTCTAAGCGAAGGGGGTATAACTTGATGGGAGTTGACGGCAATGTGTCTTTTACTGCAATACATTTTTAAAATTTAAACATTCACTGTATATTTTGATCATTCCTTGTATCCTCACCTATACTGCCATAGTAAGTGGTTTGATAGTTCAAATAAAGAATTTATGAAATTTAACTTGATATTAATAAAAAGCCCTAACAAACGAAATTGGCATGTATTATTAAATGATTGAGCAAAGGTTTAACAGTAAAAGTAAAAGTAAGAAGAAATATAACAAAAATAATCAAAGAAAACAGAATTTGCCACATTCCTATCAGACAATGCTGAATCAAAAGAAAAAGGCATTTCTTGGATTGAAGACATTTATATTATTTTGATAATAAATAAAATACAGAAAGAAAACATAAAAGCCACATAGCTTTATGTTCCAAATAATAATCTTCAAAATATAGTAATCACAGACTATTAAATGCACAAATACAAGTTAACACAAACACTGGGGTAGTGGACACGTTACTATTTTTTCCATCTTTTGTAGTTGATGTGTGTAAATATATACACAGGTGGACGGGACAGGCCAAAAAAGTCTCAAATAACAAAAATATTTATTAGAATTACAGAAAAAGTGTTCTATGGAGAATATAGCATATATTTCTTGTTAAGTTTACAAAGCACATTAGCAAATAGTAATTATACAGTGTACAATATACTCTCATTAACTCGAAAAAATAGAAAAGGCAGAGGTCAAAATTTTAATATTGCTAGTGAGTCTCTGAAAAGATGATTGTACTGAAAATCATACTTACTAAAATCATACTTACTAAAATCATACTCAAGAGTATTTAGGAACTAGTGCAAGTGAAAATAAAGCAGATGTATAGCTTATGGCCCTTTTATTAGGGCATCAGTGTAGGAAAACTTAAAAGGGAAACATTAGAACAAAGAAAAAGTTAAAAGGACAGAAAAAATAACAACAACAATTAATGAATTAGAAAATGTGTAAATAAAAGGAAGGTAAGTCTAATTCTTTGTAGAAAAACAACTAATCAAACATTTAGCATGTACAATCAAATAGAAAAGAAAGAAAACATAAATTAAATTTGAAAGGGGAAAGACTAAAGATATAACTGATAATAGTATAAAATCTCATTGTGATAAATTTTTTTAAAATGATATTTTACAGAAAATAAAAAAGATGAAAAGGTAAGCAAAGACATAACTAGAGAAGAAAATTTTACAGTTATCTAAAATTTCTCGTTAAAAAGGAAGGAAGCCTTTTAAATGTTTTATACCAATCCTTATGTTGATATTTGAAAAAATGAAAAATTCTAGAAAAATAAAACTACAGCCCAAACTCCCTCACACTTATAGATTTTCTTTAAATTTCAAAAATATGCTGACAATTTAATTTAGAATATTTTTCTAAAAAATATCATCTTGTGATCAAAATTTGGTACTAAAAATGCAAGACTGATTTACTATGAAATTCCAAAAATAATTCACTGCATTAGGTCAAAAGAGAGGCGCTGCAGAGGCATTAATTCATTAGAGGCCAAAATGTTTTCAATAACGTGCAGCCTGTAGTGCTGCTTTTTCTCACTCTTTTAATAAACTAGGAATATGCAGCAATATTCCTTGAGACAAGAAAAGCCACTTTTTCTCACTCTCAGCCAATTATCTTTAATATTGAAACAGTAGCAATATCCACATTTTTTGTTCAAAAAACACATACTTGTAAGTGATTTGTTTTTAGATGAATATCATTTTCTTCTCCTTGTCTTTCTGTATTTCCCATATTTTTATGAGGAATAACATCCTACTCTGCATAATGTTTTGCATAATTCTTTCCATGGTAGAAATCTTTGAGAATCTTGGAGAATTTTCATCACTCTCCCCAGAAAAATACATTATCCACAATTAAGCACCAAATTTTGCATGGTTGCTGATCTTACAGATTTATTAAAACTCCCATGAGAACTCTAGGTGTACCAATTTCAAAGCAATTTCTCAGGCGTTATTTCAACAAATTTGGGCCAGAATTTTGTAGATGGAAATAGCTACTATTTTTTTACCATTTTAAAAATGAATAAACCATATCTCAGAGGTTAAGAACTCACAGCTGGGAGGGACAGAATTCACATAAGTGGCCATATTCCCTTGCCCGAGCACTGTGTTTCACAGCATTGCAGAACATAGTCTGTAGTACACTGAAGAGGAGGTCAGAGTCCTGATTGACCTACAAAGCTCTGGCGCATCTCCTAACTGTAATGTGCCTTGCTTTCACCATCAATAAAGCAGAGATGATAATCCTTGCCCTGCACCTCCTCCAGAGTTGTTATGAAGATAAAGTATGGGGAAGGCACTTGCAAACATAATTTATCTTTATTATTATTATTAATACATAAACGTGTCTATTATGAATCTATTACAACTCAAGCTGCACTGGGATAAGTGCCGGTGGGATGGAGGTGAGGGAAGAAAAGACAAAGCATCTTACTAAGAGGCAATTAAGATGGACCACTCTTGTTCAAAAAGTCTTTCCTTGGGTAATTAGCAACCTACCGTGGATCCAACAAGGATTTCTTGGCTCTTACATTGGTTCTCTGTGGCCATCCCATAAAGTGAACCAACACAGTAGGGAGTTCCCAGCTATAAAAAATGTTTGCCTTCACAGGAAATTCCATGTAGTTTATGGCTGTAATTTAATTTTAATAATTAAAATTTTACATTGATTTCTGAGTCCACGTTTTTTTCTTCACTGTGTTCATCACAGCCTGGCTCAAGGCTACAGGGCGCTTACATCAGAGAAAGGGGTTAATGAAGCTTGCTCACCGTGTGGCCC
Organism: Heterocephalus glaber; assembly: GCF_000247695.1. Next base: position 23,557,244 of record NW_004624745.1, read on the forward strand.
AATCAGACTGCATACCCCTTGAGTCACAGGTAATGCCCCTGTCTTGATGCCCTTGACATTTTGCCTACAATGGGGTAGGTCTGCTGGGTCTCCCTTCAGCTTAATGAGACTCAGTTTCTTCCTCAGTATTCTGGGAATTATGGAGCCTGCTGCAATAAAGTGGAAAAACTCTGGAAACTGAAGTGGACTGTGAAAATGGAAGGAATCATCCCTTACTGCATGTTAAACTTTTCCGAGCCTCCCTTGCAATATCTTCTTTATCACAAATATTCTCTGACATCACCTAATGTACTTCACAGTCTACCTCTAAAATGGAACTGAAATTCATTACCCATGTTCTTATTTGGTTTTTGCTCCTCATTGATCTGGCCTATTTCTATACCTTTGTTCTTCATCAGTTATCTATTTTATTTCTTATGTACCCAATGGAAGGGTAGTGAAAGCTCAAAATTGTATGTGCTGATCCTTTCATCCTTAACCATAACCTTTCTACAGTTGCTCCGGAGTGATGGTTATAGAGCCGGTAAGTATGAGATCACTCCAGGCTGTTCTTCTAACCTCTAAATGGAGTCAGTCCTCAGGGATGGATGGAATTTCACTGCGTTTTCCCATTTCATTTGTATAATGAAATCATTGTTTGGCCTCCCTTCTGTTCTTTTGCCCTTTTCAGTCTTAAGGTGGACCATTCAGTAGCAGCCCCCCCCCCCCAGATTTCTCTAAGAAAATGAAATTTTAAAAGGATGCTCAGGAATTTTATTGTTTTCTAAAGCTATCACATCAAATAAACTCCCTTCTTCACAGCACTATCCATGTGTTATATCTTGCATGTCTTATATGCACATAGAAATAAATCTGCTTATCAATCCATAACGTGTGAACTTGGGAAAATTCTAATCATCACCTGAGAAAGAATCACTTCTACCATGACTGGGTCATGTTATCATATTACTTACATGTGGTTAGAGTCAACCCCAAGGAGCAGGGTGCAAGAGAACTTTACCCTTCACTAGAGTCACCCAGTGTTGCTGTTAAAATAGAGATCACCAGATCTCACCCCAGAATCATGACTCAGATTTTGAGGAGGAAGACTAGAATTTTTCATACTTAGGAAGGTCATTATACTTTGCAAAAACATTGCCATAGAGGATTCATTTGACAGAGTTCCTCAATTATGCCTGTATTTTAGATGCTTTAGGATGCTTTATTCCACAAAACTCCCAAGAGGACAATCCCATCTAGACTACATAAAACTTGTTCCAGATGGAAGCTGCTGGATGTGATCTGACTTTTTATTACAGCTTCAGAGTTGAATCCTGAGGATCTCAGGCCCACCTAGGGTCTTCTCTATGATGCCACAGAATGGTGGGATTTGTTTCCTTTTTGCCTTTTTTGTTTGTTTGTTTGTTTTGTACAGTACTGAGGATGGAACACAGAACCTTTGATCTACATCCTAGTCCTTTTTCTCTTTTTTATTTTGAGATAGTGTCTCACTAAGTCACTACGTTGCCTAAGCTGAGATGGAACTTGAAATCTTGCCTCAGCCTCTCAGAGTTCTGGGATCACAGGCCTGCACCACCACACCCATGCAGAAGTGGATATTAAGGTAGCTCCAATAGGATCTGCCTTGTGCCCTCCTCACTCCTAGGAAAACATGATTACATTTTATTCCCCAAGACAAGTTTTGCCAACATAACTTCTGATGATATTTAAGAAGAGACCCCACTTTGAGATATCATTGGCAAATACTACCATTTGGGTCTTAAGTGTCCCCAAAGGTCCATATAGTAAAGACTTGCCCCCCATAATGATACTCCTGGGAGCTGCCAGAGTCTTTAAGAAGCGGATGCTAGTGGGAGGCCTTCTGGTCTTTGGGGACTTCTGCTTGAAGGGGATTATGGGACCCAGCCCCCTTCCTTTTCTCTATCTTTCTCTTCACTTCTCAGTCATGAAGTAAATGGTTTTGATCCACACCCACTTCTGCAATGCTGTAGTCCCATAGACCCAACACAAGGGAGCTGGTAGTGGCTGAAACTTCTAAAAGTGTGAGCCTCTTTATAAGCTGATATCTCAGACATTTGCTGCAGCACCGGAAACCTGGTAAACACGTATCATAGAAATGATGGTTTGGTATAAAAAAAAATGGATGTGATGACGAGAAAACTCTCATGTAGAGTCGCAAGTGTTTTTATGGAACTCCACACCCTCTATTGTTCTCCTTCATCACCAACTCTTTTGAAGGAGAATATAGCATATTCATGGGAGTAGAGAAGGTCAACTTTTTTCAGAGTTTAGAGAGAATAAAACTTGCCTGAGTCAGAAACAAAGTGAGAAAACCATATCTAACCAATCATTCTTCATTCTCTTTTTTTAAAAAAAATCTGTGGTGGGAATTATGTTGAACAGCCATAAGCAATTGAGTTTTCTGGAGTCTTCTGATCTACCCTATGATTCATAATAATGACCTCACACATCATAAGCCTTTCCATTAGAATGATGACATTCATTGTACTTACCCACATGTTTTTTTCTCATCAGTGACTTGAGTGATCTTCAGTGAGTAACTTCAACCCTCTCTGACCAGGAATTACTATCCATTCTATCCATTCTAGTGTAAGAAGATTAATGAATAATATCCAGTGAGGAATTAGGGGTTTAAGTAATAATCTCAATTTGATCCGAGTAACAATATCAGATAAAAGTACTGGCCATTCCATCCTAAAATGTATTAGAGAAATTACTTAATGCTGGTAGAGCAAGATTTCCTGTGAGAAATGCAGAGAGATCAACTTGCTTGAACTACTTGGCTCTAAATTTGTCCATCCACAATCAGTGAAAAAGACTAAAGTCAAAAGGGAATTTGTTTCTTCATTTTTGTTACTGTGGACAGCAATAACTAAAACCTCTCTCTCTCTCTCTCTCTCTCTCTCTCTCTCTCTGAATAAAAATTAGAAAAGTCATCTGAAGCACATACCTGAAGCACATAAATATTAGTGTTATCCTCTAGGAAAACACATGCAGTACACATTCCCATTCCCAAGTACTCTTACACACATATACACTCACAGATATTTATAAATCTGCCACCATTATAGTTCAATGTTTCTGAATTATCCACAAAAAAATAGCTGATTTTAGTGTAAGCATGATAGAAAATGAAAGCATATGATAAGCTATTTCAATGAACACTTTGAACCATGATATTTCTCTTTAAATTTTATGTGTCATGGTTCATTTGAAAATTTAAAACATTCAACAGATTTTCTTTTACATTTCATGACAAATACATGGTTTTTAAAAGACATTTGTCAATCTTAACTCACTTTAAAGGTCTAAATGTTGTTTGCACGAGATACTGTTGGCTTGTGACATAGCAGGGGAGATACCAGACACTGGAAATACCCTCTAGCAGACATAAAATGGTAGCCAGGTAAGGACAGCCTGAGAAAACAATCCTCCCAAATGGTGGTTTATGGAATAAGTAAAAGTTTTGAAAAACAATTTGCTGATTTATAACCAATATTCCCCCAGTATTAAATGATGAGCCACAAAAAGGAAAGTTGTTAAGTAAATCATAGAATCATGAGTAAATCATGTTCACTTAATGTAATTACCACAGTGTAATGGCTTATATTTAGAAGTCCCCTCAAAGCCTTAGCCACTCATAGATGGGACTTTATGAAGATGGCTGGATCTAGGGTGTGTGATACTGGGATTAAGGGTGTCTTGTACTAAATTAGTCCACTGATTAGAATTAGTATAGTTCTGGGTGTGGATAAGGCCTACACTGAGTGTGGACAGGCCACCCAAAAGGCTTGTAGCCTGAGTAGGATAAAAGAGAAAGGGAGGCTTGCTTCATGGCTGCTTCAGCTGCTTCTGTGGCTGTTTCTTGCCTTCTGCTTGCCATGCCATGGACTGCTTCTCCTTTCTGATGCCCCTCTGCCATGTCAATCTGCTTAGAACCAGCCAACTATGGTCTGAAACCTCTACAAACTATGAGCTGAAATATACTTTTCCTCTCTTAACTTGTGGGTGTCAAGTATTGTGTCCCAGCAACAAGAAAAGAAACTAAGACACACAATGATAAGGGAAAGACCCAATTAAACAGAAAAACACATGTGGTACCATGACTAATGATTTAGTCAGTGATTCAGGGGAAAAAAGACAGAAATAAACACATTATAAAAGTTTAATTTTGATCAAGGATGATAATTCAAATTATTGGTAAAATAATGTGTTAGCCAAGAAATTGCTTTTGGACAACTTAGCAGCCACCTAAAAATTTGTATTTCTCCTTCATGCTTACATCAATATAAACTCCAGAAAAATGAAAGAAAATGAAGCCATGAAAATAGTAGGAAAAAGCACAGAAAAATAATCCCCAGAGGAGAAAATAATCTACCTATAATATACAATGCAGGAGACAATACAATAATGAATTAATCCAACTGTGTCAAAACATATTTTTATCCCAAACACCATAAAAAAATTAAAAAACAGCCAGAGATTTAGCTCAGTGGTTTCGCCGCCTGCTGCACAACCCGAGTTCAATCCAAAAAATTAAATAAAATAAAATAAAAATAAAAAAACAAAGCACCTACTGGGGAAATATTATAACTGTTAATGTACAGTGCTAATTATGTTAAAATCAATATTTAAAAACCTCAATTGAAAATAGGGAAAACTTCTAGAAAATAAAATATTGCTTTTTTGTCATATACAAAAACTCTCAGTTTTACTCTTTTGAGAAATAGACAACTATAAAAACTTCAAGAAGATATTTCACCTAACAGGTTAATAAAGGTCAAAAACTTGATGATATATTACATTGTGGAGAAATAAGCACTGTTATTCATTACTGATGGGAGTATAAACTGATAAATCTCTATGGAAGTGAACAAAAAACAAACACTTTCTTTTGATTCATCAATTCCATGAATCAAAATTACATTAATTTCTTGTGTAGTTGAGAATTTAAAGTTCCTCTACGCCAAAGGGGTAGAGTCGGAAAAGGATAATTGTCTTTTGGCAATAGTCTCAAGGCATAAACAACACACCACTATAACCTGTTTTACAACCACTGAAATCAAACCATAAAAATTTTAGTAACACACTTCTGAAAACAAGCCAATCAGTAACAACTCCACATTTCTAAAAGCCAGCCAGTTGGTTACAATGCCACACTTCTGAAGTCAGCCAATCAGTGGCAACTTCCCACTTCTAAAACCAGCCAATCAGTAACAGTGCCATTCTTCTGACTGCCAACCTATCAGAAGCATGCACGTTCCAATTACCCAGTTTCCATGGCTAAAAGTCAAGCACTATTTAAACACTCTTGATTGTACACAATGTTTCAATTCCTGAGTTCAAGGCTCCCTGAGCCCTCTCAGATCAGGTTCTGTTTTGTTCTGATGTAATTGTGCAAAAGGATTGCTGCCCCTTGTTTAGCGAAAGGTACAGTCAGGTTTTTGCTTTAGATGTCGAGTGATATCCTTTTCCTTCAGTTCATACTCACACATATGACAAATGACATGCATAAATATGTTCATTAAAGGTCTGTTTAACATAGCAACAGCTTGTAAACAGCATAAATATTCTAAAAGGCCCAATAAACCAGAAAATCAGGCGTGTCATGAAAAAGGAACATGGGGCAAAGGGGAGAGTTGTCTCTTTATTTTATTTGCCCTGTGTATATGTATGATTTATTAAAAATCAAGTTAAATTTCAAATTATAGGCATGAAATGAAAAATACATATAAAAGTAGTAACAAACTAGCAACAGTTACTAGGCTAAGTTATTTTTAGGTAGCTGATGGAATGATTTTTAAGTGTCTCTTTCCCCAAACATAATGTTGTGACATAACTTATAAATGGGAACTATTTATAAATCCCATGAAAGGTATCAAACAAAAATACAACAACTGAGATTCTTTTATTGCAAGTTGACATGTGACCAAAAAGTGGATGGGACACTGAAAGAAGCTTACTTTTAGAAGAAACAACATAAGAGGAAAGAAGAACTGGAGAAGTCTAAGAACATCCCTTGAGTGAAACTGAAAGAATGATTCCTTCCTATAATATCAGGAGCTTTCAAGCAAATCCCAGAAATTTGGCCGAGACTTAAGTGCTAACAATCCCTACTCTCAGCAGGTTGGAGAACATTGTTTTAATTGTATTGCAGCTGGGAAGTGCATCATAAAATTCAAAGTTCACAAATACATCCATCCCTTGTCTTTTCTTTTTAAAGTAAATTTAGTAAAAAGTAGTGAAGCACTTTGCTTCATTTAAATTACTTCTGTCTTTCTCCCTGGTCCAGGCAAATCCAGGAAGATTCTTACAGGCTCTATTTGCAAAAGACAGCACTGCCTAGAGCTCAGTATCCATCAGAAATAGCATCTCCCAATGACAGACTTGCTGAGTCACACAAGTACCCCAAAAGTAATCATTTTCTTACCACTGTGCAGTGTGATCTCAGAATTCAGAAGTCAGCTTAAGCTTCTTTCTTTCAACCAGAGAACTCTACAAAGGAGAAAACAGTAGAACAAATGAAATCATGTTGCTTAAAAACTAAATTGAGCTATTTGAGGATTAAAGTAGTACATTAAAATGATCCAAAGTCTCAAGCACAGAACTATTTTCATTAGTCATTCAATATTGACATAATATTCGGACTGCGCTGACGTGAGTTGTGGAGTTTGATCCAGAGTCTCAGGTACACACTAATGCTAAGGAAACTCATAAGGCATATTTTTAATTATTTCATCACTTCATAGAGGGACTTCCAGTCCCCCTATTCTGTTTTCATTTCTGGCCTTGAAATATTTAACATGAGTTGTATTGACTACAGAGGGAAAATGACACTACAGGTACAATTTCCTTCACTCTTCATTCATTTTAATGGATGTCTTCGGTCAAAATCGTTGACTAATATGAAATTTGAGAGACCTGATAATTAAACTGGACATCCAAACTTCTTCCTGTACAAAATGATGTTATTTTTAGGGATTAAAAAGGGCAAGCTTCCAAATACATTCGTATTTCCCTTCATGTTAAAAAATCACTTCAATAATCACTTTCGTCGTCCATTAAGGTTTCAGGTTAATATCAGTGTTACACTTTATAGTTTTTAAATTTTTCTCCAAATGACATCATCAGGCAATCCAGAAAAATTCTTTAAAATTAAAATGTACGTGTCACACTTTCATTCCTGGGAATTTGTAAAAGTACATGTACCGTGGTGCTCATTCCAGCCCTGTGTTATGGAGACCAGAAATGAAAAACCATGTCGTCATTCGTAGATACAATAATGGTGGAGTAAGCGTATAAGACAGTGCTATGTATATTCACCCCCACGGAATATTAGCAAACTATTACATGTAATTAAACAGCATTGTATCACATAACTTACAGAATTTTGTCAGTGGTTTTTGACTGGAAAAACAAGGTGCAGAAAGTACAAAAAATAGAGTACAATAAATAGAGGCCAGGGATACCCCTAAATATCTTATAATCCATAGGACTGCCCCAAATAAAGAATTATCTAGTCTAAAGTGTCAACAGTGCTGAGGGTGAGACAACCTGCTGTTAGAGATTGTATAATTTTATAATTAAATCATGTAAGTCTAGAAAACATATAGAAGCTCACACTCTAAGCTGTCCTTGTAGTCTATCCAAGGAGAAATGGAAGGAGGGATGAAGGCTGAGATGCTAGTGAGGAGAAGAAGGAATAGATGGGTGTGCCCCTGCTAAGATCAGCATTATAATACAATCTTAAACTTGTAACAAAAGGAGCAAAAGCACCAGCTTCAAATCATGTTTGCCATGTTTATCTTGTTCCTTAGATGCAGCCAAGTAAGGAAAGGCTTCACTTTAAAACTTCACTGAAATGACACTTTTTATAGGTGCAAGAAAATGAACTGAAACTAGTGGGAGGGAGCCCAATTTAAAGGTCATCAAGGTTAGAGAAATGATATCTTAGCCTGCTTTTGTCAAATCTTTGTACAGCATTACTTAGATTCCCATGAATAATCTTGTTGATCTAAATTCATATGCATTAACCTCACCCTCTTCCACCCTTCATATCAGTAGTTTGGTATTTTTATTACACTGCAGGGAATTGAATTTAAAACATAGCGGAACTCCAGAAATATGACAAGTGACTCATTCACTTTGCATAGAGGTGGGTGTAGCTGGTTTTGCTGTTCTTTTCCTGTGGTGACCTCCTTCACTCCTACCAAATACACAAAATGGGTACAGTTGTCCCCCTCACCCATGGGGCATACATTCCAAGACCCCCAGTGAATGCCTGAAACCACAGGCAGTGCTGGATCCTCTACATACCATGCCTTTTCCTCCTATACATTCATACCTAAAGTTTAATTTACAAATTAGGCAAAGTGAGAGATTAACAACTAATAGTAAAATAGAGCAATTACAATCATTCATTATAATACAATTTCCAGCATCCTTGGTGTTGTGATTTGGAGCCATTATTAAATAAAACAAAGGCTACTTGAACATAAGTACTATGATCTGAACACAGGGTAAGCACCATTACTTGAACACAGCATTGTTCAAGTGACCTGATAACTAAGCTGGCTATTAGGTAACATATAGAGTATGGCTACAGTGAACAAAGGGTGATTCATATCTCAGACAGGACAGACAGGGTGGCATGATATTTCATCATATTACTCAGCACACTACAAACTTTAAAACTCATACATTAATATCTCACTTCATGAATGCTTCTGTTCAACAATTTAGTTCACAAACAGAAGCGTTCAGAAAATTTTGCTTCCGTTTGGGAACTCCTCATCAGGTGACAAACATGACTGCAGCCATCTTCCCCAGAATTGTAGAATGAATTAAGTTTCTGAACCAAGGTACCACTGTAGATTGTTTTATTTCTGGAATTTTCCATTTAATATTTTCAGATCACTGTTCACTGTAGGTCACTGAAACCATGGGGATCAAAACTACAGATAAAGAAAGGCTACTGTGTTCTCTGTAGTACCACCAGAGAACCACACAAAATCGAATTTCTGAATTACAGAGTATCCTTCTGTCACCTGTCCTAGATTCATAGTCTAAGGTGACTGTATAGATCTGTGCAAGTCTTCAGAGCTGTGATGCATTCTGTGTCAGCTCTTCTCTGACATAAGCCCTGGTACAGCCTGCACGGACACAGTGTTCTGGCCAGGAAGAAAGGGCCCAGGGTGCACCTTTAGTAAATGATACTACAGTGGAGCAAGGAAGGCACCCAAGCAGGGAGACCCATTCCCCCTAAATATCAGAGGTCCTATACTTGGTAACTACATAAAAGTAAACACCAGGATGGTAGGGAAAGCCAGGGGAGGGCAAATACATTCTCACTATTCATGTGGAAAAAAAATGTTATTTCTGAGTCTTCCTACAGCACCACCTCTCCATTTTATTTTACACTACTCAAGGTGCACTCATTTTCCTACAAATGATTTGAGTTTGTCCTTCATTATAGCAGAGTAGTCCATTGTGTGTAAATACCACATTTTCTTTATCCATTCATCTGTTGATGGACAGATAGGCAACTTCCAAGCTTTAGGGAATATGAGTTGTTACTATAAACATGGGTATGCATGGATCACTGCAATATGATGGTTTTAACTTCTCCGTGAAGATATCTAGAAGGGGAATATCTAGGTCAAATGGGATTGCTATTTTTTTTAAGGAACCTCATAATATTCTTCTTTCTTGGACTGTAGTGGTCAAGCTTAGCTTTATTCTGGCTCCTCCATGTAGTAAAAGCTCTCTTCCCACCTTCCACTCCTATCGTCCTTCTCTCACAGCTTCTTCACACTTTTATTTTACTGTGAGGTGTTTCCTCACTGGAACAAAATAATCTGTAATTCTCACCCTGAAGTCTTTTTTTTCATATGAACTGTCTGTATGTATCCAAATATTTATCCTCGAGCTGTTGTCTGATTATGGCTTCACTATCACCAGAATGTTGGCAAAAGTCCAGGCCATGTCTCCATGACTACTGTTTGCACTGAGTACTTATTTCCTAATATTCCTTGAAACCCGTCACTCTACTCACTCTTTGGACTAGGCTATAGAAAAAGCATTTCATTCCCACTCTTATCTGGTTTGAAAGGCTTATTTCAGCTTTCTTGTCTGTGTGACAGATTACAAGTATAAGACTACCAGAGGAGAGTCCATAACACTGGTTCACAATAGCCAAGAGGTTCCATTCCTTCTGTTAGGAAGTTTATCTTCAACACAGTGTCAAGAAGGATACTCAGGTGTTATGGCTGTGTCTAGATATCCCCCAAAAGCTTCATACGGTCATAGGTGGGGCTTTTTCAGAGGTGGCTGGATCTAGAGTGTGTGACACTGGGATTGATTCATGGTGCAATGCTAGGCTCAAGGGCATTAGGATTAAGGGTGTAAGTGCTACCTGTCCTAAGTAGTCTGAATAAAATAAAAGGGCAGAAAGATGTTGTTAAGGTCCCTTGTTGGCTTTGCTACCTTCTGTCCACCATGAACTATTTCTCCTCTGTGACACCTCTCTACCATGTGCCATTCTGCCTTGAAGCCAGCCAACTGAAACCTCTACAAGCTGTGAGCTAAATAAACGTTTCTCCATTTAACTTTGGGTGTCAGGTATTTTGTCTCAGCAGCAAATAAGTAACTAAGATAGCAGCGAAGGAAGCTGCTAAGATAGATTGGCAGTGTTGGCATCAGCGGAAGAGTACATGGGAGTGGTAGGTGTGGCTGCCATGTTTATTGCCCCCAAAATAGTCACAAGGGACCTTTTTGTGATGAAAGAAACTTTAAGGTACATATACCTTTCTACATATCTGAAGTTCAGTTGACTTAAGAATGTAGATAAATACATAACCACACACACACACACACATACACACACACACACTACATCTGTGATGTATATAAGATGTGGAGAAGATCAAAGGCATTTGTGAGGACAAGGATCCACTAGAAGCATCTTCTTGTTGCTTCCACATTTCCCAATTGTGTCAGATTCCCTCCTGATGAGTTCCTTCCCTAGTGGCAGTGACACTCTGAGGGTGACCTGGAACATGATACTTGCCAATTCTCATGGCTAGGTCTTTCACTGAATACAAATACCTTCTCAGATGTCACCTCTTATAAGAATCCCTCCTGACCACTGGCTTGCCAATGTTTGGCACTGCCAATGGCTGTTCAGCCTCAGCCAGACTCCATTCCATTCCTTGGTATTAATTTCCTCATAACACACATCACCAGCTGATGTCACACTTTCAGTATTCCCTAGTTAATGGGATTTCTGTCCTGCACTGTTGCCTCTTTTCTGCTGTATCATAAACACCATCACCAGGAGGACTTGGCTGTTCTGTGGATGGGAGCCCAGGACAGGGCCAGGTGCATTGCCAAAGCCAGACATAGGTTTATGTAACTCCTTAGTTCCATGAACTTAATCTGCCTTCTATACATTTGAGGAAGAGGTGGCATGGCCCAATCGAGGTTACTCAGAGAGTAGTAAAAACTGAACATTTTATTTGCATCCACAGTCCTTTGCCTTCAAACACTCACTCGGATTTGTCTTATTTTGTTTGGGGTTTTTTTGTTTTTTTCAAAAAAAATTAAAAGTAGTTGATGTCCACTGTTTCCCCTCAAGGGAAACAGCAAAAGCAACTGTATATTCTGCAAAGAATATAAATATTTCTTAGTCATGAACCAGAGATTTTCAAGTAATTCTCAGGAATCCTCAAGGAATTACAGACCCTGACCTTCCTCCTTCCATGGCAAATTCAGAGACACAAAGACTACTGCACACACAACTTCTACAGATGAAAACTTGAGGGCCCTGTTCTCCCTTACACATTGCTGCTTATGCTAAGCTTCCTTCCCTTGGCTTACAGAAAACTCACACTGAAAAATAAGACTCACGTCTAACATAAAGTCCTTGGGACAATTAACCAATTTCCTTCCCCCAGTACCACCATTTTCTTCTATTTATTTTCTCTTCTAGTTATTTTCTCTTCTCTGTTCTGGCTCTTAACTTGTATTTCAACTGTTCCTTGTTCCTAGTTCTGTTACCACATCTCTGCCACTATATTGCTGCTGTGTATTTAGTTGTATACACAGTAACCATCCTAGATTTGAGGAACAGTCATGTCCCAGATGCCTTATATGCTACAATTAACTCACTTAATCATCCCAATAAATTTGTACAGTCCATATCCATTCACCATTTTAAGCACTAAAAAAGCTGAGTCTCAATGAGGTTAAATAACTTGCCTCTTGAGGACACAACTCACCATAAGCAGCCTGATTTCAAAGTCCAGACCATTTCTTTATTTCACTGTAAGTCCCTTTTGGACCTACTTGAAATGCAGTATGGTGAGAATGCATAGGTACAACAAGAGATACAGAAGGACAGAAACAGGATAGAAGAGGTAAGAGCCTGGGCTTTGGAGTAAATTTTCTATTTCAGTCTTTAAGATGTATGAGCAAGTTGTTTAATCACTGTAAGCTTTACAATTCCCTCCTTCAAATAAAGGTAAAGTAGCATTGTTCTCGTAAGGCTGATGTCAGATTAAATGAAAAGTATATTCTCCCTGTGTCTAATCAGCAAATGAGAGGCAAATACACCATCTACAAAGCCACCCACAGGGGTGTGAATGTGTCTGCTGGTGTGTAAGCATGCAGAGCACCTCCTGTCAGGCTCATGAGCCTCTACATGCAGAATCTCTTAAAGTACAACACACTAGGAGCTTTGGGCTGATCTGATGAGCTCAATTTCAAGTGTGAGTCTCCCAGACGCTCTCAAATTAGCAACTCCCAGCTGCTGCCAGGCTAGGATGTGTGTGAGTGCCTCTAACCCTAAATTTCCAAAACACATATTCTTCCCATTAAAATACCAAACATACACAGAAGTTGTATTTCTCTTTTCTCAATGAATAAAATAAACAACTCTTCCATCTCTGCATTTTATCTCTCCACCCACGTGTGAGATAATTTCTAATCCGGATTAAAACTTCCCACAAAGTCAGTGCTATCTTTCTTTGTACTATCAAAAGCTGCCCTTATGGTCTTCAAGGAATTACAAATATTTCAGGCTTTGAAAGCACTATGAGTTCTTTAAATTTTGGAAGTCTGTGGCCTGTATGTATGACTATTTTGAAAGGTTTGAAATAACTGTCTGCAGGTCCATTGCCCTGTGAAAGGGGTTAAGGAGCATTTTTCAAAATAGAGAAATACTAGTGCAAAGGTCTCACCTCCAACATGTTTGAGGTGCAAACGGAAAAGCCAGTGAGAAACTCCTGGGTTTTGATTCTCATTTTCTCTCTCTACTCAAATTGGCATATCATTAGGTAAACCCAGCGGAGCAGGTAGTTCTCTATGCACACAGATCTGGTATGGACCCATCACAGCAGTACTTGGCCAGAACACATTTTAATTATTATCATCCAAGAATCGAATCTCTACCAACAAACAAAATTAAGGGATCATTTGCAAGCTGTGCAAAAATTCATCTGAGGCATGAAATTTAGTACCATCCTCTCCAGACCTATTCCTGGCTGTATTGATTCTATGGGTCTGGGACGGATACTCCATTTGAACCCATCCTTCAACTGACCAAGGTTCTATGATTCCCTGAACACATCTGAAGAACACTATTAACCACTCACGGATCTATAAAGATGTCAGCAAGCAGAACTTCCATTCAGGGCCAGAGAGGAGAGTGAAACTAAGAGTTCACCAGAGGAGGTTTCAGACCCAGTGAGCTTCCCAGTTTCCTTCCCATTTCTCCCCAGTCCCTGAGTTTGGAACTGAACTTGAAAGAAAGGTGAGGTTTGAAAATTAAATACAGATCTCTCAAGACTGACTCCTCCAGGCCTAATGGTGCATAGCTGAAATCCTAGCACTCTGGAAGGCTGAGGGAGGAGGTCCACAAGTTTAAGCCTAGCCTGGGCAACTTAGCAACTTATTGAGACCTTGACTCAAAATTAAAAAGGCACAAGGATGTAGTTCAGTGCAAAGGCCTTGGGTTCAATCCCCTATAGGCAAAAAAAAAAAAAATGAAAAAGAAAGAGAGAAAAAAAGAAATAGAGAGAAAGAGAAAGAAAGAGAGAAAAGAAAGAAAGAAAGAAAGAAAGAAAGAAAGAAAGAAAGAAAGAAAGAAAGAAAGAAAGAAAGAAAGAGAAAGGCAGAGAAAAAAAGGCAGGCAGAAAGGCTTCTTCTTTGGGTACAGGGCTGATGTGAGACAGGGAGGATGGGGAACAGGAGAAGGAAGGACCCACAGCACCAAGTAATTGGATCTAGACTGGATGACACAAAATTTCCCTTTGTGTGGGAAGGTAGTCTTCCTATCTCTAACGTGGTCCACAGTTTTTCCACCATTTCTTTTTTCTGATTCTGAAAAGTGACTTAAAACAGCTAGTACAATTTTCCTTCTGTTACTCACCAAACTTGAGCCCCACTTTTAGCTTTAAATGGTAGAGATATCTTGACCTGGCTACTGAGGCCCTCAGAAAATTACTTTTTCTAGGATACAGATCTGATGCAAGAAGAAAAAAACTGTTGCCAAATCCAGTGAACCTCTTGGCTTCTTTAGAATAGCAGTACAGAGATAAAGACTTTGAGTTGACGGTGGCATAGCTGGGTGAACAGGACTCAGCTCCAGCAACTGACTGCCTCAGGCCTCACTAGCTGACCACCCTTGGGTAAGTTCATGAACCTCTCTGTGCTTTCATTTCCTCATTAAATCCCAGTTCTTACCTTAGGGGCCGTGTAAGGTTTAAATGAGTCCATTCATCTCAAGTGCTTAATATTCAGGATGTATTAGGTGCTCAGTAAATATTAACAATCATCACAAGCAACGGAAGATAATGCTCATAGAGTATGGGTCCCCTCAGCAATTTCATGCACAATCAGTAGCTCCCATCTTTCTGTGCCCCACTAGAGCAGGGGCTGTTGCTGGCAGCTGTGAGTTGCATCAGTCCAAAGCCTTAACATCAACCTGTCTCCCTTTCCTTCCCCAGAACTTGAGCACATGTGCAGACTCTGAGCTGAGACCATGTTATCTGTACACATTTTAAACCCAAGTCAATTACCTTTACATGTACACATTTTAAATATATTTGAAAATATATGGAAACAATTGACTCCCTGGAACTGAAATTAGGCTTAAAGATTCCTTCTCTCTTCCCATCTCCCTCGCTGACTTTCCTACACTTTGTCTTTCCCATTCTCTCTCTTCCATTTCCCCTCTCTCTCTCCCTCTCCTAAAACAGAATTATAATTATCAATAAGAAAATTACTAACAGTTGAATTTCCTATCATAAACATTTTCATTTTATTTCCTATGGTTCCCTCAACCACCCATGTAAACAGAATCAAGAAACTGTACTACTCTAGCGTTACGGTTTATAGGTAGGTGTACCCCCAGAGCTTCATGTGATCATAGGTGAGTGTTCTAGGAGGTGACTGGATTATGAAGGCAGTATAGCTGGCTTGCTGTTCAGAGGTGGGATCTGGTTAGAGGAGGAGTCACTGTGGGTGTGGCCCGGGGGGTTTCTTTCCCTTCCGAGCTCCTTCCTTGACTCTGCTTCCTGTCCACCATGCCTTGAGCAACTCTCCTCTGCCATGCCTCTTTGCCACGCTGCCATGTCTTAGAACCAGAGGACTGTAGACTAGCCCTCTGTAAATAGTGAGCCAAAATAAACCTCTCCTCCTTTAAGTTGAAGGTTTCAGGTGTTGTGTTGAAGCAACCAAGAAAGTGACTGAGACACATAGTAAATTAACCAGATATATGTTTCTAACTGCCGATCCCTGAAATCCTTCTATTCCTTCCCTACTCTTCCTCTTCCTGAGCTGCATACCAGATATATGTAAGGCTGAACATCCTGGAAAATAAATGAAAAAAATAGATTTTCCCATGGAGAAGTAGTGACCCTTGGAGCCAATGTTCAGTGAGATAAGCTAATAATCAGCTGTATTCACAGCTCCTTTAGTTTGGTGCCCTTTTCCAACAAGGCAAAAAAGGTGGAAATCCCTGTACTCTTGCCCTGGGCTGTACCTGTAAGTCTGACACTTCTAAATGGAACCTCAAAGGCCTATACGGAGGGTCAGTGAGAAATGCTACAGAAGTCACCTGAAGACACCATGAGAAGAGCTGTGTAGCTGCAGAACCCCATGAACTTCAGAGGGAAAAGACAGGTGGAGAGGAAAGGGGAAAAGAGAAGCTGAGATCACAAAGCCTCATTCTAATGAGAACAAAAACATTTCCTAGAAATCAGGATGAGAAGCCAGCTTTTACGAGTTCTGGCATTTCACAACTTCTAAAGATGTGCAGGTGGTTAAAACGAACTTTTTACTTCTTAAACAATGTCTACCTAGCATCTGGATTCACAAGAGTACCAGCCCTGCTCCTCCGGCTCAGGAAAATGATCACCCTAATAGTCCTTTGCACTAACTTTTCATAAACACTATACAATGACCTGGCTCTCTGAAAACTTAGAGATACCAAACTTCATGGCAAATTTTATTTGCCAAAATCTCCCTGAGGTACGTTGTTTTATGATGTCAGTGTCTGGGATTACAGGAAAAAAAAGAAAAACTTGAAATTTTGAATTAATGAAGAAGAAATTAAATATAGTAGCTTATACTTTCCAACATTCTTCTATTCTGTGACTTTAGTATAAGAATTTCAGTAGATATTTTACCATTCTGGTAAAAATATTTTATCACTTTTCTAGAACCAGAGTTCAAAATAGGAAGAACCCAAATGTAATGATATATATACTAGATCAAAACCATATTCAGGTCTATAAATTCAAGTTTCTTACTAAATGCAAATTAGAATTTTTTTCTGTTATTAATGCTTTTCACAGTATATTTACTTTAGTAAAACTCTGAATTAAAAAGAAAGAATTTAACTGAAAGAAATAATATGAAACATTAGAAGATATTTACTTTTATATCCTTTCCCTAGGGCAATTTTCTTCTAGAAACTTCTAGAAATTTCATAGGTAGGCAAAAGTATCTTCTTGTTTCTTAACTTGTATCACCAGGATGGGCAGCACTGAAAATGGTAAAGAACAATAAGATTTCTATTTCACGTAGTGACCCTCAAATTAAACAGCTTGCTGTCGAGAGTCATCTCATGATATTCATAGTTCAGAAATCTCCCCTGCATGTTACAGAGTCCTACACAAAACTAGAGGGGCTGGCTGCCCAAGGAGAATGCAATGGATTTGCTGTTTATATCCACACTGGGCTCCTTTTCAACTGTTTTAATTTCTAAAATAAAGAGCATTTTCCAAGCTCTTTGAGGAAGTTGGACTGCTGGATGATTTCAGTGACATGTGATGAGGACCTGAGTTCTCCATTTTAGTCACCACATTAGCATCATGGTGTGACAATAGCTCTACTGTCCTAAATACAAACTTTCCAAAGCTTTGGCTTCATCTGCTGCTTTCTGAACAGGAACTGTGCAGTGCAGACCTTTCTCCTTTCTGAAGTGGGCGAGGGGCCTGTGCTGTATGTGGCTTCAGTAAATATCTCTGTTTGGTTTGATTTCCCACACTTTAGAAAATTCATTCTACTCTTCATGCTACTAAAATAAAACCTAAATTCATTACTTTTTTGATTCCTTTTATGTTTTTAGGCAGAATTTTAATGTTACAGGAATAAGCAGAACTTCAGATGAAAGGCCAATAACTGTACTCCCACCAAGAGAGATAAATTAAAGGGTAACATACTAATTAGGCAGAAACTGAAGCCAAAAGCATCTTCTGATCTGGGTATTATTCATCACCCAATAAAGACCAGAAGAACTGCAATGCAAATGAAAGTTTTGATAAATATATACATTTCAAAATGAATGGATCATTTTTCTCCCATACAAGTAGAAAGTGGCAGTAGAGAAAATTGTTCAGAGATAATAGATAGGTTAGGGTTATTTTATTTCAGACTTTACCCTAGAGAAAGAGACTGGAGAGTTGCCTAATCCTGGTATCATGTTTCCGGCTCTGCCAGGAAGAGATAGATCATAATAGATAAAAATGGAAAATATTGTGAAAAATCAAATACTTCTAAGAAAGACAAAATGCAAGACCCAGCTGCAATGAATGTTAAAGGAAGTGAGTGTCGCAACTCAATGAAGTTCAGGACATATATTTAAACATGTTTTCATGAAGGAGCAGGGGCTACTGAGAACAGCACCCTGAGAAAGTCAAAGACCCCTGTGCTCTACTCAGCAGTATCATGATCTTCCAGGGCAGGATAGTTCTCAGCACCTCCCTTAAGGAGGTCTAAAATTTCTTACCATTTCTAGAGATCCTACCCAGAGTCAATCCTTCATGACACTTAAAATCAGTTCTTTACCTGACTCTCAACAGCAAAGTACAAGTTCTTCTCCAAACTCAGACATAATTTAACTTACTCTTCTCCCCATGAAATAGCTACAGGTTTTTTTACTTCTTCCAATAGAATAACTCTCCAAATAGTAAGTGATCTTTTTTTCTTACACAAATTCCCCTGCTAAGGCCTCCAAGAAATATGCAGTTATAGCCTCCATTTCTTCCCAAGAAATTGCACACAGCTGAAATTGCAAATGGCATAAGGTTCCCTACTGAAAAAATGATTCAAGTGCTTGCCTGTTTAATGTCTTCTACCTCCCTAAAAGCTCTGTAAAAGCAAAACCCCTACCTGCCCCAGTCATAGCTAACCCAGGGTAAGCACTGAATATGTGTTTGCTAAATGTCTGGATCACGGAGTGAATGAATGCATCAACAAATTCTATTCAGGGCAGAATTTGTCTTTTCTCATAACCCCATCTGTTTTGTTATCAGAGGGACATACACTTCCCAGAGAAGTGGACAAGTTAGTATTGGGAGCTGGGGCCTTCATTGAGGGAACCAGTGTTCTTGGAAAAACATGATAGTGGCACAGGAAAAGGAAGTGTAGCCATCATTTGTTCCGAGGGAACTAAGCCTAAATCAAACATGTCTGACAACTCTGATGGGCTCCAAAAACAAATATAGAAATATTTATTACCCCAGTTGTTAGGCAGATTTAGAAGAAGCAGACTTCTTTGGGTCCTCTTTTATAAACAGTTAGGTACAATATTCTTCTTCAAAAGCACATTTTTGTAATTGTAAAGAATCTTGAGACAGTCTGGTAGAAAAAAATAATAAAAATAGTAACATTCCTTGAAACGTACCTTTCTGTTGACCCACAATTCTCATCAAAACATTTTTAAATAAAAGAAATTAGTATTTACTTTAAAAGCATGACCACTCAAATCCAGGCAAGAGGAACTTTCCTGAAGAAAGTTCGCAATACTGCTCTTGGGCCTGAAGCAGGTATGGAATGTTCATCGCAGGCATTGGCACCTGGCCCACCTGAGTGTCGGCAGCCACTCCACACCTGGAACCCAGCCACCAGGCTCGTCATCTCCTGCCAGGGTCATGGTCTTCCCATGACAGAAGAAAAAAAGAACCAAAGCTGTGATCTAGTAACAATAATAATGTTTTACATCTTTGTATAATTAACAGTAGATAATGAGCTTCTACATAAAGATAATGACAAACCTATGAGATAGGCTAAGCATTATAAATCCCTGTTTAATAGAAGAGTAGAATGGATCTAGGAAAGGGAACATGGTTTGCTTACCATCACTTGGTAATCAAAAGTCTACAGCCTCAAATCTAAACCTCAGAGGGGAGTGTATCTTATTCACCAATTACAATTGCATATTCACTACCATCTCATTTTACTCAAGATGATACCAAAAATTAGATTCATGATCAAGAACATCAGCATTTATCTTGACATACCATAAGTCATAGTGAAAAACCAAGTGAAATGAAGCAATTCAAAGGGAAATGTTGCTTCATATGCCTGTGTTTCAGTTTTCTCATCTGTAATATGAAACCATCAACTAAAGAATCAACTTTCTAGACTTGTTGGGAGGCTTACAGCCCCTGTAGAGTGCTAAGCCCTGCATCTGGGGTGGAGCCAGTGATTAATGAAGGTTAGCTCTTATCCTAAATGAGATCCTGCACACAGTGGAAACAAGAAACACTTAGTTTACATCTGTTCTCTTATGAGCTTTCTAGTCTGAGATGAATCCAAATGTAAAATGCAGATTGACTATGTCAGTAAGCTATTATCATGTAGATCATAGGACCTTTTTTAAAACATTGTACCTAAATTTAAAGAGACTGCACTATAAGAATAGACAAATGCTTGGAACCAAACTGATAGGGCAGCTCTTGTAAGCCAGCTCTGCTGCTCCTTTCATGTGGGACTCCGAGATGCTCCAACCTTCTGGTTCTAATCCCATATTCTTTCCACTGTGCATGCTTAGATGTGATCCTTTCCCACTTCCTTTTATATTGAGGAGTGATGCTGAAGGCAGCTGTCTTCCTCTTCTTTTCTGAGAAATCCAGCAGTACAGAAACTTGTTTAAGTTAACCCATCACTTTCCAAACTTACGTAAACCCAAAGCTTTTAAAAATATTAATATAGGGCTAGGAATTTAGCTCAGTGGTTTTGCTGCCTGCCTTGCAAGCGCAAGGACCCTAGTTCAATCCCTGGTACCCCCCCCCCAAAAAATTAATATCATTCCATAAACACAATATGAGAAGTAATGCTCTAGTATACAGAATACAGTGAAAGTTGGGACTCTCTTGGTTGCCATCAAAAATTAACACTAGTAAAAGGGATATTCTCACCTACAAATAGACTTGTGACTTGAATCCAAAGAACAACCCTTTGATTGGCTGGATTAGTTCCCAAGAACATGGCAAAGCCTTAGTCCCAAGCTTCACTCAAAGCTGGCTTTAGAATCCCTCCAGGTATCTAGTTCTGCAACATAGTAGACCAAGTCATTATGGAAAACTTAATGCAATGAAGCAATAGAAATCTTAGATAAAACAGCAGAGAAAGTTAAAATCTTAACTATGCACAAGGAAGAAAGTAAAAATCAAAGGTCCTAGAAATGAAGAGGGAACTTGAAAGCTGTATCTACCAGCACTGGGACTGAAAATCGTGTCCTGAAAAGAAGAGGAGAGAAAAGAGCTACGGGTGGGAGTGGGGGGATTCTGATGGCTTGGGATTGAGTTTCCCAGGGATGGGGACCAAGTTTTTAGCTCATCTGAAGTAGAATGTTGATTCTAGGATATTTCCATAGACTCTGAATTAACCAAATTTCCCCATTCAAGTTCTCCTTTACTCATCAAGTCAATATTGCAAGGAAGATTATTTATGCTCAGAGATTTTATGGAGAAAAATAGGACCCCACAAAACATTACAACCCTAACCCAATATGATGTACATGTTGAAAGACTGCATTCACTGCCTCTGTAGTATGTAGTCCTCAAAATGAGAATGTAATGTAACTTTCACCCAGCCTAGTTAAAGGCTGGAGTAGTCCCATCAGCAAGTAGAGAACTACTCCAGCAAACCTTCCTTAAACCAGGGCAGAAGGACATCATTCTCACTGGAAATATATGCACAATAAAGAACTTTAAAACACAACAACAAATGCTCTATTATACCCAAACTCAAATAAAAACCAAGAAGATAAAGCCAGGAAAATACTCAAAGAGAACCATACTTTCAAGATGTTAAAATAAACATATGAAAGAAAGAATGGATCTCAAAAATATGAATATACCATCTCTCTGAATGTCAGTTAAAGTCTTGAGTTCAAATCTTACCTGTGCCTCTTTAGAAGCTGAATTTCCTTTGAACAGGACCAAAAAAAATCTTTGGGAACCAACATGTACACCTCTAAGCAAATGATATGGTATAATTTTTACTAAAATATCTTACAAATTCTAAATCAGCAGCAAGATTTACTCTTCTGCTCATGAAAGAATCCTAAATTCTCCATGATCTAATAATTCCATATAGTGTAGCATGGATACCACATATATCAACAAATTTGAAGATGATTTAATGTGACCCCAGAGTTCCCATTATAAAATTTGTATAGCCCCATTTTTTGTCATGCACATAATAAATCATCATATTAGTCACTGGTTTTTTTAGGACAAGCTATTAAAGCAATAGAATTCTTAATTAATTTAGTGCAGAGTTTATCAGTTCTGTGTACAAAGCTTACTTAGAGCTCACTACATCACTCGAGTGTGTGGTTGGATAAAGTCAGCTCCCATGGAATAAACCTTATCTCATGGCCTGCAGTTTCCAGAAGCAATTCTTCCTAAGTTGGAGATTTGTTATCTGCTGGCTCCTTCGTAATGTGCTTCCTGGAATAGGTCAAGAGTAGATGAGTCAAAAGCTTCTGCAGAATAAACTCAGCACTAATAGAAAAGGGTTACTGTGCTACCATGAGACTCTCAAGGATCTGAATGTACATGTTGAAACTTGAACTCCAGTGTTTAGAAACAGTGAACATTATAATTAAAAGACCAATTTTTGAGCTATCCCTATGTTTATAAAACTATAGAGCCAGAAGCATTATATATGGTATGTAACTATAGAAAATAACTTACCAAAATAATAATCATACCCATATAATCATTTTGCTGGTGCACATTGCTTTCTACTTTCAGTTCATGTGCAAATCTTGTCCCAAATAGAAAGTTTAGAATGTGTAAGATTTAAAAGCTTTTGCATCTCCTCAGTACCATTTGAGCAACAAAATGATTATCTTAACACTTTCTTGTTGCAAGGGAATTTGGGGTGGAGGTCCCAGCTGGTCTCAAACACTTTGACAAATTGTCAAATTTGTGTTTCAAATGACAAACCTGTGTTTCATCCTTTGCGCTGCCCCTCCCTAACCCCACACAACAGAATGATTTATTTTCCCTTTATTTTGGTACTGAGGATTGAACTCAGGACCTTGCACTTTCGAGGCAGGCGTGGTGCCACTAAGCTAAATCCCAGCCCAACAGAATGATTTTTATAGAAAAGATCAAACTAGGATTCTTAGGAGAATGGTTTTCCTCATTGTTGGTTTTGTCAGGAGTAAAGAAAAGGCAGATTTTGGTGCATCCATTGTTTTCTTGGCCCCGAATCATACTCCTTACACTCCCAATTCACCCTCTCCCCTGGGCTCAGTGTCCCTCAGATGACTTCATCTTCCTTTTGACCAAAATCTAGAGGCCATCAAGGACAATTCCCTCATCTGCCTTTCCCTGCACTTCTGCACTGATCTTAGCCTCCTTGCCCCCTTTCTCCTCCATAAGATAGGTGTATTTTGTATATAACTCCCTTGACCTGGACCCTTGACTTTTTCCCTCCCATCTCCTTTGAACTGTGTCCCAGAAATTACTCCTCTGGCCCTATATCTCCATTCTGTCAGAAATTGCTACTGGCTTCTTGTCTTCCACTTAAAAGCCACATTGGTCTTCCCTATACTATATTTGTTTGTTGTTTGTTTTTGGTAGCGGGGATCAGACTTGGGACCTTGTGCTTGCAAGGCAGGTGGCAGAACCACTGAGCTAAATCCCTGGCCCTATTTGTATTTTGATATATTATATATATGTATGTTTGTATATATTCACACTATCAGGTTATCTTCTCCCTTTCTTATTGCTTCCACATTCCTCCCTGGCCTTGCTTTTTTCCCTAGCATCCCACTAAGGAAACTCTCCGAACAACCACCTGGAGCAATAATCTTGCTAAACTGTAGGGCACATATTCAGTTGCTATTTACCTTGGAACCTGCAGATCAACAATGCAAAGCTAACATCATCTCACTAATTATCAATACTTGCTCTTAAAAATATGTCCTTTGGTTTCCTAAGCTTAGTTCCATCCAGCTGCCTTCTTTTCTTTTCAAGCTCTGATCTTTGCTGTCGTTTGCCCATTTCTCTCCTTGTTTCTACTCTCAAACTGTGCAAAGATCCTACTTGGCCTCCTCTCTATTCTCTTTTCCTCACAAATGATGCATGAATTCTCAGCTTCAGCTCTTACTTCCCTACCGGTAGTACTAAGATTTATTCCCAAAGTCTTGCGATTTCTTCCAAAGTCAAGGGCAGATTTTCAGTTGGTGCCTCCAGTGGTCAAGAGCACTCCAGGATTCATCCGTTCCAATTCTGATTCCATCCTCTCCCGAATAAGCTCCTGCTCCTTACGCTCTTCCAGCTTTTGCCAGTTGCAATCTGTCTGCCCCATCTCCCAGGGCCTACACCTAGGAGGAATCTTGAACTCCTCCCCTTTCGTCCCTGTATGTCAAATCTAGATGACACACAAACACGAGTATCCTGTTCTTGCCATGTTACCTGT
Source organism: Heterocephalus glaber (assembly GCF_000247695.1). The sequence continues at coordinate 23,581,493 of NW_004624745.1, forward strand.
GTTCCCATCTCTAGTTTCTTCTACTCTCAGTACATTTCAATTGACTCCAAACTTACTCTGTGGATGCACAAATCATGTCTCTTGAGTGACTCATCAATTCTTTATAAGATCTAACCCTGTCTCCTTAATTTTGCACAAAGCTCTATAATTTGGTGTTCAGTTTTGCAATCTTAGTTCCCATAATCTCCTGTGTAGCCCTCAAGTTCTTCCTTATGTCCACTTGTGTTCCTCTATTGCCAGGACTTTAAAATGGCCTTTCCACTAGAAATGCTGGCTCTCCACATGTATGAATACTTTTTGCCTTTAAAAGTAAGGTCAAATAATTCTTTTCCTGCAAAGCATTTCTGCATCCTCTCAGGGGGTTGTAATCTCATGTCTTTTGTATCCCACATGACTTTCCTATCCTCATAGCATGTAACTCGACTCAACTTTGTTTTGTATTACACTCATGAATGCACTTTCCAGTGCTTCCCAGTGCTGGACTAGAAAGCTTTAGAAATAGAGACTATGCTTGATTTTCCTCTGTGCATCTCCTTACAATAAGTTATGCTTATTAGAAGCTCAATGTATATGCCATTTGCAGTGGTGGCTAAGAGTCAGGCTTTAGACTCAAAACTAACGTTGTGGGATTCTGATTAGATTAACTCATGATCTCTAAGCTTTATTTTATACATCTGTGAAGTGCAAATAATAGTAGGGCTATTTCTGAAATTGGTTGAGAATTAAGTGAAAGAAAATGCACATAAAACCCTTTACATAGTACCTCCTACATTTTATGTTGTATTATTAAGTTTATCGTGAGAGTGTAGAAATGGTTTATCTTAGTTTTTAGGCCTATTTTCATAAACTATTTTTTTATCTGGACAATTGGGTAATAGGTATCAACAGCTTTAAAGAATGTGCATGATATTTCTAGTTACTTATCTCAAAGAGATAAATGATGTTCCATGCGATGATTATTATGAGAAATTCAGATGTCTCAGGAAAGAAAGCAATTTACATTTCCAGCAGGAAGAAATTGGTAAATTTTGACACATCTGTAGGAAGGGACATGAGGCAGCTCTTATATTTCTTCAAAAGAAAATGCTTATGACATAAAAGTCAAAGCATAAGGGGCAAACAGCTTTTACAATGAAATCCTCTTTTGTGTGCATATGTACAAAGAATGTGTGTGAGTGTGTGAACATGTGTGGATATATAAGAACACAAAGAAATGCTGACATATATATATTATTTGGTTTCAAGAGACTTTTGTTTTCTTGGGTACTTTTTGCTGTTATGAATGTTTTTCTTTAAACTTTGAACATATGTATTTTTGGTAGCCAGAAACAGATATTACCAACTATGTCTTCGATCACTGCCTAAAAACAAATGTAAAGCACTATTGAATAACTCCTTTCCCTGGGCCTTGCAAACACAGCCACTGTTAAACATCCATCCTCTGAGCTGTAGGTAAAACAAATTTATGATGATGAAATCAAGGTAAAAGGCATCAAGGAAAGATAATGTCATGAAGCTCATCAGAGGCTGTTGCAAATCTTCAGTGCAGAAGACAGCATATTTTGTGTCCAGGCCAGGGTTCTGAAGCTTGTTGGAAAAAAGAGAGTGCTGTTGGTGACTACTTGCTCTGGGTGGTCCCATCAGAAGAATGGCTACTTCCCAGCATCACTATGGAAGGAGCACTGGACTTTAACCACATCCCAGGCCATAACTATGTCCAGAAATGGAGAATTCTTAAAGCATTTGCTGACTTCCAGAAGGCAGAATAAGATGAGAACAGAAAGGGAAAAGAGGAAGTTTCCCTTTTTATACAACATGTTTTGACGTTAGTTATCAAATCAAATTGATGATTGGAACTTGAGTTAAAAAATAAGAACTGAAAGCAAGTGATGTATATGTAAAAATTACACTCATTTTAAAAACTTCAAATTTTTAAGATCCTGAAATGACAAGTAATTTGCATGGAAGGTGGTTACCCTCTTCAGATGTGAAAGCTGACTAGCAAGTAGCCTGGAAGATGATAAGGTTTTGTGCTTTCTTTCTGCCAAGGAACAATGGACAAGCATGTCTCTTCTTTCAAAATCTCTTTAGAAAAAGAAGACTTAAAGCAAAGGAACAAGTTGAACAAAGCTGCCATGAAAAATCTAGCACAACAATTATTAAAATGCAGCATGGGAACTTGCACATAACAAGTCACAGCACCCTGTATCCTGTCTTGAGTGATAGTTAAGGCATGAAAACTGTAAGGGGAAACATGCAAACCATACCATTTGCAGTAATCAGGGATGACACTTCCCTGACCTCCATGATGAGCTTCAGTCATTTGTCAGGCATTTATGTATTTACTTATCTAGGCTTCCTGGACGTGATGGTTCTTTCTCAACTCATATCAAAAGCAAGGAGAGCAGTCACTGGGAAACATAACTCAAAATCCAATTTGGAAGTGTGTATTTCCAACTTGACAGAGCCACTCATGGCTCATGTCCTGTTGTTCAAAACACACCCCACCTATTGGCTTCTTCTGTGAAAGTCAGGGAGGGAAGGAGCTGGGCACACAGGGAGCAGGCAGGCAGGCCCCTGGGGTCCTCAGATTGTTTCTGAGATGAAGGAGTGGCTATTCTACCGCCCAAGAGGTGTGGGGTCAGCAAACGGCAAGTCAGGAGTGAGGAAGCTGCACAAACAGGGAGTACTGACATCATATTCCATGTGAAGGTTTTTTGTTCCTCTTGAGCTTTAGAAAATGAGAAAGAGCACGTGGGCTGAACCCCTGAAAGATCAACTTTGAAGTGCTTTTCCCCCCTTGAGAACGTGAGATGGAGAGGAAGAAGAGAGTGTGTGGGTGTTGGGCTAGGGGCTGGGTGATAGCCTCCAGGAACTGTGAAAAAACACTTGCTGGTCCCTAGGTGTCTGAGTGATGTTAGAGAGAGAAGAAGGAAGGCAAAGGTTCAGATGGAACGCTCATCCCCAAATGAGATTGGCATGTGTGACTTTCTCTTGTTGGAGGAGGGAGGTTGGGGGATGCTTGACCAAAGAATCAAACCGAACTATAAATAATTTAAAGATCAAAATAAGGGAGAAATGGCAGGAATAGGGAAGTAGATTCTTGGAGATGGTGAAGGGGATCTGGAAAAAGGGGAAAGGGGGAAGGTAGGGGAAAGGGGACAGGTAGGCATGATTAAGATGAGATATGTATATGTACAAATTCCCCAAGATGAATGTAATTGTTATGTATCACAAACACATACTAATTTAAAAAAAAAACAAGAGTCACAATTTGGTTTTCTACTTCTATTTTTTCCAGCTTGCTTTTTTTCCTCTTTTAATTATAAAATACATGTTTTAATTACACTAAAATTACTAGAAGCTATTTCCACTGCTGAAAGTTTTAATTACTATCTAGTCTTGTTTTATGCCCTAAAAAGAACTAAAACTTAAATTTAAAGTGACCTTTAAAAAATGCCCTCATGGTTCATCTTGAAATTGGCCTTCACTTGTGGAAATGACCATTTATAGGCCAAAACCCTTTATTTAATGAATGCACAACTCCCCACACAAAGTCTAACACACAAGTGCCTGGTCCTTGATGAATCCATGAACAAACAATCTCGAAGAACAATGATAAGATAAAGGTGGAAAACTGAACTAGGTCCTCAACAAGAAAATGATGGACGTTATGTACAGGCCATTTCTGATGCCAAAGTTCCTCAAGGAATTTTCACACAGTTCTTCAGCTTCCTTGCTATAATAAAACCTGGTTGTTTTACATTCTTTCTATCAGAAAGGAGAATAAGAAAAGCAGAAACCCAAATAGGAGATAAGCACAAAAACAAAACTACATTAGTGATGGGGTTTAGCTAAGGCAGGGAAAATGGTTTTGTCTCTTAAACTGTTGTGTTGTATATTGACTAAGGCAGGATATGTATGTCTGTATCTGCTGCAATTTTGATATCCATGTTTCCTAAGAGGACATGGCATCATATGAAGAGGAGGGGCCGAGCCTAGCAGCAGGCTGCACATACCATTAGAGGCAGCACTCGGAAGCAGTGGCCTTTATGGCAGCTGGCGTTATTATAGGATGAAATGGTTCCTAATTGTGCTATTGATTTTTCCCTCTTTAATGGATTATTCTCCCAACACACTCCAAGCTGAAACATTACCACATGCCACAGACATGTTGCCAGCAATGTAGGTAAAACTGTGGATTATTAGCACATGGAGATGAGCTCTGTTATTTAGTAAGTGCAGAAACCTCAAAGAAGGGATCACACCAGCCCTGAATAAGCACATGCTAATTCCAAGCACAGACTCTAGATGGGTGCACCAGATGTTTTCACTTAATTTAGTTTTGGGAACATCCTGAGATGTAAATGTTATTATACTATTTTTGTATATGAACAACTGAAGCTCAGAAAGGTGATGGAGCAAGTGCAGAGTCACACAGCCAGTAAGAGGTGGAGCCAGGACTTCCCAGGGAAATCCAAATCCCCTAATATTGAAAATGGAGAGTAGAAAGCAGTGAGCAAACTATGCAGCTGAGAGGGCCCTGCTGGAGAAGAATTTTGTGCTTGGTTTAATGATATGCAGCTGTTGTTTTGAAATGCTTAATAATATTCAAATAAGAGCTTTCCTATATTCACTTTTCACACACAGCCTTTGTTATGGCCCTGAAATTCTTAAGCTGAACCCCTAATTGCCAGTGGGACAATAATCGGAGATGGGACATCTGGGAGGTAATTAGGGTGACATTAGGTCATGGGACTGGGGCCCTCGTGCTAGGACCAGTGAGCTTAGAAGAAGAAGGAAGATCTCTGCCTCTCTCCTCCTGTCTATGTGAGGTGTGAGATACTGTGACAAGGAGAGATCTGGAAAAGAGCCCAGATCAGAGTCTAACCATGCAGTCCCCTAATCTCGGACTTAGAACTCTCCTAGATCTGCGAGAAATAAATTCCTTTTGTTTAAGGCACTCAGTCCTAGATATTTTACCACGAAATCCTGAGCTGACCCTGTAGCTCAGGTCTACAAATGTCATAGGAATAGATACACCTCATTAGTGTGGAGAGGGAGCACGCATCAGCTCTCGAGCTTTGAGCAAGTTGGAATCAAACCCAAAACAACAGATCGTTTTTCTGTTATACCGACAAGAAGAAACTACATGCGGCTAAATTTTCCAATGGTATACTTAAAGAGAAAGAAAAGACAGCAGACAAGCAACATCCAATTTCATATTAAGAAACAAATTACTTATAATTGTATTACTTATATAGAAATTATAATTGTATTACAGAGTATGTAAAGTTGAATTTTGTCCAATTGAAATACATTTCAGTTCTTCTTGAAATGCAGTTAGGAAGGCCTATATAGCTTATTTTATGGCTTTGTTGAGTACTGGTATTTTATTTGGAAGATGTGGACATGGGAAGAAAAGGGGGACAGAGAATGGCCCTATTGAACTTGACAGCACTGTGGGCTCTTGACAACTCTCTGAGAAACCTTTCAGAATTTGCCTCAATGTCCCTATGAAGAAAGGAAGAGGGGACAAAGAGTACTGCAGTGTAGCTGCCCCAAATCTCTGGGCCACTCTGTGGTGGGCCATGGCACTCATGGCTTTGGAAAAAGCCTAGAGGAAGGAAGTGCAGAGATTTGGAAGGTTGCCATTGAGGTGGGATCCGGCCCGGCTGCCGCTGGAAGGAGAGGTGGACCAGAGTGTGTTGCAGTGAACCAAGGCATCTAATGTTAATGCCAATAGCCTTAACTCTCATATCATACCTGTGAACTCTGGGCTTTAAGGACAGCCTCATAGTCCTCGGACCCTTTCTTCAAGCCTTTGTCCCATCCATTTCACCTTACATCGTATCTATCCTACTACAACTGACTCTAATGCCATCCCTAACTCTGCCTCCATGGATCTCTTCATTCCAATTAAGTTTTGTGTCATATCTATTATCTGTCTTCCTAACAAAATTGATACCTTTCCTCAAGATAATTAATGTTATTAGTATTTTTTTTAATTTCTACAATATCCATGGCAGAGTATAGTGACACATCATATTACATTACATTAAAAACACCTGAAATGAGGGAAATGAGTAACTGATATGATGTATTTTTTTCAATTTCACTTTTTTTTTTGGTACCAGGGATCCCTGGCCATGCTGTATTTTTTTGTTGTTGTGTTTTTCTGATTAATTTTGGTTAACTTACTGCTCAATCTCAATCTCATGTCAGGTGCCCAAACTGGGTTATTACAAGGATAGAAAAGTGATCTCCAAGATAGAAACAGGAACCCAAAATACAGCTATGCCACACAGCCAGGACCTCAGATAAACCCTTCCCATCACTCAGCAGTCCCATAGTCTTCCTTCTTTGTCTATTTCTTGTGACTTTTGGCTTTTCTCCTTTCTTCTATCTCTTCAATGGACAACATAGCAACATTCCTGGACCTATCAGGCACAACACCAACCTTCAGTTGGACGGAGCCTCTCTTCCCTGTTCAAATTTTTGAGAGAGAAGCAGATTGATCAGTTTCCTGCAAGCTGATTGGTTGGTGTTGGATCAGGAAACCACTTCTGCTCCAATCATCTATAACAAACATGGTAAGGTAATAGAGTCAAGCATGGCTGGGGGCAGGGCAACTCCTTTTCAGAGACTATGGGTAGAAATACTTAGAAAACAGACCCTCTGAACCATGCTATCAGGTGTGAATAAAGATGAAATTGTCAAGACATAGGGTAATGTAGGTGAAGTGGGTCGAGCCTATGAAATACTTGAGATATGATGAAGAACTGCTAGATAGTGGTCCAGGAAAGCAGAATATACAGGAAGATTTCAAATATACCATGCCCTCCACAAATCACCTGCCACTCACTGGCAGTCAACACATCCAGCAAAGACCAGAGCCAACTAGTCAACAGGGAGTTTCTCTGTTCCTGAACACAGAAATAGGGATTCTTACAACAACGTGTCTTTGGTCCTTCTTCATTCATTCATTCATTCCTTCACTCATTTAGTTATTTCTTGGGTCCCTTATTTGTGCCAAGTCTTGTTCTAGGTTCCAAGGATATAGCTGTGGGCAAGACAGAGTCCCTGTCCACACACAGGTTTCACTCTAATTGGGGGAGACCATCAAGAACTGCCAATCACATAGACACTTGGTCAGTCAGAGAGGATGCTCTTAGACAAATAATCCAGAATAAGGAGAGAGTGATAGGAAGTGGTACCTGAGCTGGTCAGTGATATTTGATCAGACTTGTGTGAATGTGTAAGTAAGCTGAAGGCCCAAAGGAATATATTTGGGGCATAGGAAATGCTTTGTATCATAAGTGTAGAGTATAGTGACAAAGTCAATAGTAAAGACAGGGAGTAGGTAGAAATAACATCTAAGGGGTAGCCAGGGTCAGGCTAATGCACACAGTTCCCCCAACGTCATCCTTTATAGCAGCCACCGGCTAATGTTATAATTAGGACCTCAGACAAAGGTCTACTTCTAGAATATATAAAGAACTTAAAAAAATCAGACCTTCCAAATTTAAAGATCCAATCTGAAAATGGGCATCTGAAATGAACAGACATTTCTCAGACAAAGAAGTAGAAATAGCAAATAAAAATATGAAAAAATGCTCAACATCACTGGTCATTCAAGAGATCCAAATGAAAACAACACTGAGATTCCACTTCACTCCAGAAAGAATGGCTGCTATCATGAAATCAACCAATAACAAATACCGGCAGGGCTGTGGGGAAAGAGGAACCCTGCTCCACTGCTGGTGGGAGTGTAGACTGATGCAACCACTGTGGAAATCAGTATGGAGATATCTCAAAGAACTAGGGCTAGAGGTCCCATTTGACCCCACTATTCCCCTGCTGGGTATCTTCCCCAAAGAATTAAAAGAATCATACCACAGCGAAATATGTGCACCCATGTTCATAGTAGCACAATTCATGATAGCTAAAACTTGGAAGCAGCCCAAATGCCCAGCAACTGGAGACTGGATAAAGAATACGTAGGGTTCTTTTTTCAGCCATAAAGAATGAGAAACTAGAGACATTTATAGCTAAATGGATGCACATTGAGGCAATATTCTTAAGTGAAATAAATAGGACACACATGTGTAAATACTGAATAGTTTCTCTAGTGTGAGAAACTGAAAGTGTAAATAAGGACTAAAAGGTATAATAGATAATGTGAAATAGGAAGAAAAGGGGCAAAGGGGAAGGGGAAGTGAGAAGGGTAGGGAAAAGGAAAGAAGGGAATGGAATTAATATGTGAAAATGAAAAAATGGAAACAAAGTCTTTGTAAATAGGAATTGATCTGGGGTTGAAGCGAGGGCAGGGGAATGGGGAAAAATAAGAACCAAGAGAGATTATGTAAAGGTGCAAATTTCCAATGATGAATGTAATTATATTGTATACCTAAAATATACCAATAAAATTAAGAAAAAAAATTCTAGGAATGATGTAATCTCAAGCTTTTCCATAACCCCTTGCCCCTCATACTGATCAGATACAAAGCAAAATCCAAGCTCATTAGCCCAGCATTTTGAATCTCCCTTAATTCCAATCTCTCTAGTCTTCCATTGTTGCCTTACGTACTATAGTGCATGGAATGGTGTCCCCAAGAGAGATATGTTCAAATCCTAACACGCAGGTACCCATCAGTATGATTTTATTTGAAAATAGAGTCTTTACAGATAAAATAAAGTTAAAATGAGGTCATACCTGAAGTGGGCAAAATCCAATGACTAAATTGAATGACTGGTATTTTTATAAGAGAAGGAAAGGGAGATTCAGACTTGTCACATCCAGAATGGTGAGCAAGTACATTGTTATTGCTTTATAGCGTTGTGTTTCAGTAACTGGTTACAACAGTTCTAGGAATCTGACACATATAAGTGTGATCAAAACATACTTTGCATATTTAAATTTTAAAAAAATTATTAGAGTACAAGACACATTGCCCTTAATCCCCTCCAAATTCTTCCCCTTGCTTTGAACACACTTATCCCCACTTATGTTCTTGCCACTTTCTGAAGCAGTTCTGGAAGTCCTCTTTCATGTCTTTAATTGTGTTGTCATGGATGCCTCAATTCTCTCAATCAATTCAAAACATTTACCTTTTATGGTCATTTCAACTTTGGGGGAGATCTGGAAGTCTCATGGTGCAAGATCCAGTAAATAAGGAGGATAAGGACAGATTGTCATATTTATTGTGAGCCTGCCTTTCTACTGGATGGCACTCAGCAACAGCACTCACCATATATATTGTCAATCTCACAAAGATGCTCAAAGTGAACATTCAGAAGTGCTTCAGAAAGTGAAAGAACGATGGGATAGGTATGTTCAAAGTGAGGGGAATATTTTGAGGGGGATTAATTGCAATATGTCTTTCACTGTAATAAATTATTTTTTAATTTAAACATTCATCATATATTTTGATCACACCTCATATTTGTACTCCCCTCTCCAAATACCCTGTCCCCACATCTGCCTTTGTCTTCTACACCTAGCAGAAAAATTCCCCGTAAGATGCCCACAAACTGCTGCCCATGAGTTACTGGGGCAGCTTCTTTCCCTGTGACCTACAGGTTGGTTGTTTTTCTAAGTTGCAGACTTGGAAATGCACCTACAGGAATGGTCCCAGCTCTTCCCTGTCTCCAGACGGGATCTGGAATGGAGGCAGTGGGAGCCCTATTCACTGCTACTTGAGGAACAAACCTAAAGCATGGAATGGCAGACTTCTCAGGTGTGACTTGGCTCTGGCCAGGTCATCTGCATAAACATGGGGTTCTACTGTGCCCACCTAAGTAGGCCATATTTGTCTCTTGTAAGTTGCCAGGCATTGGAGGTTTTTACTCATCTGTCCTTGTAAGTGTGGGAGAGGCTCCCACTCCACAGGAAGAAAATTGAGGCATAGCAGGAATGAGCTAAAGTCACATGGAGCCTGAGTCAGCACAGTACCAGGATGTAAACTAATGACTGGCTGGCATAATGGGCATGAACAGCCTCCTGGGGAGGATGGGACTTCAGGTTGAGACTCACTGCTCTGTCCGTAAAGCACTGGAGATTCCCATGGCCAAGGATAGCAGCCATAAGTTCTCAACCTGCTCAGTCAGTATCTGGGATCCTACCTGAAGAGGATACCAGAAAAAAAAGAGAAACTCAAATATCTAAAGCCCACCCTAGACTCCTGGACAGGGACCATTTGTAACTGCACCCATGGGAAGCTAAGTCACTGAGCCCTGACTGCAGCGTCTCCTTCCTATTTTCTGAGTCAGATTGCTGCTGTTTGGGCCTCAGAATGGGACTCCAGATGACTTGATCTTAGATCTCCAGCCTCTAGAGTTACAAGAAAATAAAATTTCTGTTGTTTAAATCACTACTGAATGATGGTACAGTATTTTACTATGATAGCATGACAAACATTTTTAAAATGCCATATTTTAAAACAGGGAAAAGAAACAGTTGGAATTATATTAACTACATATCCTTGACCTGGTATGTCCAAAATATTATCATTTTAATGTCTAGTCTATATAAAACAATCAAATCATATTTGTCTGTTATCTATCACTATACCAAAATACCTGAGGCTGGGTACTTTATAAAGAAAAGAAGTTTCTTTAGCTCACAGGTCAAAAGCATGGCACTGGCATCTGCTGAACTCTAGTGAGGAGCTTACAGCTGCTGGTATCATGGAGGCAGAAATGTGTGCCAGAGGAGGAGATGGCAAGACTGGGAGCCAAAGACAGACAGGGGTCTAGGCTGCTCCCTTTTGAGGCTACAACCTAAAGACCTCCCACTAGGCTCACCTCTTGAAAGTCCACCACCTTGCAGCACTGTCACACTAAGGATAAATCCTGTAACACATGAAATCTTGGGGGACAAACTACATCCAAACCATAGCATAGATGTTTGACATTTTTTCTTTAGTATAGTCTTCAGAATCTTATGGGACCGCTCAAGTTTCCTCCATGTCCAATGACATTCAACCAGGCTGTTTCTTTTAACTCCTCAGGCAGCCAGGTAAGAACACAAGCCTAGAATCAGGTCCAGACAGCAACCAAGCAAGTTTAACATTGTGTGCCGACTTCTGTGGCATTATCTGTAATTTAACATTTGCCATTTCTAGTAAAATTTAAATTGAATACGGCAAAACCAAGATTGACTATTTCACCAAAGGAGCCATTGATCCATATACATCTCTCAAATGCAAAAAAGGAAGGAGGGAAGGAAGAAAGGGAGAGGGAAGGGTGAGGGAAGGAGAGAGAGAAAGAGAGAGGGAGGGAGGGAAGGAGGGAGGGAGGGAGAGGGAGAGAGAGAAAACAAACCTGCTCTTCAGCAGCATAGGAAAATTAATTTTAAGCCTGATGGCCTATTTTATGCAATAATAAAATTATTATATTGCAAACCTTATAATAATGGTTCTTCTATGGTGAGTTTCAGATTTCTTTAAAACTTTAAAAACCAAGAAAGAAGATCTCAAGTAAAAAAATTCTGTATCTCTCCCAGTGCCTAAAATTATTAGGCATTCATAGTAGATTCTTAATGGACTATATATAACCCCCCCCAAAATTATAGATGTTGATTGTTATTTTTAAAAATGTCTCCTCACCTATCTTGATATTACAAAGATATGAACAAAAAAAAATAGTAAAAACAAAATAAGAGAAGAGGGAATGGGACTGGAAAGTGGTATAGCCACTTTATTCTTGACTTGAGTGGAATTTCTTCAAGCCCACCAGAATCAAATTCTATCATATCTGACTGCAGAGAAATCCAGATTAAGTGAGGTTTGTGCAGTGCTTAAACTCACACCCTCCAGCTCCACCCAGCAAAAGATCAGTTCTACTGACTACCTCCCACTGTCCAAAATGATTTCTTTCATATTAATAGACTTTAGTTATTTAGAGCACTTTAGGCTTGCAGAAAAATTGAGTAGCAAATACAAACAGTTCCCATGGACTTCCTCCCCCACCACAAATTTCTCTTATTATTGACATCTTTTCTTAATGTGATACATTTATTATAATTAAACCAGTAATGAAGAACCATAATTAACCGAAGTCTTAGTGTGCTTTAGGCTTCGCTTGTGGTGTTGTACACGCTATAGGTTTTGACAAACACGTGATGTCACATATTCCCCATCACAGTGCCATATGAAGCAGTGTCGCTGACCTAAAAATGCCCTATGCCCATTTATTCTCCCTTCCCTTCCTCTTTATTTCCCCAAACCCTGAGCATCACTGATCTGTTAGTCTCCAGTTCTGCCTGTTCCTAAAGGTCACAAAATAAAATATCATTTCCGATTGCTTCTTTGACTTTGCAATGTGCATTTAAGTTTTCATGGCTTGATAGCTCATTTCTTTTTATTGCTGAATAACTCTTGACTGTATAAATATATAGCAGTTCACCTGCTGATGGACATCTTGGCTGTCTTCAATTTTGCTAACTATGCATAAGGGTACTCTAACCATTTGTGTGTGGCTTGTAGAGGTTTTCAGCTCATTTGAGTAAATATTGTTACCAATGATCATCACCATTGCTGGATCACATGGTAAGACTATAGTTAGCTTGGTAAGAAACTGCCAAACTACCAAATGTTTTTTTGCTTTGTTTTGTTTTATTGCTATTATCATTTTGTCTTCTGTTTGGGGATCATGATGTTGGGAGAGTTCATCCAACCCACACTGGTCTTGGTCTTGTTGTACTCACAAAAGCAACGCAGGGCAGGAGGAGGGCCAGGAAAGAGAAAGGAAGGAGCTGCCTGTGAGAGCTGGGGCTGCTTGGGATTTCCAGCCAGTTTGTTAAGGGTGAGGGTTTCCTGTTTGTCTCCCTGTGTCCCTGGTTTCATCATCACAGCCAAGTGTAGCAGCTGCCAGTGCTGCCAGGAAGTCCTCAGCGGGGCTGCAGCTTCAGAGTGGCGGAGGCACTGCAGGCGGATCCCACTCCTCCAGGGCCTGTCTGGAGGGATATGGGAGCCATCCAGTTCTGTGGACACTACAGGTATGCAGACAGGTGGGGTCTTCTCTCTGTGTTTTGGTTGACGCGCATTTACCAGGCAGATGGGAACCCAGGTCTTTTAGTCATCACCACACAAGGAGCTAGCCGTCATTATCAATGCCAAAAACCTGAAATTCAACCAAAGCAGCAGCTCCTGAAAGCTCTTTTCCTAAACAGATTGGGACTAAACCCAAAGTTTGTGTTACTTCATGGTGGAAAGCAGAGCTCCACACTCCTATGTGGGGCCACCGGCTTCATAATCTTATGGAAATGTCGCTGCCTCCCACCTGCACCAGCAGCAGGGACACCCCCAACGGGAATGACACAGAACACCATGTGAGCCATTCAGACAGAGCACAGTTTATTATCTTTAATCACCACCACACTACACAAGCTCCTTCCAACACAAACTTCCCACACATCCTCATTCCCTTTTATATCACTCCTACAAATCCATAAGGTCCTTCCATGGAGATGCGGGGAAATCTGCAGCCAACAGGATATAGCTTCCAGCTGGATACAAAAATACCGTATGGTTTAGTGTCTTGAAAAAGCTCCTTCCACAGAGAATGGGTGACACTGCACACTTAAGGTGCCAACCAGAAAGCAACTGGCAAGAGGCAAATGCTAGTCCTGGAAACCTGACCACTGAGGAGGGGTCTGCAGCTGGCTCCTGCTAAAGCTGCCTGCAGATTCAGAGACAAAACTCAGAGACTGTGACTCTTAGTTCTGCTTTCTTGTACAAAGGAATTGCCCCAAGTGCTCCTACTGAGCTTATGATAAACTGAAAAGTCAGTTTTGTTTATTCAGTCAATCGGTGACAGAGGCGTATCCTTTATAATAGTTATAATTAGAATATGCTCCCTCCTTTTTATACATGGAAAAATTCCTGTGAATGTTAAAACAGGCTTCTACATCTTTTGTAAGTCACAGCAGGCCCCTTTGGTGGCACGCCACGCCACGTCTGTCTGCTGGTCTCAGACAGAAAGAATTCTCACAGTAAGCCGGGCAGGCAGCAGGCGACAGATAACCATTCTGCCTCTTCTCCTCCTCCTACCTTTTTGTTTTTTCCTTTTTGGCCTGGAGCTAGTATTGAAGCATAGAGCAGCCTTCAGAACTACAGTACTCTGGATTCCATTACAAAGAAAATAATGAATAATGCATCAGCGCCTCTGCTTTTATTAATCTCAGTTAGTGGGAGACAGAAGTACAGTGGCTGCATCTAGCTGCCCTCTGGCTCTGGAGGCCAGGAGTAGGGGGCTAAGGGTCCTGCAACCCTATGGGCCCTGTGCCCTGCAGGGTCCTCAACCCAGAATCCTGCGTGGGCCCTGGGATATGGGAGCACAGGGGCTCAAAATCCCTGGAGGGTCCAGCAGCCAGAGACCGTTCCTTAGATCAGAACCCACTGTGGAACTGGCCCAACATGCACATGCCTGGGCTCTGTCTTCCCTTCTCTGCTTGTTCTATCCCTCATAAAGTGAACAGCCTTTTCCAAAACCTGAAAGATTATGATAAACCTCCACCTAGTGTATTAAAATTTGATGTTCTGTTAGCAAATTCCCTTTGCACTCAACCACAGTGGGCTTCATGTCCAGCTTCCGCATGCTCAGATTCAACCAACCACCAACCAAATACCAAACATATCTGGAAAAAAATTTGTGTCTGTACTGAACATGTACAGACATTTTTGTCATTTCCCCTGAACAATATAGTTTAACAACAGTTTACATAGCACTGACGTATCAGGCATCATAAATCATCTGGAGATAATTTAAAGGATACAAGAGGATGTACACAGCTTCTCTATCAAATGCTGTGTCATTCTACAGAAGGGACTTCAGCATACAAGGGGGGTCTGGGAACCCATTAGCCCCTCATACTGTGACACAGCTGTATTTCAAATTATCAAGACTGTCCACCAAGTCGAAACACCATACGATGGTGACAGCTTTGAAATACAAGACACAACAGTGATTTTCATTTTGGTAGAATATGCACCACTACGAGATAAATATAATGTTTAGGGTATAACACGTGCAGGTTGGGACATAAGACAGTAAAATTGCCATGCACAAAAAAAAGCTTTCATACATGTAAATACACATATATCATCATAGTTTAGTGTAGATTCAAAGCATAGAAGAACCAGTGACTCTTAGTAACTTTAGACCCAGAAGTTTTACTAAGATAGCACTCTAAAGATAACTAGGAAGCTAAACTTAGCTGAGACTTGTGGGCACTACCATCTTCTGGATCAGGCCTATTTCTCATGTTTTGTCTTACAAATATTTAAGGGGCATGTACACACATGGTTACAATTATTTTCTGCTCTATTCTACCCTAGGTCTTTATGTTTTGATCATCAGCTGAGCATTTGAATTTCTTTGCAGACCAAAATAAAGGCTTAGTGCTTTGAGGATTGTTTTATTTTTACAACCTTGGCAAAGTAAGTGTCACTGATTAAACATCGAATTCCAAGAGATAGAAACTTGGCAGATTCTTGCTTCCAGGGATTCTGGATTGGTCCCAGCTAAAGTAGAAGTTCCAAGCGTTGTTTTATTTTAATGTGTGCTAATAGATATCCTATGGCTTGTCATCAGGTCTCCCAGGGAAAGCAAAAGTACTTGGGGGAGCAACCTCAGGAAGATGGGAGGGAGAGAACAGACACCTTGGAGAGGAGAATCTGAGCAAGGGCTTCATTCATTTTTCTCCCTCTGAGTAAACAGTGTTTGTCCACATCAGTACGGATAACTACTGTCTCAGAGCATTCCCAAATTTGCTATTCATTTGTTTCATTAGATTTAGTTAAAAATAATGGAGCAAGGTTCCATTTTAGGCAAAGATCACTTTGAATGCTTTTGTGTTTTGACATTAGTATGTGTGGATGGATCCAAGGAGATACCACCCTTATATATCTTGGCTTACACTTGGTTTTGGTTAATTTATTAACCCGAGATTTCTCTGGGGAAGGAGAAGGGTTACGGGAAACACCTTGAATTCTTTTGTTGGAACATTTCAACATTGCTATTCATAGAAACTGCTGAGGCTTTAATTCCTCCTATCTTTTCTTGCCAGCAAAGTAAAATATGTTTTTAAGTGTTTGAAAACAAGGGAGAGTAAATGTGATTTAAATGTATTTCTCACACACACACACACACACTCGCTTGTTATTGTTCCCAGCCATCTCTTGTATCCAGAGGGTGAGAACTTAGACTTGCCCTCTGACCTCCTAAATTATCAGAGGTGAAACTCCCCTTTCAGCAAGATATATAGCTTGAGGAGTTTCCTCCAGTTCTTTGTGTTGTCCTGGCCCATCTTTGGTACAAAATATTAGAGTGTCAGTTTTATGGGATACTGAAATCTTTACAGTACAAACTCAGCCCACATTAGTTTTTTTTTCAAGAAGGCATTTGCAAACATTTCATAATAAAAGCAAGGTAGGTGCCATCCACAGTTGATGAAGACGTCATCTTATGGGAAATGCGAATCCCAGAGCATAAAACCAAAGCTATCTTTTCATCTGAGCCTGTCCATCATCACGTAGCAAAGCAATTTCTGCAAACTACCACTTTGCCAGAAACACATCCATGCAGAGAAAACCCTGTTCCCTCCAACTACCAAAGGACCAAATTACATTCCTTGCAAAAATCTTCAGGAATCCATAATTTTCAGCTTATGGTAAATCTTCAATAATTTGGATTTCCCGGGGAAAGGTCAATATTAAATTAGAAGGTAATTACATAGCATTTTACAGAAAGTCTGTATTATTGTTGTTACATAAGTATATATATTATTTGGAGAGGTATTAACCATATGTGTTTCAGTTCAGCGCCTAACAAATTTCCTTTCACAAATAAGAATATACACTGGTCACATGATATAGATGGATTCTTTTACTTGTGGAAAATTAGGGATGATTATTTCTTTGCTTACCAAGCCTTAGTCCTTTGTCAAGTGATACAAACTTAAGAAATAATGGTATTTTTATCATAAAATTAAAAACTGGTCAGAAAACACGTATGTACCAACACTATTCTTCTTTTCCAGTGCCTTTCATTTCTGAAAAATAAGTAAGATGGCTTTTATTACTAATGGTGCTACAAAATTGATACTTAAAAACTTTAACAGAGTAGAATTGCATTTCAAAATATAATGGATTCTCAAAGAAAACTAAAGAACACTAGGATCTCATCTCCTCTCTCATCAAGAATAGTTGGCTAATAGCAAATGATGTCAAGCCTTCAGGGTGAAAATCTAACTTGCATGTAAAAGCTTGAATGAAACTAAGCTCACATTATCCACAGTGTACGGGTAATAGGTGGTGGCCTGCTCTAATAACACAGGTAGCCAAGTAGCCGGCATCAGGCAGGGACCTTGGAGCCTCGTTAACACTACTGGAACAGTTCTGTGGGGCAAACCACCATCTGGAGGCAGATTTCAAAATTGAGAATCAAAAATGCAAAGGTCATTGTGGCAAACCAGGGCTGTGGCAGTGCACAGCTCCAGCCACAAGTCAGACTCTTTGGGGTCTGAAGGCCCATGATGAGAGACCTTCAAGCTAGCCTGCCTTATCACCTAGAACGGACTTCCAAAGGAGGCTTGAAACTCAGGTGTGGTTAGAGGCTTCCTCCACAACTTCTTCCTCACATCAACATTTCGGCAGTTCTTGGTCACAAATTCACATCCATCCTTTGAGGAGAAGTTCAAGAGGTCCCAACCAGGAGTAGTCAGTAAGATGCATGTGGGTGAGCGGGCGGTGCATGCTATAGCATTTGCATGCTGCGTTTTCTTTAGAAGTCCTTGCAAACTCAAAAGGGGCTCCTCATATTCACACCAAGGTTGCCCAGCACTGCCCTCCTCAGCTATTCTGCAAGTTGCACGGGGGAGCAATCCTACGGCCAGGCAATCCAAAGGGAACTTGCAAAGGCTGATAGTATGATGACCCCCTCTACCCTCTCACTGTCCCTAGAAGTAGAGAACTGGAATGACTGGAGCCCAGGGTAGTACTTCATCAAATATCAAACCTGAAAACAAACCCTTTAACTTCACCATGAGGCTCAAAAGACAGAGGAGTTATTCAGAAAGATGATTTGGGGGCATAATTAGTCCTGAGTTTCACTCTGATCTTTTCTGTTTTGTACTGGTGAAACATCAGCAAGGATGGTCAGGGTTTCAAAGCCTCAGCTTCTTCATCTGAAGAATGGGGAGGCTGCCTTCTGCTGCGGGGCAGGTTGTGAGGATTCACGAGACATCAGCTTAGTTCTGAGTGTTGAGTCTGGTTCTTTAGAAGGCCACAGACACAGAGGACTCTACATCACCCCAATGATCCAGCTGTCAGACCACACTGCCAGAAGTCCCAGAGCATTCCCTGAGCTTGTCCTTGAGCTTTCCCCACTTTGTCAGCCAACTTAGTTGGGTCACTCATTAAAATATCTGCACTTTCCCCTTGCCATCTAGTCTATCTGAGAATCTCTGAATGCAATCTTGGGAAGAAATGCAATTTCCCAGGTCACACAACCACAAACTGAATGGGAATCTGAAAACATCTCTGCTCCCAGTTCCTTGATAATTTCAGGGAATAGGGACACTTCAGCGGGAACCCCTTAGTTTATCCCTGGCCTCAGCTCAGCTGGCAATGTGCAGACAGCCTGTGGCCCTCTTGGACATCTAGGAAAAGTAGAAAATGCAAAAGCAGGGAGAGTCATAACCGAAAAGTAGTTTATTCACAGCACAAAAATGAACCCAGAGGCCAAATGAAACAGCATTCCTAACCTCCCAGGACACAGATTTCCTATAATATTCCTTTGAGTACCAGCAAGTTAAATTCTGCAGGAGAACAAAAGATGTTGGACACTGAAGAATGTGGCTTCCAGCAGTTCCGCCCGAGGGCACTGGGACCTGGGTCCCCAATGGGACTGCCAGGCAAACTCTGTATCCTTCCAGGAAGCATGGCCCCTAGTGAACATAGCTTTGGGGAATGATGTTGTAATGCTGTAAATATCAACCAGGCCATGTGACTTCATCCTCCCAGAGTATTCTGCTCCTCTGGGCACCTCATACATGGAACAGGCGGTCAGAGAAGGAGTGAGTGTCTGACAACTTCACGGACAAGGACAAAAGCCACACTTTAGCTGCCTTTATGATTGCATGTGGCAAAAGAAAAAAAAATTGATATAAAAAAGGGAGAGAAGGAGGGAAGGAGATGGAGAGAAGAGGGAGAATGAGAAGGAAAGAGAGAGAGAGAGAGAGAGAGAGTGGTCTTTGTAAATATTTTGTTGTACATGCTAGTAGGTTCCATTCATTTTCCAGGGCAGGAAAAATGTAGGTCCCTATGATTCACAGAAATGCAGCTTCTGATGGAACCCCTGGGAAATTTTCTGAGAGTACTTAGCACTTGCTGCTTTTTGATTGACTGGGGAAGTACACTGTGGGGCAGGGGATGTCTCTTCATCTCCCCCAGAGATGCACGAAGAGTAGATAATGGCAGTGCACAAGATGCCCTGCACCAGATGTGTGGCCCCGGGAAACCTGCATGATCTACCTAAGTCTGAGTGTTCATATTTGCAAAGTGCTACTCATAACACTACTTCAGGGCACAGCTGTTGATAGACAGAGGGTGTGGGTGGGCCTGGCCTCCACAGCAAGTAACATACAAATCAGTCTTCATTGAGGGATTTTTTTTTCCCAAGATCAACTTTACTCTATAATTCTCTTTGCTGTCGTTATCCCTACTCCCACCCACTCTACCTCCACCACATTCTGCAAATAATAGCCTTCCTTTTTCTGACGCATGATAGAAACTGTGAGACATGCAGGAAAATATGAAGAAGTCAAAAATCTATACTTCTGCCATCCAAAGGAAGCAACAGTAAAATTTTCATATATATTCCTCTAATATTATTGTACAATTTTTGGATTTTTTACTGTGAATCTCATGCTATTCTACAGCTTTATTTCTTTTCTTTATGTGAGCATTTTGTTTTGCTTTTTTTGTTTGTTTGTTCTTTGGTACCAGGGATCAAACTCAGGTCCTTGAGCTTGCGCAGCAGGCGACGAAACCACTGAGCTAAATCCCAGGCCCATATGTGAGCATTTTGTTATGACAATTGTCTCCTGTCACAAGAACATTCTTCTGTTTGCAATGAAATTTGTGGTTTGTGTGTTGTGTATATGACTATTAAAATAATGCATGCTGCCTGGAATCTGGCCAATAAACTCCCTCTCATTTTATGTCAAGGAAAAGAAAGGCCAACAATTACCCAAATCAGTCGTGATCACACGGAAGCACTACACTAGCTCCCAAGCCAGGGACAATTATGAAACTGGACTTGAGCAAACCTTTCTTGATGGAGCTATATCGCAAGTGTATAAAGAACTATGTAAATGTAACTAGCAGAGATTCCTCCAGCTCTGAAAGGTGCAAGTGATCTGAACCATGAGTCACTGAGCTACAGCTATAGTTCTCCTAAAAGAGAATTCCAGAAAAGCCATACAGTACCCTAGAAATCTGGAATGCGCAGGATGAAGCTAAGATGCAATACACTTGCTACCTTCCATCCCTGACAGAGGTTGCTCTGTTCTGTGTGTTATTGAAAGTATAATTTTAAGGAAAGAAAAGACAAAAAACAATCTCAAAGAGTTCAAAGGTTCCTGAGGAAACAGAATTTACAAAAAGCCAGTGGGAGAAAAGGCTAGAATTTGGAAATGAATAGTCACCCATAACCAAATTATTAATTAAAAGATAGTCACTGGGAAAATAGATGTGTTTTCCATTGTGTTTCATAAATAATTTTAATAAAATTTGAAAGTACTTACAATCTTATATTCTGGATTTTTATCTTGCTCTATCACCAGCGTTTTCATGTGGGTAAAAACTTCTTGCAAACTCTAATGACTGCAAAATATTCCGTCATGTAGATGTACCAGAATTTATGTTGTCATGTTTAAGATCACTGGGTTGCTTACTAAATTATAAATACCTTAGTAATGAATCTCTGGGCTGAAAATGTGGTTTGAGCTCCTTGTCACTGTCAAGGACTAGCTATTGAGTGGAGGAGTTCTGGGTGATGGCAGGCACTTTGTTTTAGAGCTCTTGCTAGACAACACTATGCAACTTCAGAAAGCCCAGTCCAAAACACTTCCCTTAGCAATGACTGAGCAGCCCACGCCACCACATCCTTGTTAGCACTGCCTTCTGGGGTAGCTGATCTGCACTCATTTGGTATACAAAAGACCAAATTACAATTTTAATTTGCATTTCTTCTATTTAATTTCTTGATTTTGATTTAAAAGTTTTGGGAAAAACTTTTTCCCCTTTGTTCATTGTCATTTTGGTCTTTCCTGCAATTTTCTTTCACATCCTGTACCTGTATTACTTTTGGGATTCTCATGCCTTTCCTGGGAATTAGTATATGGCACAAGGATGATTGGTTATCAACAGCATGAGTATTATACTTGTGCAAATAAACTTCTCATTTGTTTGTCCAACAATGTTGTTTATAGTTATTTGTGACATTCAAATGTCTTATTTTTTGTCTATCTAGCTTTAATTGTAATATTCTATTAACTGATGCTTAGAAGCCTTTCCTAATTTATTGGCAAAATATGTATTTCTATTTTCTTATACCATTTTGAAATGGTTTCATAGACTGTCTTGAGAAACACAGAGTTCAAGTACATCAAAAACCTGAATTTGACTTGCTGGTTGACTATTACCTGAAGAAGTGATGTTAGCAGAGTGAGGCAGTTGCTGATTGAATTTCAGAAGGCAGAAATGCCACTGATCAGTGGCTATCAGAAGCACATCGACTCAGCCTGTGCTATCCAAAAATGGCTGGGGTGGGCTTCGAGCTGGTCCCGGTGACTATGTCATTCAGTATTCAAAGAAAATTTTCTTACCTCTTGAATTTGAAATACAGAAAATTTTGTTCCCAGTATTTATCCATTCTTTTCCACATCTTTTTTCTCTCACTTATATCTCTCTTCATCTGTCTTTATATTGATTTATATGTCCTCTATTCCATATCTATCCATCTATCGTCTGTTTCCATCAATTAATCTATTTATCTACCTGCCTATACCCATCATATTTCATGAGTAGCCATCTCTTTAATGTCTGTGGATCTATTTCCCATATCTATCTTTCCATTCCTCTCTCTATATTTGATCTTTTTATAGTCTAAAACATAGTCTAATAGTCCAATAGTCTAAAATAGTATTTAGCACTTTACATATCAGTTCAGATTTCTATAATGTTGATTCTGTATCTTACTATATCTGTCTTGAGTTTTAACCTACCATTTGCTATTTTGAGCTTCCATGCAAAGTTTATCCACATTTTCTCCTTTTCTATCCCCATTCACCTAATTCTCAACCCAGTATTTCTTCTCCTCTCAATCTTTTGGTTTTCATTTCATGTTCTATTTTATGACGTGAAATTCATACTGTCCTGTGCTACACTGAAAACACAAAACACATGCTTTTCCAAAGTTATCCCCCCTTTCTGGATTTTATCTTGGTGTTATATGTTGAATTGTGTCTCCCCAAATTTCATAGGTTGAAGTACTAACATCCCTGTACCTCAGAATGTGACCTTATTTGGAAATAGGGCTTCTGACATAATTAGTTAAGATGAGATCAAATTTAAGACTGGCGTCCTTCTAAAAAAGGGAAATTTAGATGCAGACATGCAAACACAGAGAACTGGCTGTGAAGACTGCTCCCACAAGCCAAGGACTTTCTAGAAGCTGGGACAAAATTCTGGAACTATTTTCCTAGTGCCTTGAGAGAGCATGGGCCAGCTGATGCCTTGACCTCAGACTTCTACCTTCCAGAAGTCCTGGATATACTTCCGGAATAGATATAACTGTGAGGCGATAAATAATATTTCTGTTATTTAAGCCACTCTATTCATGGCAGTTTGTCAAGGCAGTTCTGGAAAACTAATATATTCTCTATCAGCTTTTATGTTTCAGAATTTCTTTATATGCCTGGTGTCTTACTCTGTTCAGATTTATTACTGACCCTAATCGATCTGCTTACAGTACTGGTGACGGTGTCAGTAGATCAGCTCTGGGTGGGTGTTACTGTCCTGACTGTGTTAGATGTCCCCCAAAGCTGAAGGAGGGGCTGATGTTCATGTCCCCTACTCCACAGACTCATGTCCATCAATCACTTTATCTCTTCTGATTCAGTTTGATGAAGAATGTTCTTTGCCTACTCTGTGTGCAATCATCTGAAAATCTGACTCCCTTGAATATGTTTAGTTGGTTGATACTCTTTCTAATGCAATGCAGGAGCATTATAACCTTCTGAAGGGACAGCTTCTGAGATGTTTTCTGTATTGGCTGTTTCTATCCCCAACTCCACCCTTAACCATACACACAACCACATTACCTTTCTGCTCAACTCCAGGCTTGTGACATTTCCAGAATACTTAAAAGTTAGAGATGTTCCAACAGGCGAGTCTCTTTGTGGGTGACACAGTTGCTCAGAATGTCTCTAAAACCATCTGCTGATTAGGTTGAGGTGGTGCCTCCATTTCTGTCCCATGAAGGTTCTAAATATTAGCAGTTACCATGGGAAGAGCCTCTCACCTGATGTGATGTTCTTTTCTGGAATGTGGATATTTGTCTACAGACACTACAGACATTCCTACAGAAACCTAGTCTTTTAACTTACTGCATTTTTTGCAAATCATTTTGTGTTTTCACAAATACTTAAGTGTGTCAGGAGGAAGACACATAGGTCATGGATCAAGGAAAGGAAAATGCCACTTGTAAAAGCTGACAATGTTCATCACCTAGATGGACACTGTGATGTGCATTCATTCCCCCACTGTTGCACCTTTGGCTTTTCTATAAGCTTTCTCTACCAAGAACAGCCATATGGAGAATCCTTGGACCCATTGAGGATTATGTGCTTAGAGTAGATCTTTAAATTTGTAACCAGTGATACAAAGACATGGTCACTTTAAGATTCTTAAAGCTGCACAAACTGCTTTTGAGACATTCTTAGCAATGAGAGTTCATATCCACAATTTGTCAGAGTGCCCACTCCATTTCATTTCTGATAATATTATGAAACATTTTTTGATAATACTGTAGTGGGAAAAAAAGTAACTTAAAGAGGAGAAGGATGGAATCCTGGGCAGAACCTGTGACCTACAGAAGCCTTTATTCCATTGGAGGAGGTGCAGATCCTGCACCTGCCTTGGAGAAGACGAAGCAACATCAGGCTGGGGTCCAGGTGGCTTGGGAAGACTCCCCAAAAAGACAGCAATGAGTGGAGGCTGAAAGGGGCAGCCTTATCTATAAGGAAGTGCTTCTTACGCAGAAGAGAGAGCACGTGCCAAGCTGAAGGCCAGCCTGTTGGCCAGCTTGAGATAAAGAAGGCTAGAGATAAAGAAAGCCCAGGAGGCCCCTGAGCTGCCCAAATGGCAGAGACTTGGGCAAGGTTTAGATTTTCACTACAATTGGCTGCTTTGGGAGAGTGTTATACAGAGTGACATGATTTGGAGTAAGGGAGATTATATTTATAAAAATAAATGTACAAGGGGTGACTGAAACATAGGATGAATGTTTTAATTTTTAAAATATATTGCCGAAAAAGACATTGCCATCAATTCCTCCTCAAAATACTTCTTACTTCGAACATAGTTATGTTATCATTCTTGCCACTTTGTGAAGCAGTTCTGGAAGTTCTCTTTCATCAGTGTTTTCATGAGGTGTGATCAGAAATATAGTGAATGCTGCTGCCATGTACCATCCAATGGAAAGGCAGGCTCATTAAAACTTTATGTTATGTCCTCATTCACATTATTCACCAGATCTGGCACCATGCAACTTGTGGCTCCTCCCCAAAGTCAAAATGACCATGAAAGGGAAAGGTTTGAATCAACAACTCAGGACACTGAGGCAGCCATGACTGCATAACTCTTGGAAGAAGACTTCCATGACTGCTCCAGAAAGTGGCAAGAATGATAGAACAAGTGTGTTGGAAACTAGGGAGAATATTTTGAGAGGAATTAATGGCAATGTATCTTTTCCTGTAGTAATTTTTAATGTAAACATTAACCATTTTTTTTCAATCACACCTTCTACTTGCTAAGGAGAAAATACACTGTGAGGGGCAACAATGGAGGCAGAGAGACTTGTTTGGCAGTTGTCATGTGATCCAGGAAAGAGGGGAAGGACACAGGCTGCCTAATGAAGGCCACGTAAAGGTGTTAGACTCAGAATACATTTGAAAGTAATTGGTGGAAATTGGGTTATAAGAAAGAAACACTGAAGTTACCACTCTGTGGATAGAGGTTCTATTTACTGACTGTAAAGGCTGAGCAGGGTAGGGACTTCAATATTTCTGTTGCAGCAGTGGAACCCCCAGGGGCCATGCTAAAAGTACATGTGTCAGAGTCATCTCTGTAGTCTGGAATCTCTGAAGAGGAAGAGGGCTCTGAGGGAGATTAGAGAAAATGACCATGCACTGAGCCCTGGTAGAGCAGGGTAGATGAAATACAGGAAAATCCACTACATCTGAATGCCAGTTTAACTATGAATCATTTCATGGTAGTGGAAGTACTTGAGACATATTTATACTAAATTTTTCTTTTCATCCAAAATTAAAATTTCACTGAAGGTCTTGTACTTTTATAAGGTCTATTTGGTAACCCTACCTAGGACAGTTCAACAATCCTGCTGGAGGAACAGTTGGTTAAGGAGAATAAGATGGAATCTTTGGTACAATGGAGGAAAATTAGGCATGATGGTTAATTCTTTGTGTCAACTGGGCTGGGACAGTGCCCAGAAATTTGTGTTAAAAATTGTTCTTGATGTTTCTGAGAGTGCTTTGGGATGAGATTAATATCTAAATGATTAGTCTTTGAGTAAAGCAGATTATTCTCCTCGCGTGGGTGGGTCTCCTGTAATCAGTTGATGACCTTAATAGAAAACGACTGACTTTGCCCAGCAGGACATCGCAGCAGAAGCCCTTTGAACCTGAACTGCGGCAGTGGCTCTTCTCTGGGTTTCCAGACTTCGAGCCCATTCTGAAAATGATGGGCTTGCCAGCCCATACAGCCCATAGAGTTGTAGGACCCAATTTTTTAAAATCCCTTTCTCTCTTAACCACGGGGATACCTTCTGGAAAAAAATCACATAGGCAATTTTGCTGTTGTGAAGACCCCGTAAAGTATAATTATACAAACTAAGCCAGCCACAACATTGCTATGTGATATAATCTTACATGCCAGTGTCGTGTACGCAATCTGCTGTTGACTGAAATGTTATGTGGCACTTAAATGCACACACACACACATACACACACACACTCATACCTGCACATCCTATCAGTCCTGTTTATCTGACCTGCACATCCTATCAGTCCTGTTTATCTGGGGAACCTGACTGACACACCAGGGGTGTATGACATCGCAGGATCACAGAGGAAAAAGAGTGAGATTTTGAGGCAAGGGAGAGTTGACTTCGCTAATGTAGTTCACTGGTACCCTTGGCACAATTTGTAGAGTCTTCTCATTTCACTCGCATTTATTTGATCACTTGTGAGAGTCCAATTTTTTTTTCACCATATCTGCTACCCATTTCTAAGATCTTTATAACTATAGCTTTGCACGTGTGCAGCAGGGCCTTTCTCTCCTGACACAAAAGCTATTGTCTGGCTTTGGCAGATGCTTTCAATAGCAAATAACTATCATGCCAGGTAAAGGTGAGTAATGTGATGAAAAGAAAGCACAAAGGCACAGGCAGGGGCTGCTATTGTTCAGTGTGGTCAAAGAGAAGGGAGCATCTGAACAGAGGCTCGAACAAAGTAGAAGAATGAATGAGGCAGTATCTATCTGGGGGAAGATGTCTGAACAAACAGGCAGCAGCTGGTGCAAAGGCCCCGGGGCAAGAACATGCAGTCTTGTTGCAGGGACAGTGAACATAGTGAAAAGAATCTGAGTTACAGCAAGTTCTTAACCAACTGCTTCATGTGGAACCATTCCCTTCTCTTCTTTCAGTATCAGTTTCTTGATCAGAACAGCAATGGAGGTAGGTAAGTGAGTCTCATATTTAAAAGCATTGGAATATTATCATCCTTTTTTCTCTCTGCAGGGTTTCACTGTCAATAACTAAGTTTTACATTTCAGCCTACATCTGCTTTTCTTGATAGTATATGCTAACATGCATAGAAATCTTCAATGGTTTAATCTTGGAAAGCATCTCTGCAGTGATGTAGACTGCTTCCTCTGAGATGAACAGAAACTTACTATTCTCCCAGTGTGCTGGAGTTTGACCTGTGCTTCTGCACATCCTGGGAAGGCCAAGACCCAGTGGGCTTCTGTTTGTTCCAGAGAAATTATTAGACTACAAGAAAAAACAGGAGCCATGTAATTTATAGTGTGATGTTAACAGTGAAAGGAGTCAACACACAAAGCCATCTCCTCCGATAAAAATTTGCCTCAGGAATCGGCCCTACACCAGTCATAGGCACAGCAGCCAGCACATGGTTGGGACCTCATTTTCCTTCACCACTGAACAATTAAGAGTTCACAGGGAAAAGCGAATGTCCGTCCGAGTTCTTTTGAATGACTGCTGCTTTTAAGAATATGTTTGCTTTGCTCTGTTGTTCACTTTGCCAAACTACTGTGCATTCATTTATTTTTTTCTGATCAAGCCTAAAACATAAAGAAAAGTGACACCAAAGGATGCTTCCAACAAACTTACTTTTTGCCCCTCTCAGGACAGAGAAGTAATTCACTCATGTTGGGAAGAATGTGCAAACTGTAAATAATTGAAAAATGTCATTCTTACATGGAGCCAGCAGTGTAGACCGAAGAGTACAAGAGCAGGTCCTGCTTCCTCTGAGCCAAGGCTGGGAGCTCTCTTAAGTTATCTTTCACTAAAACCTGGGTATTGCGGCTGGGCTGGGGTGGGGGTAGGAAATGACCTTTCCAGGTTTCCTCCAGTCTGTTCTCAGGCCTAATGTCAAGACTGGTGAATTTTCAGTCACCCTCCTCTTGAAACTGCTGGAAGGTGATTACAGGATTAAAATTTGCATGCAAAGCAATAGATATTCAAACCCTTCCCACCCCTTTCAATGTAACAGAGAAGATAAAAGCTGTTTCCTTTCAAAGCTTCAGGTTAAAGATGGAAGAATTAGCCAATATGTAATCGTATAGCGGGGCACTCAGCAAGGGCTGAGAGGAGAGAAGGCAATGATATCCAATTATTAATCTGTACCTAGGGGAAAAAATTAACCCCTGCAAAACTGGGTTGGAAAACCAAGGAATGCTGATTGTTTCTCAAAAGCAGAAGTGAGGATTTTGCCCTTTGTAGGGTATGTGGGTTGGTACAACCAGAGAGTAGTAGGGGTGCTACTGGCATCTAGTGGGTGGAAGGGTGCATCTCCTGGGCAGTGAGCTTTGCATTGAATACCTACAATGCGCAGGAAAGCCCCAGAGGGAAGGTGGACCAAGGGTGCAGAGGCTGAGAAACAGATCACGGCCCAAAGATTCTGTTCTGGTGCCTGTCCTGTTATGTATCTATCTACTATATCCTATTATGTATCCACCCAGTACTGTTATATACCCTACTGCTATTTGGTGTAAGCCCATCTACTCAGGGCGGCCCCTGACCACCTTGGCCAGCCTCAGGGAGTCCCCACTCCACCCTCAAAGAGAATCCCCAAGGCTTTGTCTTGCTTAGCATTAGTGCTTAACAGCTAGGCCTAGGAAAGCCATTCGCATCGCAGGGGTAATTCCTGGTCATGCTAATTGATTCCCCCAAGAACTGTGCATTTGCTATCCTTGCGGTCAAGGAAAGAGGATTTATGAGGCATGTTAGAACCTATCTGTGTGTCTCTCTTTGTAAATAAATTGTTTGGAGTTCTCAGATTTCGATCTAAATAGTTACAAACTTTATCAGGCTTTGCTGTGGTGGTGTTCAAAAGAGGATAGGGCAATTATCACTCAATTACCACTTGGAAGTGAGACAAGAGGGTGCCATCAGCCCTGCAGCATGCTGCTCAGAGATAGCTCTCCCGGAGATGCTGGACTTCATGCTGCCAACAGGGCACAGCAATCCTTTCTGGGGGTAGGGACAAGGACTTCAGTGAATGGGATCTCAGACTCCAAAGAGTTCCTCATAATGGTAAAGTGTGGCCATTGGGGAAGACTCAAATGCAACTATGGACAGTCTCCAGGCAGGAAATAGCAGAGCATATTTATTACATCTGTGACCCAGACATGTAAGTACACTTGTGTGTGTGCTAGGGGGTTGGTGTAAGGAGCCAGATGAACCCGAGCCGGGGGCTCACAGTTGTGACACTACAAATGAGTCAGCTGCAAGTGAGGTGCCAGACTCTGCTCACACCTGGGTGTTCTGGGTACTTGAAGCCAAGGTGGGGAATGCAGAAAGACAGGTCGCAATTTGATTAGCTTGGGATTCTGAGCCCAAGGGGGGTCTTTAATTAAAAAATATATTTATTCGGTCTTTCAATGGCTTTGTATTCATTGGTATATGTTTGCAATACACAATAATTACATTCATCTGGAGGAACTGGTACAAATCTATATCTCATGTATTGATCATCTTTTCCCCTCTTTCCTCCCTCCCTATTTTCCCTTTTCTCCTCTTTCCGTCATCCCTCTCCCCATCTCCCAAAGTCTGCCCCTGCTTCCTACCCTCTCTCCTTTCTTTCACTCTTTATACTTTGGGTTCCAAATGCTTTAATCCATTCTTAAAAGAAGCATAGCTATACTCAATTTACTGACCTTATCCCTAAAAATATTAAACCACACCAGGCCATCATTTCTGTCCTTTTTCCCATTACCAACCCACCAAAGAGTCCCTTAGACATCTTTTTCCTTGATCACCTTCCTGTTTCCCTGAAGTTTTGATAGGATAGAAACACTGAGGGTCTGATCATGCTTGACAGCCCTTCCAAGGGCCACAAGCCATTGTAATAATTCTTTGCTGCCTAAAATTCACTTTTCTCCCGTTGGATGCACTATCAGCCCTATTGAGGATACTTGGGCTACATTTAATCTCAAAATCATTTGATTTGTCATTGGAAGTATCACTGTCAAAAACTTAAAGAGCTTAAAAACTTTGTTCCACATATTTTTAAAGTTTATTTTATAGTATTTTTTAGGAACAATAGGAAGTAAATTAA
>NW_004624745.1:23611761-23636106 GCF_000247695.1 Heterocephalus glaber
ATGTATATATATATATACATACACACTAGCTTTTTCCATAAATGTATTCATAAAATTTATTTAAACAATATTGAGTTTATAAATTTGCTTTTTTACTTATACTTGGGATACTTTTCAATATCACTACATAAGTTTTTATGACTTCCTTTTTATGGATGCATAACATTTCCTCATAAGTATCAAATTTAAAGGGCCAGTTTCATTGGCTGTTTGGGCTTGGGCTAATTTCGATGTGTCCCTTATTAGGAAATCTGCTGAGAACAGACAAAATTCATCTTCCATTACTTTTGGGGAGCATTCAGATTACAAAATGTTAATATAGGGCAGGGGATTTAGCTCAGTGGTTCCGCCACCTGCCTCGCAAGCGCAAGGACCGGAGTTCGATCCCCGTACCAAAAAACAAACAAACAACAACAATAACAAAAAAAATGTTAATACTTGTTTTTTTTGCCTTTTTCATGAAACCATACCAGCATTTAAATAGCCCATTATCAAATGAAACACCTTATAGATTAAACAAAGCAAATTACTGTGGGTCTTTTGTTGTGTCTGCACACAGGCACACACCCAGCTTAGACCTTAATTTATTCAGCTTAAAACAATGTATTCCTAAATGCTACTCTAAGAACTTGTACTTACTACCCTTCCCACAAAACAGAGAAACCTCTCAGAGGAGCCCCACCCTTCCTTCTGTGAGGTCTCTTACATCTTGCATTCATTTAACACTGCTGCCCTGGGTATACCAGAAGACTCACATGTACACCTGTTCTAGCTCCTGTGGGAGCACCTAAAATAGTGTTCCTGGAATGTTCAAGTCAGCTTGATAAATTACTATTAGCACTTTCTCTTGGAGTCCTCTCTCCCCTGCTTTGTATGTTGTTAGACACGGTTCTGGGTGCAGTCAGTCAGTCTCTCCCTACATCTGTGTCTTGATGGTTGATTTTCCACCCTCTTCAGGCAAACATCTCCTAAACATTTCACCAAAGAGGCAGCAAGTCTCACCCAAACTCCCAGGATACCACCCCCTGGCCCTACATGCTTAGAAAATAGTTTGAAAACAATACAACTGCCAATAGACAAGTGTTTTTTTATTGCTCAGCACTCATTTTCTCTCTAGATATTTATAGACTTCCATTCAAACATGAATACTAGGAATATTAAACTAGATGGCTGCAATTTGTCCATTAAGACATCATTGATGGTCACACATGCTATAATTAAATTGTACTGTCATTGTGTTAACTGTGTGCCAAACTAATAATATTTAGCTGCTAAATAAAATCTGCCTGGGTATTTCCCGTGATTTTCACAGGACCAGTCAAAATCATCCTGGGTTTTAAATCCTATTGGATATGATTGTTAATGTGACAGTTGACCATACATTTGCAATAACATCCTTTGATAAACTATTACTTGTCAATATGGTTGTTTGCTTTCCTTCTGGATGAGGCATACCAAAGAGGAAATATTTCCTTAATGAGAATATCCATTGGCTTCATAATTGTAGGAAACATTTGCATCATTTCCATCCAAGTGCTCAGGACTCAGTACCAATGTCTTAGTTACTTTCTTAGTGCTGGGACACAATACCCAAAACCTACAAGCTAAAGGAGGAAAGTTTTTTTTACATCACAGTCTGTAGAGGTTTCAGTCCATGGTTGGCTGGTTCCAAGGCAGGGTGGCATGGCAGAGGGGCACAGCAGAGGAGAAACAGTCCATGTCAGGGCAGGCAGGAAGCAGGCAGCCTTCCTCTTGCTTTCCCTTTTTATTCCATCCAGGTTAAAGCCTATTAGTTGTTGCCACCCACACCCAGAGTAGGTTTTCCCTCTTCGGGAAATCCATCCCTCACACCCAAAATTATGATAAACCAATCAGTGGATTAATCCAATATCACACAACCAATATTCAGCAACTCCCAAAAGCCCCAGCTATGACTATATGAGGCTTTAGGGGAATATAAGCCATAACAACCAAGAGCCTTGGCAGCCTAGCACCCTGAGAACCCAGAAACACTAAAGTAGATAAGCAATTGCTGCCTGCAATTGAGGCAGGAAATATTAATATTATGTTATTGTATATTGATTACTGTGAACCTTCCTGCCATCTCCCCTGATATGGAAAGGGACAACCAGGTAACTTTTAAGAAGAGCCCATCAGAGTCACCAGTTTTGATCTTTGTGTTAGCCTCTGTGGGGGGGGTTTTAATGTGTAAAAGATGTATACATAAATGGTGTTACATATTGAGTGTCTATGTCCTCCTTAAATTCGTATGTTGAAGCACCAATAACCAGGGTGACTTTATTTGGAGAAAAGACCTCTACAAAGGTCATTAATTTTAAATGAGATGATATGAATGGAGCCCTGATTCAATATGATTTGTGTCTATCATGGTTTGGATTTTTAAAAGTCCTCCAAAAAACTCATATGTTCAGAGGTGGAGCTATCGGAAGGTGATTAGACCATAAGGACACCAAATTCATCAGCAGCTTAATCCATTAAATGAATTCACAGCAGAATTTGGTGTTGAGAGTGGGGTCTAGGTGGAAGAAGTGGATCATCAGGAGCATGTCTTTAATGAGTATATCCTGTCCCCAGTCTCTGTCTCTCTGTCTCTGTCTCTGTGTCTCTGTCTGTCTCTCTCTGTGTCTCTCTTTCTCTCTCTCTTTTTCTTTCCATCTCTTCCTGCTTTCTAGTTACCAAGAAGTGAGTGAGCAGCTTTCCATTCCACCATAATGTTTCTGTCCTGGAGCAAGCCAACCTTACCAAAATAAACCTCTTTCCCCTTTATGTTGTGTATATCAGGTATTTTTCCCAGCAATGGAAAAGGGACTAACAAAGTGCCTTAATCACAAGAGACTGGAGGGAGCTCATTTATTTGCTCTCTTCACCACGAGAGATGTAACAGGAAGGCAGCAGGCCACAAGCTAGGAAGAACCTAACCAGGGTCCAAATTGGCCAACATCTGGCTTTGGACTTGTAAGAAAACAAATTATCTTAGTCATCTCAGACTGCTATAATAGAAGTCCTCAGACCAGTGGGGTCCTGCTTCTTTGTTTGCAAATGACACCTTCTCTCTGTATCCTCACATAGCAGAAGGAAACATTGTCTGTCTTCTGTCTTTTCTTGTTAAGAAAAGAGCTCTATTTTCATGACTTACTTACCTACCAAAGGTCTCACTCCAAATACCATCACTTCAGAAATTAAGGCTTCAACTTATGAATTGGGATGGGAGGGGCACAAACTTTCAGTGAATATCAGTAACTCTCTATTTCTCACTTAGTTCTCTATGGATGTGTGGAAGCATGGGGGATTTCAAAAGAATGAGTAGCTGAAGAATGCTAGATGAGCCAGGTCAAAGGAAAGCATGGAGTTTCCATAGAACTTCCCTCACACTCCCAGCTCTCCAATGGCAGAACACAGCCCAGAGGAAGCCCTCAAGAAGCATCACTCAGGCAGCATGGAAGATGTAATTTGTCTGCTGCCGTATTGGGAAAGGCATCTCTGCCTGTAGACATCATAGGAACAGAGAGAGCAGGCTGGACTGCAATCTTTGAGTACATTCTCCATTTTCCTAATAATGATACAACTCAGACTATACTTTCAGGGATCATTTCTATACCTCATTACTAATAACAATACAACTTACCCTGCTTTCAGATGCACAATAAAAATGTAGCCAACAGCTTCAAGGAAGATGCCTCTCTTGCCTTTTTAAATGTAAGAATTGTCCATTCTGGGGGGAGGGGAGTACAATCATTTTGTCTTCTTCACATTGAATGCGATAAAGGAATTGCCCACCCCTCACTGTTTGAGACACAGACCTTTAGATATTCAGGAGTGGGTTGAAAGGGGCAGTAGATGAGCCCTAGCACCAAGTTGCTTCAGCAGGTGAAATCCAAACATATTGAACTCTTTCATGTTGCTAAAGATGGCCCAAGACCATGAGCTTCAGCATTTGCTCCAAAAACAATGTCTTCCACTTTTGCAACGTTCTCTCTACAGATCCTGATATCCAAAATGCCACCTCGTTCCCTACACAGTTAGAAAGGCAACATATTAACCAGTTGAAAAAGAGGGGGAAAAAAGACAAAATAGATATACGTTGAGGTCCAGAGCCCAGAGCTCAGGCTCTGATGTGAGACAGAGACCAGGAGGGTGCAGGGTGCGGCAGCTCTGGTTCAGGTTGAGCACCTCCTGTCAGGCTGTGAAGGCTGTGATCCCCCATTCGGGCGGAGGCAGCCAGGGCTGCTCAGGGCTCACAGCCATCCACTCCTCCCAGTTGGGCTCATTTACAGAGAGCATCTCCAAGACTCAGTCATGGGGAAAGGGGAAGTGCAGAGTGACAACCCCAACACACAGCCAGTTTTCTCCAGCCTGGGTCAGACCTGTCAGCCTCCTGGCCGCCCTTCCTTCGAGAGGAAAGTGATTGAACTCCCCTATGGGATGGGCTGCAGGCCTGCAGGCAGCCCCCCTACATACCTCCCCATCCTGTTTGTTTCGATTGCCATGTATGGCTCCTGCAGGTGTGGGTGATTTAGGTTAAATGGGTCTCCAGTGGCCCAAGGCTCCCAGCAAAGGCCAGACCACAACAATCAGCAGGCTAGTTATTTACCATAACCATATACAAAACCACAAGCATCAGGGTTCCCTCAACTACATCAGGGACATTGTATATCTCTTTATTAAAGCCTGTCAGGGTTTCTTATGGCACAGCTTGCTCTTGAATCCCAACTAAACCAGGCTTCTGGTGCCAAAACCCAAACAACACACGCATGCATGCTCATGCAGCCAGGCAGAACCACGCACAACCCAGAAGGCAACCCAGTGGTGGGGAGGAAGAGCCCTCCCTCAGCCATCTCTCCTTTCACTTTCCCTTTGAATTGATTTTTAACTACACTTGAGTATCCAGGCTCACAGTGATAGATGGCTGTAAAATATTTTAATCATTCATAAATAAAGTATTTATCATGTGTGACTTATCCGGTCTCCTTCACGTTAATGAACACAGCATACGTCAGGGTAATCCATTACTATCAATCACAGGTTTCAAAGTAGGCAACGTATAAACTTAGAAGCTTTGTGCTGTCCCTTCTAAACCTCTTTTGACTAACATCATGCTTTGCTGCTGTTCTTATCTGTGTTGCTTATTTTTACTTGTCTTATCCCCAGACATTTTTCTCAAAGCAATTGTACAGTCTATCACATTGATGTCATTTCAAGTTCTAATGCCCATTGGTTAAGAAAACACATAATGTGGAATTTCAAGCTTTCAAAAAAATCACTGCTGTAAGACAGGTCAGATGAAGGATGTAGAAATGATATCCAAGGCAGTGGTGAAGGTGAGTGTTAGTACTACGGGGTCTTGCTTCCTCTTCTAAATCACGGTGGTGCTGTCCAAGTTGGAATTTGACTGTGGGGTCACCAACTCATCCAGATTTGCCTAGAACTTTCGAGTCTTAGCACAGCAGTCTTCATATTCTGAGAATTCCCTGGACAAATCTGCCTGCCTGTCACCCCACTGGGAAAAACAAAGTCTTTAGTTTCATCACATGTCTTTAAAATTTCATGGACCTAATGGTATGAATTAGATGGAAAGGCTTCCCCTTGGTCCAAAACAAGCCTGTCTGTCCCAAAGGCAAACTCTTCCCCTTTGATGCTTCCTGTCTGTCACCACCACCAGATTTTATTTGGAAACAGCCCCCAAAGTTGTTGGTGACAAAGGTGGAAAAACTAAAAGAAGAGAAATAAAAGAAGAAAAGAGATGAGTGAAAGTTATCTATATTTCCCAAAATGACTTGGTTCTGGGCTCATTATGGGGAAACCTTTCCTCTGTTTCTAATTGTATCTCTCTAAAAAATTCATTAATTTCTCCTTGCTTGCTAACTAATTTAAGTAGGTGAATAAGGAAGAACTTAAGAGATACAACTGATTTCAAGTGATGGCTTTATGTGGACATCCTCCTTTGCCATCAAGAAACAGTCCTCAACCCTGACTGTGTGTGAGTCTCAATATTTAAAATCCCCAAAGCCCAGGCCACGTGTCATGAAGCAAAGTCAGACTCTTGAGGTGGAACCCAGACATCCATCGGGGTTGGTGAAAACTCCTGAAGTGATCCCAGCATACAGTCATCATTGAGAACCGCTGGGCTAGTACAGAGATCCACAGCATCTCCCTTGCAGAAATCCCTCAAAATACTCTGAGACATCACACATCTCTTTATTAAAGCCTCCCAGAGCATGCACAGTCTGTAAACTGCAAGACTATGCATACAATGAAGTAATTCCTGAGTATTATCTTTTGTCAGGGCTTGGCTTGCCATGTTTGCATGATGAGGAGGGATGTCACTAGGACATGCAGAGTGATAATCCCAACATGCAGAAAGTTCTGAGGTCTCTCTCAACTGAGAGATGGCTGTAGATCCGCAGTGGCAACTCTTCCACCTGTTTGCTTGGGGTGCAAGGTGCAACTAGCTAGGGAAATAGGTCTCAATTTTACACAGTATGTTCTATGGTCTTCTTTTTATTTGGAAGAAGATGGTGGTATGATAGTGAAAGTTTATGTGGAGCAAATAAATGAGTATAAAAAAGATAACAAATGCCAGAAATGGCACAAAATGAAAAAAGTAACGTGATGCTTTTATTAATGAAATGTCTGTGTGGCATCATGGTATGTTTAGTAACTGTGTATGCCACACTGTGAAGCATATTCCTGATTGAAAGCACATCTGTTTTCACTGGGCCCTGGGGAGAAATAAATCTTCCACTTAAGATTTTTTAAAAAAAATAATGAAGCAAATGCACATATAGAATAGTGCAAAAGTCAAGTTTATAGTTCAATACACTTTCTCAAAACAAACATCCTCATGTAATAACCTCCCAAATCAGTAGATGGCGTCTTCCTAGGTCTCCCAAACCCCCAGCTTCTGGCTTCCTTGCACTATTGTCTGCCCTGAATGTAACCATTATCCAGATGGATCACCACATATAAGCTCCTCTATCTTGAACTTCATAAAATTGTACCACTTCGTGTTGAGCCTCTTTTGTCCACATTGTTCTTTATGATCTTCATTCATCACAAACTTTCCATAGCAGCAGTTAATTCATTTTCATTTTATATAGCATGCTATTGTATGGATAATGCTACAGTTTATTTATATATTCCATTCCAAATCTAGTTTTACAAATCGTGCTCCTAAAGACATTCATGCACAGGTCTTTTGGTGCATATGAGTATTTTGTTTGTTTGTTTAAGTTTCTGTCCAGTGAAACTCCATTCTGCATGTACAGAAGTTGTTCATGTCACATTTAGGGCAAGGCCCAGATTTTAACTATCTTGTAGGTAAAGCTTTTAAATGTTAAAGCCCCCAAAATTAAGAAGTGGAAAAAATGCTCTAATCCTTAGGCCTTCTGAGGCTACAATGTTTGAATGGACCTTAAAATGGAATTATCCTCCCTTAATTGGATGAGGAAACTGAGGCCCAGAGAAATGAATTGACTCACCCAAGGTCGCATAGGACAGAGCAGCTGAACTGCACCACACACCTTTGTGACTCGTACTTGGCCTCCTTCTAGACTATGACACCGTCTACCTTTTGAGATTTAAAATGATAAATTCTAGAATGTGCCAACTTAAGTCATACTGTGAAAGAGAAGAACCTATTTCTTATCCTTTCAGAATTTCTACACTGACAAAGAATTCACAAATCTCTCCACCTGCCTTTGCCCTCACCCAACCTACTTCCCACTGACTCCCAACTGACCTTGGCCTACTTTCCATCGGGTGTTCTGAGGTGATACCATGGTCTTTGTATCTGCACATCTGATCCTTCATGTTCTTCTTAAAGTATTAGATTCTCATTGTTCTTGGAATAAGGACTCAAATCCTTACGGTGTCCTAAAAAGCCCGAAGAGCCTGGTTCTTCCCATTTCTCTCTTTGGAGCTCTCTCTTCCTGTGCTTCACTACCTTTGATCCTTTGATGATACCTACAGCAAACCCTGCCTTATAACGCCTTCCTTTCCTTAGACTTTAATGATGTCCCTGAGAGACTCTTCCCAACTTCTTGACTTGCAGCATGTTCCTTTGTTACCAGGAACCTCTCCTTGGCAGCACCCATCATAGTTGTGATTCTACGTTTACCTATGTGGTCTGTCCTTTGACTTATATTTGTCTCCCTTATTAAATTCCACTGAAGGTACAGTCACATGAAATTTGCTCATAGTATCAGGCCCTCAGTAAATAGCTCCTTGAAGAAAAAAACAATGTGTGAAATGATTGCTTTCTAGTACTTTCCGTTTCATTATTGATATTGGATTAGCCACCAAAAACAAATCTGTTGCATTTATCAGAATTGTACAAATATGTAACACAGCACTATTTATTTAAATATCTATAGCTATCACTTTGGATAAAGATACAGAAGACAGACTAACAACATTTCTGTTACATTTTCAGGTAACAAAAAGTTTGGAAGAACCGCTGCTTAGAAGATTTCGCATTAGATGAATTGGAATGATTAAATAAACATAAAATCTTATACTGGAATCCAAGCAACCTAAACACACCCTAGATATATTAACATCCAATGCTGAATTCCGAAAGAGAAATGATCATGGTGCATTGAGAGAACTTGTAGCTGGAAGCAATTCAGTGTGGGCCTGACCTCACCACAGGACTGCACCTGCTGTCACCTAGTGCAAAATTATAAGGTCTCCAAATAAGAACCTCTTCCTGAGTGTCTATTTTATAAGGAGCTACTAGACTTAAGGCATCACACAATGAACTCACTTTAGTTTTTAGAGACTTTTCAATTTCATTCGAGGGAACTTTTTATGTCACCAACAAAAGATTTAGGCATTTTTCAGTATAAATATCAAAAATTATGTCATGACCTGCATTTAAAATAACTATCAGTCTGTCATTCTGAACACACTTTTCCCCACAATGACCCTGGCGAATCTCAGGGTTCCTGACCTACCACAACCTGGGACGTAACCTGGCTGATTCTCTGACCTAAGAGGCATTGAGTTCTCACCTACTTATCTCTTGATAGATTTCTCTGCAATTGGTGTCAGCTACTGACTAACACACACCACAACCCATAACCTCTAAGCCACCACTGATTATACTGAACTTTCACCTTGATTCATGAAAACACAAACGAAAAAGAAAACATTTAAAACAGATTATAGGCATTTAACCTCTAATGTAAGCAGTAATATAATAGCTTCTTGAAAATCTGCTTTTGTTCTATCCTGGATTTCATTAATGTAGTCTCCTACTTGACAAGGGTAGACAGATATTTCCAGTTATTCTATGAATTTTGTACATGAAGCTTGTAACAGTCTAAGTTTGGGCACCCTGTTCCACTGCCAAAAAGTAAAGAGACAACATCTATTTTATACAAGGACTCACATACTTAATCCTGGCCAGTCTCCAAGAAGTTAGAATTTTGTTCATAGTGGTTACTTCTGTCTCTATTTTCGATATTCCCCATTGGGTTGAACATGACTAATTTCCTTTTCTCCATATCCCAGAGTGTGGACAAAATAGGCAAATGAGGTTTGAAAATAAAGTGATACTAGAAATAGAATCCAAGAAGGAAATTCTATGATCAATTTACTTGAACCATTAAAAAGTATGTTTCAATTTTAACTACACATTCTCTCCAGGTAAAATTGAGGGAATTAGATTTAGTGTCATTACACTGGCAAAGGGGACATATTTGGTAATTGTTTAGGAATAGAAGACAGTCTCCTTCCTACAAATCTCCGAAAATATTGTCAAGCATGAGGAAAATCAAACCAAAACAATGTTGCAAAGATATCTTAGTGTTGTGATTGCTTAAAAAATATATACACTGCATTCATTATTCAGAATTGTGTCTGTTCCATTCGAATGCCATCCAATTAGATTTTCTTCCTGACAGAAGTTGGTTCCATATAATAAATTCATTAAATTCTGTCAACATTTAGAAGACAAGACTTGCAAAATCTTGCTCAGCAGTCCCACTACACCTCTCCCATCCTCAAGTAGAAAAGAGAACATCAACAACAAATGCAAAGCCAAGAATCTTTCTTATAAGAAAAAGAAGTTAATGTTCAAAGAGTCAGAGAGATTAATACTTTCTACTCTTTTGTGGACAGTTTCACATCCCTGGGGACTCATTTTCAAACTGGGAAAAAATGAAAAGATGAAAGAGTCCACAAGTGTGCAGTGTAATTAGTCTAGCTATGCTGCATTGGGACATTAAAGGTCAATAATTATTGTTGGGTGGAGCGTGTCTTCCTAGATGTCAAAGCATGAAGACTGTGTCCATGGCGAGGGTACAGTCATGACGTTTATGAGAGCACCAAGTGGCAAAGAGCACATAGAAAGCATGCTAGCTGTTTGTTTTCTACCAGTGTACATTACTGCATAGTTTAAAATGAACCTCTTTTTGTTTCTAGTGAAGAGATTTCTTGAGATTAACATAAAATGTATATAAGATCCATTGCTATTTTCACCAGGCTTTAGATTTGAACTTTGAACTGAAGTCTGGAAGCTCAAACTTGGCTCAGTATATTTCTTCCTTTCCCTCCTCCATGAATCTCCTATTGCTCTGTTTCTCTTCTCAAATTATGTTTTTTACTATAAACCATCTGATCTCTATCATGAGTGCCTCTATCTCGGATGCCTCTCTAAATGCTGATTTCTACACTCTGAGGGAGGGTGACAAACAGTTTTTGAATGGAAGGAGCAAAAATATATCACTCTTTTCATGTGTAAACCACAGATATGAAAATAGTACATACTGATAGTGGATTTGCAGTAGTGTAATTTCATGGAGCAAAGAGATCAAGTTATCTGGTTTTCTTTTGCTGGTGCTAGGGATCTAGATTAGTTTTTTAATTAATCTAATCTCCTTTTTAAAAAAATCTAATCTCCTTAAATCAGTTAATCAGAGTTTGTTCTTAAAAAGTAAACAAGATTGATAAATTCTTACTCAAATTTCCCAAAAAGAGAGAAGACTCAAATTAATTAAGTTAGAGATGAAAAATGTGCAATTACAACAGGTACCATATAAATCCAGAGGATTTTAGAAACTATTTTAAAAATTTATATTTCAGTAACTGGAAAATCTAGAAGAAATATAGACACACATGACTTTCCAAAATAGATTTGAAAAATCTAAACGGAACAATTGCAAGCAGTGAGATTGAAATAGTGATAAAACATTTCCCAGCTAAGAAAAATTTTACTAGATCTTTATAGAAGTCTAACACCAATGCTCCTCAAACATAGAAAGAGAAGGAATGCTTCCAAATTCTTTCTATGAAGCCAGCATTACTCTGATTCCAAAAGCAGGTAAGAATGTAACTTGAAAAAGAAAACTATAGACAAATATACTTAGTGAATATAGATGCAAAAATCCTCAATAAAATTCCTGGAAACAGAATTCAACAAAAAGTTCACAGGCCAAGACCAGTTGCTTTCACCCTAGGGATGCAAAGATGGTTTGACATACATTGATACACCACATAAATAAAATCAAGGGTAAAAACAACATGATCATCTTGACAGATGCAGAGAAAGCTGTCAACAAATTTTAACATCTCTTCATAATAAAAACTCTGAAGATCCAGGCATAGTATTGCACACCTGTAATCCTAGTGGTCAGGAAGCTGAGGCAGAAGGATCATCAAAAGTTCAAGGCCAGCCTGAACTATATAGTGAGACCCTATCTCAAAAATAACAAAAATAATATAAAACAAACTTCTGAAGAACATAGTTGATAAAAGTCATATGTGAAAAATCCACAGACTCATACTGATAAAATCCTTATAGGACAAACCCACAACCAACATAATACTGAATGGGAAATAACTTAAACCATTTCTTCTAAAATCATGAATGAGATTAGGGAGTCTATTTGCACCACTCTTGTATAATACAGTATTTGAAATTTGAACCAGAGAAATTAGGTAAGAGAAAGTAAAGGGGATACAAATAGAAAAGGAAGGAGTCAAATTATCCCTATTTGCTGATGATATAATCTTTTATATAGAAGACTCTAAAAACTTCACCAAAAGGCTCTTAGATAAAAATATTCAGCACAGGGGCAGGATACAAAATCCACCTTGAAAAATCAGTAGCTTTTCTATAGACCAATAATGAGCCCACCAAGAAAAAAACAAAGAAAACAATTTCATTCATAATGGCTTCAAAAAATAATAATAATAAAAAACTGCTGGGGATTTAGCTCAGTGGTTCTACCAGCTGCCTCGCAAGTGCAGGGACCTGAGTTTGATCCCTGGTACCAAAACAAAACAACAAAATAGTACAAAAAATAATAATAAATACCTAGGAATCAACCTAACCTAAAAGTAAAATATCTCTACAATGAAAATTATAGAACACTGAAGGGAGAAACTGAAGGAGCCATTAGAAAATGGAAAGTCCTCCCTTGTTCATGGATTGGCAGAATATTATTAAAATGACCGTAGTAACAAAGGCAATCTATAGATTCAATGTGATCCCTATCAAAGTGCCAACATTCTTCAAAGAACTGGAATAGACAATCCTAAAATTCATATGGAAGTACAACAGAACCAGAATAGCCATCAAAGCAATCCTGAGCAACAAGAGCAAGGCTGGAGGCATCATAATCCCAGGTTTCAAATTATGCTACAAAGCTACAGTAACAAAAACAATATGGTACTGGTACAAAAGCAGACAGGTAGACCAAGGCAATAGAACACAAGAGATAGAAACAATTTAAGTACCTACAGTTTGATTTTTGACAAAGAGGCCAAAACATGTGTTGGAGAAAAGACAGCTTCATTAACAAATGGTGCCAGGAAAACTAGATATCCACACCCAGAAGACTGAAACTAGGTACTTATTGCTTCCCTTTAATAAAATCAGGTGAAAATGGATCAAAGTCTTAAACATTACACTGCAAACCTTGAAACTGCTAGAAGAAAATACAGGAGAAATATGTGAAGCCACAAACACCAGCAAAGACTTCCTAACCGGCACCCCAATAGCACAGAAAATCATATCAAGAAGCAACAAATGGCACTGCATCAAATTAAAAACCTTCTGCCCAGAAAATGAAACAATCCAAGAATCGACTGACAGGATAGGAGAAAATCTTTCCCAGATCCTCTTCTGATAGAGAAATAATATCTGGAGTATATAAAGAAATTTAAAAACCTAGCACCAATAAAATCAAATAACCCAGTCATTAAATGGGAAAATGAATTGAACAGAGCATTTTCCAAAGAAGTACAATTGGTCAGTAAGTGTATGAAAAACTGTTCAACATCATGAGCCATTAAGGAAAATAAAACTACACTGAGATGCCATCTCATCCCTGTCAGAGTGGCTATCATCAAGAATACAAAACATAAAACATGCTGACAAAGTTGTGGGCAAAAAGGAACCCTCTCTACCAGTGGTGGGAATGGAAAGTAGTGCAACCACTAGAAAATCAGTATGGAGATTTCTCGAAAAAACTAAACATAGGTATACCATTTGATCCAGCTTGTACCACTCTTTGGCATATTTCCAAAAGAATTAAAGACATAATGCTATTGTGATACATGCACTTCTATGTTTATAGTGGGACATTTCATAATAGCTAAGCTGAGGAAAAGGCATAGATGCCCATCATTAAATGACTGCATAAAGAAAATATGGTATATGTACATAATATAGTAGTTTTCAGCCATAAAGAAGAATAAAATCCTATAATTTGCAGGAAAGGGGGTAGAACTGGAGATGATCATGTTTAGCAAAATGTATCAGTCTTTGAAAGTAAAATATTATATTTTCTCTTATATAAGGAATCTGAAAGTAAATTTAACAATAAAAATAAGAATGACAAGAAACTAGAAGGTAGACTTTTAGAGATGGGGAAAGGAAGAAGAGGGTGGGTAATGGGACTTAAATTAATCAGAATTTGCTATGTGTATGCACCAATATAGAAAAAAATCCATTAAAAGTGTTATACAAGATCTGAAAGTTTAAAAAGAAGGAAGGAAGGAAGGAAGGAAAGGAGGGAGGGAAGGAAAAGAAGAAAGAAAAGAAGGAAGAAAAGAAGGAAAATGTGCCTAACTTGTGATTCATCCTTTGGTTATACTGCTAATTTGCAAAGTGCATTTTGACCTAAAGCACTAATGTCCAACATCAAGTTACTAAAGACAGCCAAGCCCAGCCTATACAGATCAGGAAGTGTAGGGCAGGGTGTGGACATTCAAGCACCTGACAAGCCACGCCATTTTGCAAGTTCCCCATTTTCGAGTCAACAGATGCCCAGTATTTGTGCTGATGACACTGGTGCATTTGTCTTGCCTCCTGTAATGGATTTTAAGTTCAAGAGCAGATAACGCTGTACTTATTTCAAATGTGGTTACTCTCTTTTGGATGATGTAGTAAGTCATCATAACCACAACCATCATCACATCACTGTCATCATCAGAGGCCCAGTGATAGCAGCCCCTGCACTTATCAATAGCTAGATAGTCCCTGGAAATTTTGCCCAAAAAATCCACTCTAAAATGCAGTTAAATCAAAGGAAAAAAATACTTTTGCCACCACTAACTTCCAGGAAAAGCCTAGATTGTCATTAGTCCTGCTTATCTCTGGTTTTATGACATCATGGAGGAGAAAACTCCAAAAACCACACGATGACAAGTAGCAATTCTAAGAATTATTTGTAGTGATCTTAGCTTCACACAGTGTTCCATGTGGGTATTTAGCTTGTGAAAATGT
The DNA here is from genome assembly GCF_000247695.1 of Heterocephalus glaber. The sequence goes on from NW_004624745.1 coordinate 23,626,517, forward strand.
ATTAAACACCAACTCACTGCATTTCCACAGTCTTGATAGAGGAACCAGTCATGGCTATTTCAAGCATATTGACCTGTCAACAAGTGTAATTACTGAGTTCAGTTGACTCAGTCAGTCAGTTAGGGTCTCCTGGTGATTTCTGAATTGACAGTTTGGCTGCATTAAAAGCCCTAGAAGGAATACGATGATACTGGGCGAAGTTGTGGGACTGCGGATCCAGTAACAAAGACTTGAGGCCTTGTAGAGTCTCTCCATATTTTAACCTAGGTTTTATGGTTCTTCACAAGGAAAAGAGAATTACACAATAACATTAAACAATAATAGAACCATTCCACAGTTTTCACCAAACTCCATGTAAGGCACATCTTGCTCGGCAAAGAATGTGATAACATACAACAAGCACTTTGTGTAGTGACTGGTACATCATCAGGATCCAATGAGTGTGTGACATGTGATGTTATCATCATTTCTTGTCTCTATCAATGGAGAAAATTCTCTGCTATGTCATTTTCCAAAGCAAATATTCACATTCATGTGTCTTAGTCACTTTCCTCATTGCTGAGACACCTTACTATACACCTACAACTTAAAGGAGGAAAGGTTTATTTTGGCTCACAGTTTCAAGGTCTCAGTCCTAGCTTGGTTGGCCAGCTGCAAGGGGGAAAATGGCATGGTAGAAAGGCCTGTCATGGAGGAAAGCTGCTCATACCATGGTGGTCAAGAAGCAGAGAGCAAAACAAGGAGCCAGGTAGGGATAAACCCTTCCAGATCATACCCTCAATGATCCACCTCTTCTGACCAGGCCCCACCACCTAAAAGCACATTCACCTATAGTGTCCCCATGAATCAATCACCTTCCAAAAGCCCCGCCAATGACCACGTGAGGGTTCTGAGGAACATCCTTGATGTAAATCATAATACCATATATAAGTAATTGTATACCTGTTTGTGATATTATAAAGCAATGAGAAACATATTTGGTCTTCATCCCTATTTCACAGTTCAGAGATCTGGTCTTAGTCAGTTCAGGCTGCTATAATAAATTACCATACCCCGAGTAGCTTGCACAATAAATGTTTATTTTTAACAGTTCTGAAGGTAAGAAAATCCAAGATCAAGGTGCCAACAGATCCAGTATAGGATGAGGGCCTACTCCCTTATTTGCAGATGTGTCTTCTCATAAGGGCACTAATCTCATTAACAAAGACTCATCCCTTATGCCCAAATTACTTGCCCAAGGCCCAGTCTCCTAATGCCATCACAGTTAGGGTTAGGATTTCAACGTATGAATTTAGGAAGGACAAACATTCAATAAACAACAGTGCCAAAAACATTTGTAACTTCCTGGATAATAGGAGTAACAGGAGATTCTTTTGTTACAACACCTGCCTTTAGGCTCTGTTTCCTGATACAAGAGCTGCTGAGTCTCTTGAAATCTCTAGAGCTGTGTTGGTGAACTTTTAAGAGCTTCCAATGAAACAAATACCCACTGTAGCACCCGTCATAAGCTCGCCACCACTGCTGATAAAGTGCCCCTTTGAACGTTAATGAGATGACTGGTGGCTGGGAGATCCTTAGTAGCTTTGGGAAGCAGGAGGACCAAACCATGAGTAGGGAACTGAAATCTTCAACCTCACCTCAATCCCTTCCCACCCCAACTCTAGGGAGAGGAGAGAGGTTAGAGATTAAGGTAATCATCAACAGCTAATGATCTGATTAATAATGCCTATCTAATGAAACCTCTATAAATTCCCTAAACTAAGGGGTTTTCTGAACCTCACTCATGCATTTGTTGTCAGAAGTGGTGTTATAAAAACAGTTTGGACCGTTAGATGTTTTTATATCATAGTATCATCATGATATTTACATAAATAGCATCTTGGGTCTGCAAAACATTCTCATCTAGACCCAATAGTGACAAGTAAAAGGTAATCATTCCACACTTACTATGTGCCAATTTCTGTGCTAGACTCAGAATGTCAATAAAATTGTAATTTTTTTAATTGTAAAAGGAAACAAGAAATTTCAACAAAATCTTTTCTTGAGTAAGTCAGGGTGATGCCTCTCTCCATTCAGATAAAGAAGCATACAGTGATGCAGAACTCAGAGCAGTCAAAAGCTCTGCATGCTTCTTTCCAGAACCTCTCCTTGGGGCCACAGAATGAGAAACACAGGCAGGAAGCACATGTCTGACTCAGACAGAGCCCCCAGTGCAGTGGCACTCAGGAGCATTAACTCAGCTGAAGCCCCCAATTATGCGAAATTATCTTCCTCATTAAATTCCAGCCACTGCCATTAAATATCATTAGGGCTAAATGGTTCTCTGATCACATCCTGAAGGCATGGATTTGCCAAATAAGGACCTTGCAATTAAGACAAGTGTCCTATAACCTAAAGGATGTTTCCTCAACAGCCACTTCATTACCACTGTGCTCATCCCAAGCATAAATTGTCTGCACACCAATGGAATGAATCCGGCAAATGGGTAAAGAGAGAGGACGCCTTCCCAGTGGTGGGTCCAGGTGAGGAACTTCTCAACACTCCACACAGTAGGTCTTATCATTCTCCATCCTGCACAGAACCTGTGGATGACTGTTTGATCCTGAAGCATTTTTCATCAAGGCATCTTCAGAATAGATGAAAAACATAAACTCATCTCCTGGACTGTTGGATTTATATCTTATATTGCTTTTTCCAAAGAGTGTATTGTTTGAGTGCATATTACTAATATCTATACAGAGACATAGTTTCTATATTTTTCATATTTCTTATAGCACTTAGCACAATACCTTCCATAATATAAGTGCTCTTTTAGGAGAGACTGAATTATGAAGTTGAATCTGAGAGACTAAATCCAGAGATTTGAGGAATGTGAAAGTTAAGTCATTGTTCAGAGTGGTATTACACCAAGATGATCCTTTAAATTCCAGAATAAAATGAACTTTTGGCAAGCATCGCTGAAGTCTGCTATGAAAGAGCTTATTATAATTCAGACATGGATCTACATGATTTTAATAACATCTCCCCCAAACACAATTACTAGTAAAAGCCTAATATAATACAACAGCTTATAACCCCTAGGTTTCCCACAGGCAAATGAAAGTTTCTAAACCAGTGCACATTTGTTTTCCCTTCTAATCTCCATTTTCTCTATTTCAAGTCTCCATTCATGAAGTCACTTTAATCCAATCTTTCTTATCCACTGCCTCAGTTCAGAACCAAGTTATCTTTCACCCAAAGGATTGCCATCCACCACACCTCCAATCTTTCCTTCCACAAAACTATGATTCCCACCATAGCCAGGGTAATCTTTCTCAGTCAAAAACAAACAAAGCTAAACAGCCTGGTCATGTTACTCTCCTGAATTGAAAAAAGAAAAATCCAGGGCTGGGGATTTAGCTCAGTGGCACTGTGCCTGCCTTGCAAGTGCAAGGTCCTGAGTTCAATCCCAGGTACAAAAAAAAGAAAAAAGAAAAATCCAGAGCCTACTAGATAAAATCCACTATCTTTAATTTGTCATCAAAGCTCTTAACAATCCTGCTGGGACAGGCTCTGACACATGCCTCATCCTGCAAAATGGGAAACTAGAATGGCAGTGCGTTCCCCGTTTAGATCCGTGATCCTGTCTTAGGGAACCTGTCTCCCCATCACCTGTTACAGTAAACAGATGATTTTCCTGGATTGTCTTTTAATTCTTCTGGGAAACCTTTTTCAGAGATCAGCTTTTAACTTGCTTTCTATTTCCCTTGTTTCTGCATACTTTCCATGGGACCTTTGTTGCTTGGTTGATCTTTTTTCCTGATTGCTCATTCTTAGGCAACAGAAGACCTCCCCAGACTGAATGGCAGACAGGGTGTGTTGCCCTTGGCCCCATTCCTTGCTCACTTGTCCACCATGTACTGGCCACATTCCATTCCTGGATGTGTAGCAAGAGTTCAAGATGGGTATATGCTCCCAGGTGGAATGCCAGCCCACCAGCTTGCCTTGTCTTGGTTTAAACTGAATGCATTAAAGTATAAATGTCATACTATTCAATTCACAAACTTTAAATCTAAAGTTTGATGACTTCTGACAACTACATAAACTCCTGAGACCTCCATCCTCACTAAGGTACAGAACATTTCCATCATCCCACAGACTTCCCTTATTCCTCTTTGCATTCAAGCTTTCCACCTCCCACCCCAGGCAACCACTCCTCCACCTTCTATTACAGTTTCACCTTGCCTAAAATATCCCATGAAGCATCATACAAAATGTGGTATTTTGTACCTGACATCTTTCACTCAGGATGTTGTTGAGATCCACCCATGTCATTGTGTAGATTGTCAGTTCACTCCTTTAGTTAGTACTATTTCAATGTATGTATAGATACCTCACATTGTTTATATATTCACCTGTTGATAGACATGGGGATGTTCCCACTTTAAGGACACTAGGAAATGCATAGTTGTCAAAAAGAAAATTAAATCACAAATTAATGTGATATTTTGAAATTAAGTGAAAAAGAACAAAAATTCTATTTGATTCGTTAACTTTATTTTGTATCTCTATCCTGAAAATATGGTTTCCTAATGTCATTAACAAAAGTATTTGCTTGTCCTACAATGTGACTATATGTATATCTATGTAACTGTTCTGAAACAGCAATGCTGGTATTGTTATTAAAAGCAAAATCACCCATTTACTGTCTGTTTAGGATATTTCTTATATGTAATGTACTGTTAAATTTCTATAATACAAAAATTTTTTCTGTGTGATTTTATTTTCATCAACTTGATACAGGGTTGATACCATGTATTTCATTGTCCATGTTAATTTGCAAATTTTATTTTCTTTTTACTTATGTAATTTTAGGTTACATAAAACATTTATTCAGTTCCAAAGACAGATCTATACAACAGGACCTACTCAGATATCTCTAATTTTTACCCTGGACCCTACATTTTTATATTATATTTATCACTCTACTGGCTCTTTAAAAACATATATATATATATAAACATTGTGTAAATATCTATTGGTATTTTTCCTCCTAACACAGAATACTAGACACACTCTTCTTCATTACAAGAGAAATAAGATTACTTGATGGTAGTTTTCTTTCATATTTCTTTTTGTAGTTTTATCACTGCATGAATGTACCACAGTTTATTCCACCAAATAATCCACTGATGGGTTGAATACAAGCCATATTTCAATAAGGAATCTAGTGCAAATGTCATTTCCTATTTTACCAACATCTTTGGGATTGTCTTCCTGACACAGTATTGTTAGTTCAAAGGGTAAATCCCTAACTACTTTTCCTAGATATTGCCAGGTTCCCCTCTATAGGTGTTTGTTACATTGCATTTCCACTAATGATGCACACAGTGATACCCCATCTGAACATCAGAGTATGAAAGTAAGCTTTTAGATGCCTACCAATCTCATAGATAAGAAATGATATCTTGGTGCTACGGTTTAGATTGGAACTGTTAGGTAAAGCCTCCTGTGTTGAGGGCTTGATAACCAGATGGTGGCACTATTGAGAGATTGTAGGAAGTTTAGGAGGAAGGGCCTATGAGAGGAAGTAGGTCACTGGGAGTAACTCTTTGAAGGGTATATTGTGTCCCTGGTTCCCAACTCTGCTCTCCTGTCCTCCATGAGGTGAACCACTTTGCTCCACCACTTGCTCCCCACCATGATATTTTACCTCACCACAGGCCCAAAAGCAATGGAGCCCAGTGACCATGGACTGAAACTTCTGAAATCATGAGCCAAAATGGATTCTTCCTCTTTTAAGTTGATTTTATCAGGAATTTTGTCACAGCAACCAAAAGCTGACTACTACATTCAGTGTATTTAAAATTAGCATTTTGTCTAATTGCCATTTTAATTTGGAACAAAATCATTTTCTTCCCTTGACATCTCCATTCACATCTATAGATTTTTTTTCTAATTACCTAGCAGCCTCTATCTCCTTTGATGGCAGAAAGTCCCATCCTTCTCCAGAATTCCCCACCTTGGATGAAATTTTACCATGTGACTCAAGTTATTTCTCCCTTCCATAGTAGAACCAAGATTGTCTCAAAACAAGTTATCCAGTTATTCAGTCTAAGATTTAAACCATTTGAAAGACAACAGATACAACTCTGTGAAACTCTTTCCAGAAACATGTTTTTTAATCATTATGGATGTTACTGCTTTCATATGGTCTTTGTGATTTTCTTTTTCTTACCCAAAAGGTACAACTATTATGGAATCAAACATTAGGGAAATAAGACTTTAAAAGAGAACCAAGTATTGTATTCAACTATCTTAACTCCTAGACTTGAGTCCCCAGGCCCTGGGTTGGTAAACTCTGCAGTAGGAAAGCTGTGGCTCTCCATCACTGATAGCTGTGTTCATGACAGCATCTCCTAGTAACATTCTTTTTGCAGACATGGATTTATATTTGGAAAAAAAAGATCAGAATAAGCCATTGTAGAATTCAACTTCATCTTAACATCATGGTAAGAGAATAAGAAAGAGGCATTGTGAAAAATGAATTTTGCAAAAGAATTCCTATGAAATAAAAGTCCACCTCTCCTGATTTCTCCTGCCATCTCTTTCTGGGAAACCATTCCCACATGGCATGGACCCCCTCAGCAGAGGGATCAAGTCCTGGAAACTCTCAGAGCTCTCCAGGCACCGACAGGAATTGAACAGGCTGACCAGATCTCCAAGGACTCCCTCACCATCCCTGTGTCAGGCCAGTCCTTCTGCTCTCTGCTCTGTCTCACACTGTCTTCTGGAAAGGTTTGGGCTCTGGAGCCAACCCTTACCCTTTCCATAAACATAGTTTATAATATTTTCATGTAATTACACCATGCATGTTGGAAATCGGAGTAGCAGCCCACACCCAGTGGTCTACTTAAAATGTCAGCAAGGAAGGCAAAAATCCACTCCCAGGGTGGCAACAAGCCATTAGATTCTCAGAATGAACTCTGACCTCTTCTAAGAATGAAAAACATCTGCAAAGCATGGTTGGGGGAATGCAGATGGTTCAATCAAAATGGGCTCACTGGGTTTAAGACCCTGAAAGTCCACCCTCACTTGTGGTTTGGTTGACAGGAGCACAAAAGCTTAGGGAGGAAACAGGGACCATATTTAGACCCCAACCATCAAGCAGAGCAGTACAGCCATAAAAACTCAAAATCAGACAGTGGGTTGGCAGCAAGTGAATTTTTTCCCATTAAGTAGTTTGTGGGTGGAGGCAGATCTCCAAATACTTTGTGGTGGTGCCACTGAGCAAAGACTGGTTTGTACCATGATTGGTTAATACCAACAATGACAGAGTCTCCATCCTCTTTCCCTGAAAGGAGAAATGCTTTCACTGAAATTATTTTGGGGTAGATGAGCTGAGACCTTTTTTTGGTTGAACTATTTAACACAACAGGCTAAACTAAAACTGTCCACAGAGTGGTAATAATTAAGCAGCAATGTTCTCATTTATTTGAGGTTTTATACAAGCCAGCAGAACAGTTATGACTGACTCCTAGGCAGCCTTCCCCAAACCCCAAAGGCAGTTATCAATACCACGTATTTGCCTTAACTAAGACATTCCGATAGCGGCTTCCCACAGTGGTAAAGTGGTGACCTCTATGGTGGGCGTTTCTTGGTGTTTCGAGTTATACAAGATAAATACCAAAGGTGCTGTTTCAATTTCCATCCACCTGGGCCAATGATAACTGTGCCTAACACGGTATAAACTGTGCCAAAGAGCCACACTGTCATTAGCATGTATCTTGAGAGTTATATTTCATTATCGTGAAGGAATGGCCTTAAACATGGACAGAAATAGGAGCTAGCTATGGTGTGACACTCACGTAGGGTCCATATTTGCTTCTTTGGCATACCGTTTACATAGTGTGGAGAGATGTGCAAACTCATGTACACAACTGTAGAACAGTACCCTTCCAACACTCATGTGTGGTCTTAAAGAGATGTCAATTTCTTTGAGACAAAAATTGTAATTGAGTAGATGTCCTTGGAAATAAAGAACATCATTCTGTTATCATACACAGTAGAAGCCCTCAAATAGCTTAAACAGAGCCAACCTACCTCTGAAAAAGCACCAGGATGAACAAAGTTCAGAGAAAAAGTGTCCATTTTTATAAAGTAGCCTTCATGTGGACAAAGATTAAAAACTATTTTGCTTACAACATTTACTTGCTACTTCAGGTAAATGAAGGAATGAAGTATGTAGAATGAATGAGTGGGCAACTCTTTAAGGAGATATTTTTACCCACGAGAGATCTTGATGTAGCAAAGAAAAGGGTTCAGTATTGATTGTTTGTTATCTGGTTAATATCCACATTGAAGATTTGATAAACAATGTATCAGAATGAAATTGGAACAAAAAGCTTGAAAATCTCTGAGCTGCTCAATCCACCCCATTTCGACAGTGGCTGAGCAACCCAGAAGTGCCCTGTGGCTGTCTGCTGTTGGGAACTTCTGCAAAGTAGGGCTTTCATCACTTTTGTTCATTAAGACAAATTAAGAAATCACTTAAATGCAAGTTACTTACTTGGCCTTTGCTTAAATCCTAAATTTTAAAATATTACTGAATGATGTTATGGCAGAAAAATCATTGGTTGCTAATCTATTTAAATTACTACTTCTGTTTTACTATTAGGCAAAGATTGATTAAACTAATTATTGACCTTATTTTGCACTTACAACTTTATTTGAAATGGGTCATCTATTTACATAATTTGGGGCATGAGAATAAAAACAATGAGAGACGTAATAGGAGTATAGGCCATAAACACATTGAAAGTTTTATCTTCTAACCAGTTTTGGTTCATCCAGCTTTAAAGTGTAAATAACAAATAAATAAATAAAGTACCATACTCCTATTATCAACCAATATTTTGTTGTTATTTTTTTCTCTTAAATTCTTTTATTGGTACATTTCAGGTATAGAGTACGTTTCCATTTCTCACTGGGAACTTGTACCTTTACATGACGTATCTTGGTTCTTATTTTTTCCCCATTCTCTGCCCTCCCGTCACCTCCTCCACCCTTCCCTATTTACAAAGACTTTGTTTCAGTTTTTTCCATTTCTCGTCATTTTTCCTTTGCCTTCTTTCCTTTCCTTTCCCCTACCCCTCCCACTTCCCCTACCCCTTTGGAACTTTTCTTCCTATTTCGCATTATCAATTGATCACTGGTACATTTTAGGTATACAATACAATGACATTCATCATTGGAAATTTGCACCTTTACTTAATCTCTCTTGGTTCTTATTTTTCCCCCTTCCCTTGCCCTCCCTTCAACCCTTCCATCCTCCTCTATTTACAAAGACTTTGTTTCCAGTTTTTCATTTTCTCATATTAATTCCATTCTCTTCTTTCCGTTCCCCTACACCTCCTACTTCCCCTTCCCCTTTGCCCCTTTTCTTCCTCTTTCACATTATCTATTATACCTTTTAGTACTTATTTACACTTTCAGTTTCTCACACTAGAGCAACTATTCGGTATTTACATGTGTGTCCTGTTTATTTGACTTAAGAGTATCACCTCGATGTGCACCCATTTAGCTATAAATGTCTCTAATTTCTCATTTTT
>NW_004624745.1:23640620-23661599 GCF_000247695.1 Heterocephalus glaber
ATCCTCTTTTGTTGCCAGTTCAGGGAGTCCAGGTGGTTGAGTATCAGAGTGTTCCATCTCATTTCCCTTTGGGGTTGCTGTAGGTGATCTGGAAGTCTAATTTTAAGACTTGTTTAAGTGTCTTCTCATTTAGACAGGGGTGGGGGGTGGTGCTCTTGATGCCCACACAGGTCACCTCCTCTGCGCTGGGAGCAGTGGAATGGTGGCCCGGATGCCCCTACCTCTGCCCTGGAAGCAATGGAACGGCAGCCCAGAAGCCCCTTCCTCTGCACTGAGAGCTGTGGAAAGGTGGCCCAGAAGCCCCTACCTCCAGGCTGGGAGTGGTGGAATGGCGGCCTGGAAGCCTCTTCCTCTGGGCTGGGAGCTGTGGAAAGGCAGCCCGGAATCCCCTTCCTCTGGGCTGGGAGTGGTAAAACCTATTGTTGTTATTTTTATGCCAGAAATTTTTTCAAAGTGAAAAGGCAATAATATATACCATTTTATTTTCTACAATTCCCCTCTAACTTTTGATATTTTATCAGTTTTCAATCACTTAATCAACACTTTCCATTAACAAAATTTTAAAGAAAATTTGACAGTGACAACTTAAAATGAGAATTCTGGTAGCCAAACTATTGGTTCTTTGTCTGAAAACCCTAAAATGTCATCTAACATAAAATCAGCTGACTTTATACTAAATAACTGCACTTTCTCATAAGAAAATATTTTTTTAAATCAGGATAAGTTCTTATTTTGGGTTTGGCAAGTTTATGCAACAAACTGTGGAACAATTTCAGAACAATTTCAAAAATATAATTTGAGTTAATATCCACAGAAACCACTCTTTACACATTTGGCAATTCTATTTTAGGATGTTACCTTATTTTGGTCTATATGCAGTGTTATACCTTTCCTTAACTTTTCATTTTTCTGAAACTGTTAAGGATGAATCAATGTTAGGAAAATGCAGCCTCCTCTCTCCCAGACAGGCAGCCCAGGAAGCCACTGTGGGGTATGACATGATATATGGGCTTGCGCTAGTGTCCACTTTGCCATGGTACATTTCTTAACCTCTCTGAATTCAGTTTTATCACATGTAAAACATCTATAAAAATAACTCTGGCATTAACTTGCCATGAGGATTTGATGAGACACAGTAATAAAATGCCTGTCATCAGTAGGTGCTAGATAAATGTTAGCTTCTCTCTGTGTTTCAGTTTATACATTAGCAAGGTCAACAGCAAATGGGTAAACAAGACTGAATTTTCCAATTCTTATTTACAGATCTCAGCACATGTTACTAACACTAATGCACACAAATGGATATAAAACAACATAACATACACATAGCCAGATGTCTCACACAAAATGTTTGAAGCACCTTTGTAAATGTCCGTGGACTCATCAGTCTCTTTGAGTGCCTTGTTCTTCTAGTTCCCTTTCTGCATAGGTACTACTGGGAGGTCTCACCACATCCTTCTCTCTGTGATCCCCTCTACTTGGCTCTTCTGGACTACAGCTGGAAAAGTCCAAGAAGACTCTGGATGGTAGAATTTCTATCAGAGCATCTCAAACAAGGAATCACTGGAGTTTCTGGTACAACCCCATAGGATAAACATCTGTTTATAACCATCATTCACTCTGTTAGCCATACAGGATGCAGTCTGTAGGCAATTCACTACATCACAATGGTAACCTACTGTGCTATAGATAAGGAAAACACTCATGCCACGGCAACTGCACTGTATTCATTAGTTGGTTTCTCAAAGTCTTCAAAGGCAGCAAATGTCTACAATTCTCCAGTGACACATGATGAGAGCTACAAACTACATGGTGGAGACCAAACTCACTTCTTTGGCATCCATGCACTTTAGGCAGCTTAGTGCACAAAGTACCAGATGTGTACTCTAAAGTCCCAGATGTGGGCTGGATATAAATTCAGCCTCTGACACGTTTCAGAACCAAGCTACGTGACCTGTAACACGGAGCTAATACTCTCCCAGTCCAACAATTAACTAAGCCAAATATTTGAGATGCTGAGATCATCTTTGCATACTTATAAGTAGACTCTAATCATTTCTAGGACTTCCCAATTTCCAAAGTGTCAAAGTTTTGCCCATTTTTGGCATTAATCTGTAAACTTTCTCTGGCTAAACTGGAGACAGTCATATTGCTATTGCCACCCTGTTTAAGGAGATGATTTTTCCAATGAAGAGCATCAAAGCCATCTAAATGTTACATTAATCAAATTCCAACTTGTTAACTCATACACTATTAACCTATTATGTCAAGCCCTGCATTTACAAAAGAATGTTGCTTTTCTCTGATATATGGTTTTTTTAAACAGGCAATATGCACTTCTTCAGAAATGTTATTCTTATTGTTTTAGGCTCCATAAAAAATTTCTAGATTTTGTGACTAAACAAATTTACCATCAACAATGAAATTGAAAAGTTAGCTGATGAATTATTTATGTTCTTTGCCTTTAAAGTAAAAATGTTAATACTGTAGCCTTCAAGCCTACTTATTGGCATCTTCACATCTGACAAATTGAAAAACCATTAGCAGGTAGAAAGATGAAAACAGCCAGGTGGTGCTACAGATGACAGATATGATGTATGTGACATTTGAGTGGCTCTCACTGTGGCCTATCCATTACTTCAACTGAAATATTTGCTTCTGTACATGTAGGCACCCTAGACACAGGGTCTCAGGAAGTGGAAATTGTAAAGATGACACTGAAACATGAAGATGGAATCTAAATCAGTGGCCATCAGGGGGATTATCTTTTTCATTAACTATAATTCTCTCTCAATTTTGGAAATTGTTTTGAAATTGGAGATCATTCTGGAAAATAAAATGTAACACCCAAACCAGTTGCCAATATTTTGAGATGTCCAGATTACTCAAAATTCCATAAATGTACACAATCTCTATCTGCACAAAGTTCAATATTATGTGTGCATGTGCTTTGCTTGACCATAAGTGGGATAGTTGTATAGTTGTACAATGTTTATGCCCACAGAGACATTCATAAATATTCCATTTATAATCAAACTAATTTTAAAAATTAACTCTAAATAAAGTTAATATTCATTAAGGAAGGAAGAAAAAATACAGCAAATCCTCCATTATTCATGTTCATAAAGTGAAAACATAGATATGGATACTTTTGTGCTACTAGGGATTGAACCCAGGGCTTTTGCTCTGAGCCACAACTCTTTTTAGTTTTAGTATTATGTTTTAAAAAAAATTTGAGGCAGCGTCTCTGTAAGTTAAGTTGCCCAGGCTGGGCTTGAACTTGTGGACCTCATGCCTCCCTCCAGAGTTCTGGGATTACATGGATACTTTTTTTAAATTCAGATTTTTGTCTTGAAGTGCAGTATATGATGGTGCTTCAACATATTTATTTGTGCTGAAACTTTGTACTCATAGTAGATGGAAAGTAGTCAACTCAGGACCTACGAGAAGTGGCCTGGAAATGAGTCAAACAGCAAAATATACCTGGTGCCTGGGATTGTAAAAGCTTGGAAATCACAATATCCTCTTTTCCAGGTGAGAAAACTAAGACTACAGGCATTGTACTGTTGAAGAAAAAATATTCATGACACCCGTTAAAGGCAATAAGGGAGATTTTACTCCAAGAGACTATTGCAGTAGGTATGGAGCCACTGAGCTGAAATTTTGCAGTGGGAGAGTAAGGTTGGGATTTCCTCTGAATATGGCACAGCCAGGTAGAAATTCACAGCCAAGGTGCAGGGAGAGTGTCAACAGATGAAAAATTACCAGGAGAAAATTTCTGGACAGGTAGAATTCCAGCTAGTCTAACCTGGTAGGATTCTTGCTGAAAGACAGGACCAGGTGACCAGACAGACATTACCTGGGGGATGATGGAGAAAGAAGAATATGATTGCATTTTGAAAATGATCAGATGTCTGACTAAACCACCTTATCAGGATTCTTGCCAAAAATAGGCAAGGCAGAAACAGAGAGAGAGGTTTAGAAGTCTAGGCCTAGTCAAGCAGAACGCTTAGACAAAGAGAGTCTCAGTAGTAAAGCTAGAAGCAGGTCTCCACTATGCCCAAGCCTTTCCCATGTGCCTCAATTTGCTTTTATTTAACATTTAGTGTTACTGTTCACAGTGCACTATCATAAGAGGCATATCTATATTTATATCTGTATCTATGCCTATATCAAAACAATCATCCCTCCAGGCAACCTATGAAGCAGAGCCACTAGTAGCCTCTGTCAGTGGTGATGAAGGGCTGGAGCAAGCTCAGGTTTTGTGGATTCTTAAGTTAATACAGTTTGGGGGACTCTCTGGAAGAAAATAATAGAAAATTACAAATACAACATTGGGTATGCATGAGAAAAATACTCGTAACAAATGACTGGCACCTTAGAGATTCAGGGTCTTTCAGAGACCTGGAATGGAAGTGTTTTCTGAAGACACCCTAGTTTCTCTGCCCGCAACTAGAATACTTCATAGCTCCCAGCACCCCCGAGGCCCACAGGACTGAACACTGAGCTTCCTATTGTCAACTCCAGATTTGTAGCCCTTTGCTGGCCAAGATGCATCTGCATTTTTAACTCACCCACTGTGCATATTACTTGGCCCTTCCTCACCCTTGGACTTCTCTTAATCTTACTAGGCCTCATGATCATAATCAAGTCCCATATTGTCCTCCAGGCTACTAAATACAGGATCATGCTTCTTTCTCTGGTCTCCTAGCAAAACATTTCCAAATTTCAGGTTGTGACTCACCAGCCAAAGCTGGCCAAATTAAAGGGAGAAATCAATAAATCCACCACCATAAGGGATTTCAATATTCCTCTCTCAGTAACTGACAGAACAGCTATATTTCAAAAAATTAGCATTGGGTTTTAAATAACATCACCAAACAATTTGGTCCAACTACAATAACTACAAAACTTCAGAATACACATTCTTCAAATATACATGAAATATTCCACAAGGGGATCATATGCTTAGCCATACATTACATCTCAGAAACTTTCTGGGGAAAAATTTCTCTGACAACAGGATTAAATTAGAAACCAATAACAGTAAGATATCTCGAAAATCTCCAAATATTTGGAAATTAATAACACAGTGCTAAATTAACTCATGAGTCAAAAAGGAAGTTAAATATCAGAAAATGTTTAAAGAAACCTATTGTCCTCTGTTAAGCAAACAAATTGTATTTCCCAGCACATATATACATGTGGGAAGAGAAAATAGGTTTTTAAGCTTCTCATTTATCCCAAATCCCATGGTCGATTAATCCTAGTTACTGACTCAATAATTTCCAGTTAATACAGATCTCCTGTGATTTTAAAGGATTGAGCCAAAGAATAAAACCTTATATTTAGAAAAACACAGCCTTGAAAATGTACAAATAGCAAGAGAGGAGTGAGTCACTTCCGAAGTGGCTTCTGAACTGGCCTCTTTATGAACTTTGTGTATTACTCTGAGCCTTAGAACAACCCATTTGAACCTAGCTGCATCCAGTTAAGAATTTGTTATCTGTATGTGCAGTTTACCAGTGGTCCATTCTCTTCTGCTGAAGAAAATACCTCATCCACATAATTTTTATATAGTCCCTCGTAAGATGTCTTTCACAGTTGGGCACCATGGCAAGTTGACAGAATGGCCTAGTGGATGACAGTGGGGTCTGTTTCTGGGTTATGTGGTTATGAGCTAACTGCACTGCTGGCTCCCCTTGCCCAGAAAGAAGGGTTGAGCATAATATCCACTTCTTACCTGTCCTCTGGATGCTAACAGCCCTAGACAGCTGTTGCTCCCAGCCCAGAGATGCAACTCTCCAAATCAACTGGCTCTTAAGCTCAGTCTGCTTTCCTTCCAGTGCCTGTAAGTGGATCTTTTGAGAGCTCTACAGAAAAGAATAACAACAGAGAACATGGTCCCTCTCTGGGAACATAACCCACATGAACTGAACAATATCTGGCTTCAGCAATTTTGTCTGTGGGAAATGGGAAGCGGGCATCCATGTGATTCTCCTGACCTTCTGCCTGAGAGTGTGACAGCCATGTGGAGCTTGCCTGGCCTTTTGCTAGATGGGACTTAATGTGTTTGGTAATAATGGCTATCCCAGTCACCAACTCTCCTGGTTAGAGTAACATACCAACTCTATACAGATGATCATACTGAAGCCATTAGCTGAATCCATTAGCTCAGAAATACTTTGAAACATCTTGAAGTGTAATATATGAGATGAAGTCAATAATACACATTTGAAAAAGTTAATAGACAGCTAATATCACCACAGATCTATAATCAATTTTCAACTAAGTTGTATTCTATATAAGATCACTATGTTAAAAAAAATTTTAAATGCAGTCTATTTATAAAAATTGGCCTATAATTTCTCTCTAGAGAATGTGTTCAATGTGCCATACAGAGTCTTCCATAAATACCATATGTAGCCAATTTGTTTTTCTCATCAATATATCTAGAGTAGTGCTTTGGAATTCCTTGTCCTTTTTATTTAAATAGTAGTTAGTATGGATGTGCGTGTTGTACCCAACATAAGACCACTGATTGCATTTATGAGATAAATGTAGTTAGTTGATTTCCATGATAAGATCTAAGATCCAGTTTTCTGTCCATGGCTGAATCTGGTGTCTTAGACAAATATTATAAGAAGGACCCATCTTTGGAGCAGACAGATTTTGCAGAAATGCCTGGGTTTTGGAACAATCAACCTTCCGCATTTGGGCTCCATTGCTCAGGTCAGAAGAAGCATCCATGTGGTATTGAGTGAATCTGAAAACTTCTAAAAAGTGTAGTGACAAAATCATAGGTCATATTTTCTATTTTTATTTAGCATTATACTCTTACTGATAATCATCAGCTAATGCGTTACTTCCATGCATGGGACAGCTTTCTGTACAAGACTGTTAGGCACAAGAGCCCTAACGTGTCAGTAACGGAGGCAAACATTAGGTGACTTAGAGAGGCCCCTGCTCCTGAAAGGCCTCAGTAGTTCCGAGCCTCATACTTTCCATGGAATCCCAGCCCTCAACACCAATCTCTTTCACACACGTTGACTTTTTATTTTGCAGCACTAGGAATCAAATCCAGGGCCACCTGTGTAGTAAGCATACTTTCTACCACTGAGCTGCACCCTCAGGCTACACGGCAGCTTCAAATGATGAGTACTATCCCTCCTCTTTTAGGTGCTTTCTTTGGGCCCTCCAAAGCACTCAGCTCTCGCCTCCTCCTATCCCCCTACTTGCTAAGTCATTTGGGACACCAGTAGCCACAAAGAAGCAGTGCTGTTAAATGTAAAATCGGGAACAATGATCTTAGATTTGAGGGTATTTTGTTAAAGACTTGTGTGCATTCTCACGTGTAAATACTGAATAGTTTCTCTAGTGTGAGAAACTGAAAGTGCAAATAAGGACTAAAAGGTATAATAGATAATGTAAAATAGGAAGAAAAGGGGCAAAGTGGGAGGGGTAGGGAAAGGAAAGAAGGGAATGGAATTAATATGAGAAAATGGAAAAATGGAAACAAAGTCTTTGTAAATAGGGAGGGATGGACGGGTTGAAGGGGGGACAGGGGAAGGCGGAAAAATAAGAACCAAGAGGGATTGTGTAAAGGTGCAAATTTCCAATGATGAATGTCATTATTTTGTGTACCTAAAATGTACCAATAAAAGGATATACACTTAAAAAAAAAGATTTGTGTGCATTCTGAAATATGTAACATAAAGGTTGTTAGTTTATAAAATGCAGTGGCTGTGGTACTATTAAAGTGAGTATTTTATGTTACGTTATGTTGTTACATGATGCTCTGCATTTTCCTCTGGCAGGTTACAATGAGCGACTATCTCCACCTTTGAGGTAGAAATGAAAGCACCCACACAGCTAGAGTTCTGGACTTCCAAAGGGACACCCACACACTCAGTCACAAGGACGTTGCTCACCTCACCCCCATGCTCCCTGCTGCAACATAATCCAGAGAGGCTATGTGTTGTTTATACCAAAACCAACGTTTATGACACTTAATCTTAGCAGTTTTAAGGAGGAGAGTCTGGACTTTATCCATCTGTTTTCTGGACATCTTTGTTGTAGTTATTAGTTCTGAAGAAATCAGTCATATGATCCATAAACCATATCCTTCTAACATAGGTGGATACCACCTTGTGTGGATCAGGTGACAGGAAAAAAGAGCATTAGAAAGATTCTGATTGTGTTCAGAGCAGAGCATGAGCTTCTTAATTATGACATTTCACAAAGGCCAGTGGCAGTTCATCTTTAATTTTAAAAAAATAAGAGATAGTCTGGAATATTTCCTTGACTGTATATAATATTGCGAATTTCTTTAGCATCTTCAGACCCTTTCTGCAGTGCCAGACACATGAGAGCAAAAACTTGTTACTTTATCTACTGCCTAGACCAGTGCATGACAAATGGGAGACATGAAGAAGTCTTTGTTGATTGAATGGGTCCACACCTATATAGGGCCTTCCGACTAGAGGGTCAGCCAGACTGACCCACTCAGATGTTCCCTCAAGGAGAGGTGGGGGGGGGACAGGGACAGGGACAGGGACAGGGACAAGGCAAGGAGAAGGAAAGAGGAAGGAGGAAGAGGGGACAAAAGGAGGAAGAAGAAGAGAGGAAGGAGAAAGGAGGGAAGAAAAAGGAGAAAGAGGACAATAAATGAGAGATTGGCTTATGTTCTATAATTCTATTACCCCAAAACATTTTAATAAACAGTTAAAAAGCCACATACTCACATACTCAGAGTATAGGCTAAACAGCATTTTCAACTCTCTCTCTCTCTGTGTATGTATATATATATATATATATATATATTTTTTTTTTTTTTTTTTTTTTTTTTTTGTACCGGAACCAAACTTGGGACCGTTCTGCAAGGCAGAACGGCTGAGCTAAATCCCTGGCCCTCAACTCAATGTTTTTAACACCATATAGCTATCCCTTCAGAAAGATGAGAAAAGGTAACTAGACAACCCATGTTTACTAGTGTTTCCAGTATTCTGTTATATATTCATAGAAGTACCATTATCAAAGCAAGCCTTTTGATAGAATAAAAGAGGAGATTCCTGCTGATTCTTATTCTTCTGCTCATAACGAGCTTTAACCATGGAAGCATAGCCTGTTCCTCCCTGCCTTTCCATCTTAACCCTAGGAATTGCTTTATACAGAGTTGCAGAATGTCACACACAGGATCATCAGTGTCACAGAAGCATCTGCCCCCTTTCAACCCCAGCCCATGCTCTGCTTGGCTGAAGCAAATGGATCCATTGAAATTCTTATTGAGGCCACAGTCTTAGTTTGGAGTGCTGGCCCCTAGGGCTGGATAACTTAGTAGAGTGAGCTCACCAACCTTTCCTTCTACCCTGTGAATCTCCTCACAGGTCCGCACATCTCTGCTGCTTCAGTATCAACTGAGGAAAGCACAGATAAAGTCTTTACAGTGAGCCTCCGACTCCCATGAGAAGGGCGTGAAGAATTATCTCAGGAATGAAGGCTCATCCCTTCAAAGACCGCAGGGTGAAAACAGCAGTTGGCTCAAAGATCAGCAGAGCAACACTCATTGCCAAGGGCAACTGGTTGCACCTTTAAAAAGTTCTGTGTTTAAGGAAAAGTATTTCAGATGACTCTCAAAAACAAAAATCCATGCTAGTAAAACTTATAGAAGAGACAGAGAGAGAAAGAAAGAGAGAGAGGGAGAAGGAGAGGGAGAGGGAGAGGGAGAGAGGGAGAGAGAGAAAGAGAGAGAAAGGAAGGAAGGAAGGAAGGAAGGAAGGAAGGAAGGAAGGAAGGAGAGAGAGATTCTGGCCCCTTGGTCTACACCCAAGACATACTCCTTGAGAATGCACATTCAAAAAGATGCTGAGAGCCAAGTAGCTGTGGTCAGTCCTATTGTGTTTTTGGTTAAGAAACAGTGATTTTGTTCAAAAAATACATATTTAGCATATCTTCCATTTTTAAAATATATTCTCTCATTCTTACCATTCAAATTCTTTGGAATGCTTTTCAAAAGATCTACATCAACAACACTGAAAAATAAATATTTGCAGAAAGGAATGAGCTGTAATGGAATTAAGGTTCCAGCTCAAAAGATTCTATGAATCCATGCTTCATTTCAAAAATGTAACCCCTTCTCTCCTGGACCTGCCTCAGGGATCCTCATGACTGGGAGTCTAAAAATCTTGATCCTGAAAGTCTTAGTAGAATCGAGGTCAATGGTCTCTTTGTCATCCTCAGTAGATACATCTCCACCAGTCTACAAGAACTACCCCTGAAGTGCTTGGCATTTTAATTTTTTGCACTATATTGTCCATGTCAAGAAACTACCTGTTTACGTTCTGATTTTCAAAATGTTAAATGTGTAAATGTGTATATTTAAATGTGTAAACATGTCCTTTAGGACAATGCAAATATTTTGCACACACACACAAACTTAGCATATATTCTCATCACTCCTTTCATGTGCTCAATCTTCTTCTCCACTTCTGAGGGTGTAGTGATGGGATTAATTATCTACACAATTTTAATATCTGTGTGCCAAGCCTCACGTTGGAGCTGTTCCTCACAAAGCTGAAACTGTCATGATCAAGCATCTAACCATATGCACACACAGCAGGTTGACTGCAGAGAAATACATTTCAGTGGATCAGGCAAACCTCTCCAGCAAGCCCAGGGAGCCGAGGTCAGAGTCCCTGGGGCACCTTCCACACAGGATACGCATCTTGTTACAGAATCCCTCAATGCCTTTTTGCTGTCTCCCTAATGACTAGTTAAATGGGCTCCCTTGAGGATGCTTGAGTCAGCGCCAGCTTGAAAACTGCTGAGGAAACATCCTCTTTTACTGGAAATGATTTCCATCAAACTGCCATGTGCCATATTTAGACTCATGGCTTAGTAACACCCAACAGAAGGGGCTAAGTTTGCAGGACAGGAGGCCCTGGGCTGTGAGAAAAGAACTTGCTTTTGTCTGGCCAAAGTGACCGCAGGAGCTGGAGCTGGTGAGTCTGGAGTGGTCTGTGACTCCAGGAACAGAAACACTCCATTCTTTCAGGAGAGACTGGCTTCTCTTCCATAGAGCACAGACAGTTGACTCTTCCCATGCTGCCTTCCCCACAAATCAGACCAATCAGAGATCTTACAGGAGATGGCGGTTCAAGTCTAGTCTGTGTCTGCCTGGCAACAAGACACAGAAATGGAGGACTTGGGCTACAGTCACATGGGAAAAATAAGTTCTGGTGTTCTACTGCACAACAGGTGACTGCAGTTAACAACTGTGTATTTCAGAATTGCTAGAAGAGGAGTTGAATAACCTCACCACAAAGCACTGATAAATATTTAAGGAGATAGATATTCTAGTTACCTGATTTTATCATTATAGAACATATATATCACATGGTACCCCCAAAATATGTATAATTATTATGTTTCAAAAACAAACAAAAAATATTCTGCTTCTATAGGCTCAAAAGGCAGATAGAGGGCCAATGTATCTTCACTTCTGTTTAAAAGAAAATCATACACAATAATAATAAAATATGTGTAGGGCCAGGGATTGAGCTCAGTAGTTCCGCCGCCTGCCTTGCAAGCTCAAGGACCCGAGTTCGATCCCTGGTACCAAAAAAAAAAAAAAAAACTGTTGAGTCATAGAACAACATTCTACTAAAAAGTGGAGCTACTGAATTTTGAAGCATTAAAAATGTATTTATGCATAGCAACACACAGAATATAATATACATATCTAAGTATGGTTATGCAGATATGAGACTTTAACATAGTCTGCTCCACTCATGCTCCTGGGCTTCTCTTTTCCTTCTCTGCTCTCTGTCCCCCCATTATCAGACCACCTGTCAATATCAACTCACACCAACAACTTCGCTTGCATCTGTCCATGTTTTTCCTCATGTGCATAGAATTTTATGCAGACACACACAAATAGATATCTATGTCATTTTCTACAAACAATGGGATGATATACAAAGATTCCCTGCAGAACTTTCTTTTCAATGAACTAAGATAAACTCATAGTATAAATGAAAACAACTAGTACATATATGGAAATATTTTCTAAAAATTATAATTTGTAATTTGGGGAAGTATGTGAACTTGTCCCTACTTCCTATTTATCTCCCTTCTATTTCTCTCCTCCATTTCTCTCTGTCTCTCTGTCTCTCTGTCTCGCTCTCTCTGTCTCTCTCTGTCTCTCTGTCTCTGTCTCTCTCTGTCTCTCATTTCTCATATAAGAGAAACTATGTGATGCATACATACATATCTTTCGCTTAAAGGTAGCAGCTTCATTTGACACATTTAATTCTCAGCATCACTGCTCTAGTGTTTGCGGCCCTTACTAGGTAAGGAAAATAAAGCTGACTTGAAGAGAAGCACCATCACAGTAGAACCACAGCAGTCAGTATGATACCCAGACAGCTACTCGGTGACTAAACGCAGGTTGTCTACACAGCCTGGATACACTGCACAGTGGGTGATTCATATACCAGGAAGTACAGAGAGAGACAGTTTGAGATTTCATCACAACACTTAGAATGACATGGAATTGAAAACAATTAATGATTGCTTCTTTCTGGAATTTTGCATTTAATGTTTTTAGACCATAGCCGACAGCAAGTAACTGAAACCATGGATAAGGACGGAACAATTGTATTCTAAGGTATGAAAGTTTCATAATTGTTTTTCAGTTATTCTCTCATGGGTAGGCAAAACCTCTTGAACCCTGTCCTGCACTATTTCTACAATTTTCTACTAAAAATGGAAGCAGAATACTCTCCAAAATCTTAAGTGTATTTTCTTTAACAAAACCAAGCAAAATTCTCCTTCAAGCCCCAACACAGAATCATATGTTTGGTGTGAGGACAATGCTGTTTTAAAATGTTGGTTTCATTGTTATTTAGATATCATGAGACCAACAGATCAGGAAATGACTGTCAATGAAAAGAGAGTTTGTTACTCTCAGTTCCCAAGAGAAGGTCCCCTCACTTCCTCAGGGCAAGGCGCCAAGACTCAGCTAGGTTTGTTCCACAGAGCCTGGGGTTCTGAGAGATGCATAGGAACTCATTCCAGTAGTGAGGGGCCAAAGGGCTGATGTCTAAGAGGACAGCGCAGAGGCACATTGAGCCATACAAGGTCAGGGAGGTGACCTCAGGTACTGCTCTGTCTACACTCACCCGGCCTTATTTCTCTCACTCCTTTGTGCAGTTGGTGGAGATCCTAGAGCAACAACTAGTGACAGAAACTCTCTTCCCAGGGTTCTGCGGGCAAATGGTTCTCTGGCCATTTTTCCTCCTCCACTGAAGAACTGTTCCCTGATTCTGTCTCCACCATCCCTGCTTCCCTCCCCTGAGGAAGGAAGGCCTTCTCCCTCTCCTACAGAGGGGAGGATCTCCTTGCACCTTGCACCAGAGCATTTTTGTTCATAATGTCCTATCTCCACACATATTGGAACACAATGACGCTATGTTCCATGCACTGACTGCTGGTCGTTTGTGACATGAATTTGTGAAGGGAACGTAGGGCTAGAGATACTTTACTCAGGAAAATAGATAGTTGTAAAGGAGAAACGTAGGGGCAACATGCCAAAGAAATCAAGGTGTCTAGGCTTCTCTTCCTCCTCATTAGCCTCTCTTCCTTCCTCCTTGGCTGATGCTAATGTAGGTGATGTCCAGCTTGAATTGGTTAGGAAGACAAACCTGAGCTGAAAACAAGCCAGTCCAGAATAATTCAGCTCAACAATAAACTGTGCTCTTGAGTCCATTCTATACTAGGATTGGAGACACTAAAATGAACAAGTAGGCCCTGTCTAAAAATTCTGCCATTTAGTGAAAGAAAAATGTTGTTACACGTTGAATGTTGTCGAGAACTGTGACGGGTCTGACACTTTCTCCTACATGCAAGCTACCAAGTGGGCCTGACACAGTTTCGTGGCTGTTGGCAGAAATTACAAGACTCCCAGATCACAGACAAGGGACTTTATTACTCATAGTGAACCAAGCAGTATGAGCTTCATGTCTACGCTGGCTCCCCTTCCCCTCATTCCTGCAGCGGTAATAGGAGGGGCCTATGTGGATGTCCACACATAGTGAGTTTGCAGCACCACTGGGGAATCTTGAGCTTAAAAAATGCAAATCTTTATGCAGGGCTCTAAGCAAACTTGTCAACCTTTAGATCCAATGAGAGACACTATGTATTTCTGTCAGCCAAGGATGTTCACCCTACAGAAAGCCTTGAAAAGAAATCCAGACAGAAGGACATTTAGTGTTCTTCTATTAATTGGACTAGCAACACAAAAGACTTGTGGGAATTGTCTCCACAAAAGCATTTACCATAAATCCATGCCCCACTATGTCATCCTAGCTGCTCCAGTGGGCCTCACCCTTCCCTTCCTGCCTCAACCTTAGGCTCATCCATACCTAACCAAAAGTGGCCAAGACACTGGACTCAATCAGACCCCAATCATGCCCTCCATCCAAAAAGTTTTTATCCATCTTCTTATAGGAAATAACAATTGACTGCCTAAGAGGTATGCATTTTCCAGGTATGCAGGTTCTGTCAAAAATACAGTATGATATTTATTTCCTACCTCCCTAACACTAAACCAAACAAAACATTTAAAAACCAAGAACTCAGGGAGGTCTTAATTAGGTACAAAACCATCTCCCCTATCCATTGTTTTATTTTTGGGTGTTTTAGTTGCCTGAAATCCATTGCAGTCCAAAAATATTAAATGGAAAATTCCAAGAGAAAACAAAACATGAGTTCTAAGTAACTTTTAATTCAATTTATCATGGTTAGTATACCTATCTTATTTATTATTATTATTGTTAATCTTTTACTGTGGTTAATTTATAAATGAAACTTTATCATAGGTGTGTATGTACAAGAAAAACCACAATATACTAGAGTTTGGTACTATCAAGTTTCAAGCATCCATGGGACATTTTGGAATACATCTGTCACAGATTAGAGGGTGCTGCCATACTCAGAAGTTATGCCCACACATGGGTAAGGTGGAAGTAGTAAAACAAATCTCAAACAGATTTAATGAGCTAAATCTCATAGGCAACCACTTTTCTCCTTGCTGACCTGGCCAAAGCAGCAAGATGACCACAGCATAACTGGTGTTTACCTAACAGTGTAGACGAATACTTTAAAATTTGCAGACTTAGGTATTGCAAACACAGGCAATTACCATATTTAACTCATGTTTCTCAAGTCCAAAAATAATTATTTACAACCCACTGAGAGCCAAGTTGGCTTTGCCTACTGTGAAAGTTTGGATGTTGAATATTCCCTAAAGATCCATGTGGTAAATGCATGGTGTCCAGTATAGGGCTATTGGGAGGTGGTAAAAGCACCCACCCACTGGAATAGCTTAGTGTGAGGTCCTTAGGTCACTGGTGGTGTCACCCTAAATTACACAGTTGGATTCCCACACCTTTCTCAACTCCCCTGCCACCGGCACCACCACGATGTGCTGCCTTGCCACATGTCCAAAGCAATGGCACCAACCCATCATACCAGAATCACCAAATCTATGAGCCAAAATAAGTCTCATTATAAACTGATTATCTCATGTGATTTTTTTATAGTAACAAAAACCTATCCTAATCTAATGCATGCACTATTCCTGTATTATGAGCATTTTTTCATTCACTCTCAGGTCTTTAAAAAGCTGGATAGCTAAATGATTTAACTTTGAGTTTTATTTTTCAAAATCCTTTACATGTTTCTGATATTCAGCAAGAAATAATTAATAGCATGGACTATGGTACCTTCCAATCTCATCTATCTAATCTGGGAAACAGTGGCTGGTTTAATGGATGTGCTATTTTTATGTTTAGTATCAATGTGACCTACGCTTAAATATAATTAAGTTTTAAAAGAATATATCCTTAGAAAATAATACATTCTTAGGGCTTCCTTTCCTCTAAGTCTTCCTTTGAAAACTATGACTCTGCCAAGGAGCAGTGGGGAGAGCAAGTGCTGCCCTTCAGACACGGCAGGACACCACTGGCACTGGACACCAGGAGTGGCTGGAGGCTGGGGCATACTGACAGATTCCTACTCTCCCACTATCCTTGGGCATAATGTAAAAATAAAAATTGTTACACCTTTTAGTCCTTATTTACACTTTCAGTTTCTCACACTCAAGAAACTATTCGATATTTACACATAGATAACGTGAAATAGGAAGAAAAGGGGCAAAGGGGAAGGGGAAGTGGGAGGGGTAGGGGAAGGGAAAGAAGGGAATGGAGTTAATATGAGAAAATGAAAAAATGGAAATAAAGTCTCTGAAAATAGGGAGGGATGGAGGGGTTGAAGGGAAGGCAGGGGAATGAAGAAAAAATAAGAACCAAGAGAGATTATGTAAAGGTGCAAATTTCCAATGATGAATGTCATTATATTGTATACATAAAATGTACCAATAAAATTAATTTAAAAATAAAAAATAAATAAAAATTGTTTTAAAATTATTAACCACGTGGTAATTGAATAGCCTCTTCCTCTCCCTGACCTGACCTCAGTTCCCACCCTCAAGCCCATGCCCAACCCTACAGCAAGTCCGAATAACATCACTCCAAATTTTAGCCACTGAACAAGGCTAAGTGTTGAGGTGGGATGAACTATTCACTCCCACACTGGCAAATTTCTATGGTGAAGTCCTAACTCCATGTACTTCAGAATGTAATCCTATTAGGAAATAAGATCTTTACAATGTAATTAATTATGTTAAGACGAGATCATCACAATGGGCCCCTACCCCATAACGTGTTATTTAAAGGGGAAATTTAAGCAGGGAGATGGTCACATTAGGAGACTGACAAATGAACATACAAAGAGCAATTGGGGCAACATATTTATAAGACAAAAAATACCCAACCTGGCCAGCAAGCCAACAGAAGGCCCAGAGCACAGCCTGGCCTCGTAGCTATAGAAGGGATCCACCCGGCCAACACCTTGATTCTAGATTCCCAGCCTCCAGAGCTGTAGGATAACACATTCTACTGTTTACGCCCCCAAGTTTGTGGTGCTTTGTTGGTAGACCTACTACGTACTAACAGGTGGGTTCACATCTGCCTGCTGGAATGTGCCAGGAAAGTTGGTGCCATTCATTTCCAGGGCTCCAGATGAGTTATCCCAGCACCTACCAGATGCTGAGGGAGGGAGAAGGCACTATGCTGTTCAGTCAGGGCAGCCTGGTTCCTCAGCATTTAAGGGGACCCCGGAAAGACTGGACGCTCTCCCTTCACCTCTACCTAAATATCTATATGTTATAAATCAAATTAACAAACTGATTGGTAAAATATAATTTGTCCCCTTGCCTTTTCAAATATACTTTTGTATTAATAACATAAGAAAATATGTGAAGCTATGGTTTTTAAATGATTGCCAGCAAAATCTAGTAATTAATAATGTAATTAAAATGTAGTAATTAATAATTATGTCTAGGTTCACTGCTGCTGGGTCAGCATTTTTGGTAGTCATAAAATAAAAGCCTACATAATTAATTAAATCTATATCAGTCCATAAAATTTACTTCTTTGCTTTCATTTCAAATACTTTATAAACAAAACTATCACATAAATGACATTTCATTGATGCAAATGCCAACTGAGATGATACGATTTTTTATTAATATCAATTCCAACGATAAACTTTGTTCAAGTAGTAGAGATTAACATTATCCATAAGTCTTAAAGCAGTCAAATGTGGAAACATGATTATTTTTACATATTGTGTTCAAATTGAAAGTACTACAAAATATTTCAACTTTGCCCTACAGATTAATCTCACCTATGTTGCTATTTTTACTATTTTTATACTAATATTTAAGTAATATGTAAATATCTATGAAAATTATGCTTCTCATGTTACATCAAACCTACCCAAATACAAAGTCAAGAATAATAATAATTGTGTAATGCTACAAAATATTTCTCAGCTACCATTAGCATCCATTGCATCACCAAGATAACTCACTGATTCACCAATATTCCCAAAGCCACAGGTAGAATGCAAAGAGTAGCAAGGATACGGGTGTGTGGAACTATTAAAAACTGATAATCCACCACAGAAGTGTCAATATATTGTGACCAAGAAATCTGGAAAAAGAATGGACAATTCATTTATTTATTCCTTCTCTTACCTCTCTTAAGCTGTGTTTATCTCCAATGAGAGCAGTAAGCATTACACACAGTTGACATGTAAATTACAGAATACTTGGACACACATAGACTAAAACTTTATCATCATATATCTGAAATTCCAATCTAATGAGGTGGCCTGGATTTTTATTTGCCAATGGTAAGATGCACATTTCTTCATGGCATTTGGACTTAGCTGTCTTTTGCACAAGAAGATGAGACATAGAAAAGTGTTCCCTTGGGCTCTGGATGGTGTTAGTCACTAGAGTGGATGATTTAACATCCCAGGCCATCTGTGCTGAATGCTGTGCCCCTGAAGACAGAGGTCCCATCTGCTCTTTTAACCAGGCCTTTTCTCTGGGAACAATCATATGCATATCATTCTTGCCAACTCTCAGGTAGCCAATTCCATTCTTTTTTCACTTATTATCCCATTCATGACTACTTGTTGCGTACACACCATGCACTGAGCCCTATCAGGTACAAAAGAGGAAGAAGGAGGAAAGGAAGAAGATGAGACACAGCTGAGAAGCATAAGAAGGTCCCCAGCCCACAGCTGCCTTCAGTCTATAGGACACAAGGAGAGTCTCAGCAAAACAGGAGCCAAAGGGGCATCTGCTCACATTGAGAGTCCCTTCAAAAAGAAGCAGCCTTTTCATTCACCTTAGATGTGGACGGGTTTAATGGAAAGAAAGAATTAGAAGAAAACAAAAGAACATGAATGTTGCAACAGAAGGCAAACTGAGAAGGTGTCACAAGGCAAAATTCTATGTCTTGGAGATAAATTTCTGTTGAAGCTATTCCTTTTCTTTAATAATATAAAAGTTCCCTGCCACTCATGGCCGAGAGGTAGGAGCTTCTGAGACACTGTCTCACTGCTCCTGGTCCAGAGGAAGGGGCTTCCCAGCCACCATCCCTCCCGCCACTCCCAGCCCAGAGGAAAGGGCTTTTGGGCAGCCATCTGTCCCACCATTCAAAGCCCAGAGGAAAGGGCTTTCTGGCCACAGTCTGTCCCACCACTCAAGGCCCAGGAAAAGGGGCTTCCAGGCCACCATCTGTCCCGCCCTTCCGGGCCCCTGTCCCACCTCTCCCAGCTCAGAGGAGAAGAGCCCCACGGGCGCCAACAGCACCATCCCCCGCCCCCCCAGTTAAAATGAGAAAACACATAAATAAGTCTCAAAACCAGACTTCCAGATCACCTACAGCAACCTCAAAGGGAAATGAGATGGAACACTCTGATACTCAATCACCTGGACCCACTGAACTGGCAACAAAAGGGGATCTGGAAAAAATGAAATCAGAAATAATTTCTCAGATAACTGGAGAAATTGTGCTCCTAGTGCAAGACATGATGAATAAATCTAGAGAGGAGCTGAGGAACATGACAGAATCCCATCATAGGGAACAAATGGAATCCATAAAACAGATGCAAATAGATTTCCAGGAGATGAAAAATTCCATTGAAAGTCTACACAGCAGAATGAGCCAATGTGAGGACAGAATTTCAGATATAGAAGATAAGATTGCAATTAATGACCAGGAAAAGAAAAATTGCTTCAAAATTATAAAGGAACACAAGAAATCAATCCAGCAGCTGCTAGATGATGCAAAGAAGAATAACATAAGACGGACTGGACTCAATGTAGAAACAGGAGAGAGTGCAGATGACATAAAAAAAACTCTTCACAGAAGTAATGGCAGAAAACTTCCCAAGAAGGGGAAAAGAACTTGACATACAGATAAGTGAGGCATATAGGACTCCAAATAGCCGTGATCAAAAAAATCTACACATAGGTATATAATTGTTAAGATTCTAGAAACTCAAAAGAAGAACAAAGTTCTACAAGCAGTGAGAGAAAAGAAACAAATCACATACAAAGGAAAGCACATCAGAATCACAGCAGACTTCTCAAAACGAACCATCAAGGCAAGGAACAGCTTGCAGTGACATATTTCAAGCCCTAAAAGAAAACAGTCTCCAACCCAGATTGATGTACCATGCAAAACTATCTTTCAAAATGGATGGAGAAATAAGACACTTTCATGACAAACAGCACCTTAGGAACTTCGGGATAACCAAACCAACACTCCAAAAAATTTTACATAATATCCTAGGAACAGCCATTGAGGATCACAACACCAGGCAGCAAAGCAGAATGAACCTATTGGGCATGACAAGAAATTAAATGTAAAGGGGAGAACCCAACAAAAAGAAAGTCATGACAATGACAAGTCAATATGTTTCAGTTATAACCATCAATGTTAATGGTCTCAATTCACCAATCAAAAGAACTAGACTGGCAGAATGGGTCAAGAAGCAAAATCCAACAATATGCTGCATACAAGAAACACACTTAATTCAAAAGGAAACTCATAGACTGAAAGTTAAAGGGTGGAAAACAATACTCCATGTGACAGGAACCCAAAAAAAAAGCAGGAATACCTATCCTCTTTGCAGATCAAGTAGATTTCAAACCAACACTGATTAAGAGAGATGAAGAAGGACACTGCATCCTTGTAAAGGGAACAATCCAAGAGGAAGAGATGACAATCATAAATACCTCTGCACCAAACATGAGTGCATCTAACTATATAAAACAAATACTAACGGATATGAAAAGTCATATATGCACTAATACAATTGTAGTGGGGGACCTCAATACCCCACTGTCACAAAGAGATAGATCAAGTAGACAAAAAATAAGTAATGACATACTAGATCTTCGATCGAACTCTTGATCAAATGAACTTAACAGATGTTTACAGAGTCTTCCACCCCACAAAATCAGAATACACATTCTTCTCAGCTGCACATAGGTCA
>NW_004624745.1:23665010-23718359 GCF_000247695.1 Heterocephalus glaber
AGGGTGGAGGAGGTGAAGGGAGGGCTAGGAAGGGGGAAAAAATAAGAACCAATGTGCATCATGTAAAGGTACAATTCCCAGTGAGAAATGTAAATGTGTTGTTTACCTAAAATGTACCAACAAAAGAATTTAAGAAAAAAAATAATAGAAAAGTTGGTCATCTTCCGAAAAGCTGATGACTGAACTGTAAAGAAACTCATTGACTCCAGGCAAGGAGCAGATGAATGCCTTCTGTGGAGGGGACCTGAGACAGTTGAGTTTTTCTAGCATCGAATACAGATCTCTGAACATTCCAGTTAGAGATACTCCACAGAGGTTTCTCTTGCATGGGCCTTGTGCTATTAAGCTGACAATGCAAACCACCTTTTATGGTTCCAATAATCTCCAGGAGATAGTTTTGTGGAAGTTTTAAGTTCTATTTCTTGTGTCATCTCTGACTCAATTGATGATTTCTATGACCTTTTTATCTAACTGCACAGGTATTTTGAGCTTATTTTTATTAAATAATTCCATTACATGACCCATTATAGAATAGGCCCTTTATGCTAAGATAATGAGCCCACTCTGCTCTTTCTTTTCATTGCCACATCTGGGGCAACACTCTTATTTGTTATGTTATCTAAAATTGATCAGAGATTTTCACAAAATGTGTCACTAACACTTCAACATAGCTGTCAAATACCTAAAACGCTACCAAAATCCAGAGTACCCCATATAGAGTGGTACATAGATTGAGTCATGACACAAGGAAAAAGTAGCAGGACTACAAAGCAGGGAGAAAAGGGACAGTTACAGAGGAGGAATTAGAAAAAATATTTTAAAAGTTGGCAAAAACCAGCCAGTAGACAGGAAGAGACTGAAGCATGCCCCCTCAGTCCACCTGTCATTAAAAGATGAGGCTCTAGTGATCACTGGGAAAAACACAAATCAGCTCACTTTAGCATCAGAAAAATTTACAACATAAAACAACATTCTTCTAATGTGTTATGAAAATT
Organism: Heterocephalus glaber; assembly: GCF_000247695.1. The sequence goes on from NW_004624745.1 coordinate 23,666,006, forward strand.
CTATTGGATCTTAGTGAAAGTTACAAATTAAAAAAGCAGATATGGATGAGAACAGCACTAGGCAAACCTGGACTTCCTCACTTCATAATTGTGTAAGAAAACTGTCTGCAATAAAGATGAGCATATTCCCAGTGTGTGAGCTTCTCACTGGCTCCTACTTCACTTTGTTTCCTATATTTGAGTTTTAAACCACTATTTTGATTTTGTTCCCTCCTGTCTGATGCTTGACATTTACCTAATAGGTTGAAAACAATTGTTATATTTATGACAATCATGTTAAAGTTGTAAAACAAAATGATACAGCAGCACATGGCAGTTACATTTTGCTGGTGATTACTAAATGCAAAGCAGAGAATACAACCAGCAATGTTAACCCACTGTGTTACCCAGTGGCATGATGTAAGGCTGAGCTTAATCCAGACTTTCACTGAGGGTAATAGGCCAGTAATGATATGCCTAAGCCATATTAACAGCAATTACACTGCTAATTTCATGAGCATTTGCATTATCATTATGAATTAATTACTAGTTAGGCCACCAAAGACTAATATCCAAATCTGACAGCACCAATTCCCTGGATGCACTTTGTGGTTGCTGAATGATTATCATTCAACAGTTTGTTGCTCCTGACAAATACAAAGCAACACAGGCTTCCCAGCCCTACCAGGTTCAAAGTGCACAAACCATAAACTCCTTCAAACTCTCCAGGAGAAAACTTCATGAAAAATGAAGGCATGAAAGAAAGAATATCAAGCACAGAGTGGTGCTTAATTCCATCTCGGCTCTAGGTACAAGGTCTTTGCTCAGTACAAAAGAGATTTCATATGGGAAAACATTCCCCAAGGCTTTCCCTGCTAATGTGCGCTATTTGAAAAATAATCAGTGGTCAACTGAGTATGGGAAACACAGCTCTAAAATGAAACAGGGATCCTACTATAGCCCTTCTCAGGGACTTTAATATGTTATTCAATACTGTGACTTTCTGAGAGGAGACAGAGTTTGCACTGCTTTCTAAAATTTACTTTCCTAATCATCTTTCTCACTCCAAATCTTCTGGAGCTATTATTCTTAACATTGTACTGTTGGACAAGCTGAATTAGCTGAATATAACTACATCTGGAATAGTGAGCATCCTTCTGAGTAAACACCAAAGCATTTATTAGAAAAATTCTATTATATTAATAGAAATATATTGTCACTAGAGGCTGGAAAAATATCAAATAATCCCCCCCTTCTATATTGCAGGGAGAGTCTTATGATGGCCCCAAGATTTCTATGAATTACTAGGATCCTTACATTGGCCTGTATCCTTTGGGCCCTAAGCCTCAGGTTTTCTTGAACTAGGAATCTATCATCTCCTCCTTCTCCTCCTTCTCCTCCTCCTCCTCCTCCTCCTCTTTTTCCCTTTCCCCTTTCCCTTCCCCCTCCCTTCCTTCTTCTTCTTCCACCCCACATTAACTCAAATATGGAACATCACTTCCTTTCCGGATTTCTACCCAAAAAGCACAACTGAACACCCAACCCTTTCAAGCAGTCTATGAGTAGAGGACTTGATTCTGTGGAGTACTTTGTAGGGTACACTACAGCAATGCAAGCAGCTGGAAATCAAGTTTTGGCCACACCTGCCCCTTTTTAGGGATATATAATTTTCAGACAATGAAATCTGCCTGTAGGAATTGCATAGCATACACTTACAATGTTGACACATGCCTGTTCTTACCTTCCTGATCATTCTTGACCACTTGGGCTTTAGCTTTCCTTCTCTACTCTGTCTCAGAATTCTTTGTAATCCTCAAATTTCATTTCTTTCTTTTGCAATTCTTTGATTTTCTTGTCTGTAGCCAAACCAAGCCTTTTGAATCCCATCTTTCAACTCCAAACAGCCATCAGGTCAACTTCCTACATAAAGACAGATCTTCTTTCCTGGGAGACATCCAGGCATAGGATTTTTAAATGCAAATTCAAACAAGCCAAAACAAAAATAAAAACAAAGACTTCTTTGCACCAACTTCTCCCTACCAGAAGCCACATCGTGAATTCTTCCCAACCTCTTCTGCTCTAGCAGCTGACACTGTGTGGGGGAGTCCCTGATGGCTATCTGTATGTGTCTGTTCTTGATACCTGTGGTCATTTCACTACTTCCTCCCCTGTGAGGGTTTTAACACAGTGTCCCCTGACCTGAACATAGCAATATGGCTGTTTCTCACTGTCTGCCACCTCTTCATCTATCCTCCCACCTCCACCTAGATATATCCCTCAAATGTCCATTAACAGATGAATGGGTAAAGAAAATGTGGCATTTCTATACAATGGAGTACAACCCTGCTAGAAAGAAGATAAATATGAGTTGTTTGCTGGAAGAAAATAGATGCACCTTGAGACCATAATGTTAAGTGAAATAAATCAGACACACAGCTAAAAAAAAATCACATAATTTCTCTTACGTGAAATCTAAAGTATAAAGAGCCAAATAAAAGTCAGATGATAGGAACAGGGAGCTAGATCTTCTGCAAATATGAAAGAGACCAAGAGACGGAGGGAGGGGACAGAACATAAGGGGACATAAAAAGAATTAAGATGTGTTGCGCACATATACTGACCCCTCACAACAAATATAATCATTAGGTACCACAAACGTATGCTAATAAAAATAAACATTAGAAAAGATCCAGACACTGATTCGGACTCTATCATGACATCCCCATAGCCTCCATCCTAAAAGGTAGGAAAAACAACATCCATTATCAACCCCTAGATAACAAATTCAGTACAGCAAGTGAGTTTGGTAATTCTGCTTGGTTAAGGCCTAGGCTTTTAAGAGCCATGGCCCAGACTCTCCTAACCAAAAGTGAGGAGAGGGAGAAACTGGAGGAGAAACAGGCATGGATTTCTGAGTGTTGCACAAGAGGTCTTGGATGGGCTATGACGGGTGTGGAGTGGAGTTGACAGAAGAGTCTCACACTCCTCCAGGGTGGAAGAAAGCACAGGAAGGCCTTCCTCTACCCACCCACCCCCTACACACAGCATCTTCGGGTATTTCTACTAGTGCGAGGTAAATAGCTCAATTGCAAGATATGATTATGGGTTCAGTGTTCAAAGAACATCTACAATTTTGTCCAGAAGGTATCTCTGCCCAGGTTTTACCCCTGGTAATTACTGCAGATACACTAATCTGTTCACATTTGCATCTGACACATGTATCCCCTGCATTCTGTGTGCACTCGATGCCTGCATGTTCTCCACAACTCGTACAAAGGCAATTGTCACCACTCCACTTTGCAGCATTTGGTTCAATTTTCTATTAAGTTTTATCACCAACTCTCACACTTCTGATCCTGAGCAAACCTTCCTCCAATATTTATCTATGCAGGAAGGTGGCATCAGAGGAAGTAGACATGGGGTGGAGTCCCTAGTAAATGTCACAAGGCAGTGTACCTCACTTCCTCTAATTTCAACGAGTGACAATAAGATGAATAATTGACCCTCCCAGGGGAATCAAAGTGAGCCATGGCATGCGAGTTGCAAAGGGCCTTTACATGCACTACAGGTCCCAATATCCATCTCCCCACCCTATATAATGCAGTGGTCATGAAATAAGCACATTCCCTTCTTTGAAGCTAAGTGGCTAATTGGCTACTGAACTTTGACATCTGAAATATGTAAATGGATCATGTATTTGGCACTTAAGGCAAGGTCATATAAGTAGTCAGCTCAATTTCTGTGCTTATCTTGGTGCAGATGTTCCAATGGGATACAAAAAGAAGGAATGTGCACAGCTTACAGGTCATACCCTGAAGGATGAGCCAAGTTCTCCCCTGCTTCTCCAAACTCCTTCTCCTTGACTGGGATGCACTCAGACTGTGAACCACCCCAGACCTCATGGATGTGACCAACATGTTAAGAAAATAGAAGAATCCTGGCATCCAGTGGCCACACCAAGCCAATATGACACATCTGCTCAAATTTTACACGCCTTCCTTGTCTAGGAAAATGCTGTATGTAAAACTAATAACCTGACAATACACAGATTTGGCACCAAACTATTTCCTGGACCATCAGCACACACAGGGATGTTTCTGTCTACACAGAACACTGAAAGTAGACCAAGATCCCAAAAGACTCTATGCTTAAACAATGGGTGACACACCTGTAACATCCTGGTTGGCTCGGTCCCTTAGTAAAAACAGGGTCAGATGTTTACTGGTTTCTCTGTGTGGGGACAGCCAGTATCTTCCCTGAGCAGGGCCAGCCATTGCACACAGACACACCATGGTTATAAAACAACATGTATAAATGTATCTCAGAAAATAATGTTCAGTAATGAAGTGGCATAAAGAAGCATATGGCTTTTCCCTCAGGGGTTTAGAAGGAATTTGATTTTTTTTTTTTTGTATTAAATGTTGAAGCAAGTTTTCTAACACCCTATTTGCAAATGCTCCAAACATCTGCCCAGGGACCACTGACAGGCTCCAAAAGACATTAGTTAGGCTAGACCAACAATAAAGTCAATTTAAAAGCACTCTTCCTGTATTCCAGAATAGTGAGGGTTTTTTTTAAGTCTTTAAAAAATAAGACTTTCATAAAACTGACACTTTAATAATCTTACTCATTTACAACTTTTTTAACCCCAATGTAGTTTTTAAATGATACCTCATTTATATTAAACCTATAATAGAGCATTTACTGCATTTGAACAGTCCAGAAAGGAGCTGGTAAAAAAAAATTGTGGGCAATGCAATCCAGGGATTATCTGTAACCAGTCTGCATCAAGATACAGAGTACAAAGATTGGGAGTCAAGTACTTAGGAAATTTTATAGCAATATGATATTGTCATGAGATTCATGTGCATGATCAGCTTTCTAATTATTATCATTTTATTTTAAAGAAACTTCAGTTATTAATCGATTTTTAAATAAGGAAAGATATCCCTTCACCCTGGATAGCTATGGTCTAGTAACCAAATTGCAGATATTAAGACCCATTTTCAGACTAACCTGCAGCTTCATTGATGTCCTGAGTAACACACAACTATCACAGAAACTTCTTAAGGGCACAGGCACATTGCATGAGCTAGGAACAGCAATGAAAACAAAATGTGAACAAGAACATACCATTCATTTATTCTTCCCACCTAGTCATAGAGGGACTCAACAGGCATATTTACAAAGCATAGGTTTATATTAACATAAAAATTCAGAAGTTGTTTACTTTATAAGAGAAAAACATTTGCATTTGTGAGTGCATGTGAGTTTATCCATTATAAGAATATTTATCTCCTCTAGCCCCCCTGGTGTCTCCACTTTGTCTTTAATTCTAAAGCTAATTTTTAGAATTTGCTCCAGCTGTTGGTAGCTACACCTCTGGAAAGAGTCTTTTGTTAACACCAGAAGAACATTTTGACTTATTTGCAAAAAAAAAAAGTGAAAGCACACAGTTCTTTATAATGGAAAGCTTGGTTTTGCCCCTGGAGAAAAGCAGCTTGGTTAAAAGTCCGAACTTATTGTTATTTATTATTTTATTGAGCAATAAACGAAAGTGTGATTGAGTCACTAGTGACTCCCAAATATTGTTAAGCCTGGAATCACATGGTTGAATGACTGGCTGGCCCTGGACCTTGCAGTTCAAATGATCCAGAAGACAAATGAGCCAGGAGCAAAAATGTCTCACACTGATGCAAACCAATTAATGTCAACAAAATCCTGTGAAATTTATGTTGCCTGGCCTCCAAAAATGGTGGAATGAACATTTTTTCTGTGCCTGCAGGGCAAATTCATTAGATGGAAAACAGCACTTGTTAACCATGAAGTTCAGTAATGTAAACAAGAGGACAACTGGTGCCATGGTTCTTGAGACCCAGACCTACAGAGAGTCAACCCCCAGGAGGAGCCAAAGCAGGAGAGGCTGGCCTTCCGGAAACCCCAATTAGCTAACGCACAGTAGGTGCTTCATAAAGAATGTCTTCTTAGTGTCACCATACAGGAGGGAAACAATATATCCAGTTGTCCTTCAGTCCATAAAATAACAGTTACATTATTTGATGAGAGAGGGACAAAGCTTGAGATTTTGCCTGAAAGTTCTTGAAAGATGCCTACTTTTAAAATTTGTAGTTGTTTTCTGTTTAAGTTTGTTTACTGAGAATTGTTGATTCCTTGGTACTGATTCAGCTTTTAATCATCTTCACATTAGACACTCTCATGCCCACACCTGACACATGGAAAAAACAGACCTTGCTGGACCCCAAAGCCATGAAATTTACAACTTTGATTTCTATAGTATATGCCACATGAACTGGACTAACTGCTCAACTGACCCCCAGCACTCTGCTGAGCTCTATCTTAGCCTACGTGGCTAAGGGATGGTGTCACTTCTGGGACAACTCAGGCCACAAGCTTAACAACACTCCCCTTGTTCAAAGTCAAAATGATGGACACGGACAGGGCCATGTCACAGAGGGCTTTTGTGTGGACTGATTTACCCGCTCTGGGGTAACAGAAGTGAAGCCTGAAGAGTGGTTTGGTTGAGTAAAGTTAAAAAAAATACCAAACAACCAAAAGGCATAATAATAAATTATCAAAGAGACCGTTAGCCGGCCAAGTTATGTCTAAATTCAATCAATCCCTTAATGATTCATAGACAGATATCAGGGTATTCTAGCAAACATCTCCTGAAACAAACCCCCAAAACAACAAAATATGGGCAAAAAGTCAGCATTGGAAAAATCCTCTCAAATATTTCTTCTCTTACAAAGAAATGATCATTTGGTAGTTTAGCTATTGATGTTCACTGTAGCACAATCTGGCAGTGGGTAACAAACTACTTGATAAAGAATTAGGATGTGCCTAGTATTGCTCAGAGCTCATGGGATAGTATTTATTTCTTTGTTCTCTTGTTTACTTTCTCTTCCATTTTTTCATAGTGACTGGTCTATGAAGGCCATTTAGGAGATACTGAAAACAGAATTACTGAAGAGAATGGTGGAGAGAGCCTATCTGAAGGAAGACAGCTACATGAACATGAAATCTAACCCATTCACATGGGTCTCAGTCATGTGAGCTGCAGTCGGTCTCAGTATCTTGTGTTTTGCTGAAACCACTGATAGACAGAAGGAAAGGGGGAATGGGCCTGAAAATTCCCACAGAACCAAGAAACATGGAAGGGAAAAGGGGAAAAGGAGGGATAGAAAGTTGACAGTGTGGCCACCTGGAAGTTCAGGTGCAAAACAAAGGACTCTGCAGGAATATCTACATACCAACCTGTCCGGATCTCTCCTTACATTCTCCTGGCCTTTATTCTAGTCTTTCTTTCGTTACTGATTTAGATGTTACCCAAAAATGTAGTTTCACTGCTGATTTTTCTCCTGACCACTTGCACATTCTTGCACTGGGCACTCTAATCCATAATTATTGTCAGCTGAGGCAAAGGTGGCTGCTTAACTACTTACCAATTTATGCAGTCTCCACAGCATTGATCCTGCAGAACTGTACATCAGCTATTCCAGGGTAAGCCTCCTTCCCACAGAAGTGACTCCAGGGCAGCCACTGCCACCTGGAGGAATGCAAACGCACCCACCTGGGTGTGCAGACAAATGTCAAGAGGGTCTGAGGGGAGTCACAAGCATTTGACACATCACAGGCTGGGGTCCATAAATGCTGCCAGCAGTAACACCGTGGTGTCTTGATTCTTTTCTCTTCCTCTTGCCCACCTATATTCACTTGGATCCTAGAAAATGAGGAAGGGAAATGGAAATCAGATTTGCCCATTACCCACCGCCATGGGAGCCATCATGGCAGGGCTGGGCTCAGCACCACAGCAGCGGACCTGGTCCAGGTTGGTTCTGAGTGAGCCATGCTCTGGGATCAGCCATTGGTCAGGAGTGCATGGGGTAAAGCAAAGGAGAGAGAACTAGGGTGGAGGGACTCAGGGAAACATGTTCAAAAGCTACAGACCCAAAAGGGCAGGAGCTCTGCTAAATAAAGTAGCCCTTCTCTCTCATAATTTGTTTCTCCTTGGATTAGCCTTGGCAACTGTTCCCAAGACATGAGGGAGCCTAGCCCAGGCCACTCTGCAAATTCATGAGGCAGGGGAGACACCAAGCTGGGCATATGCATGATTATTACAGGAAGAGGGAAACATCTGAACTATTTAGCATCTCATGGTTCGGAGGGCCAATTGCTGAGACACTGGTGGGGAAGAGACAAATAAGGTGGGGAAAATTTTCTAATCTTAATAAAATCTCTTTGCCTTTTCCAGTAAGGAAAGGATTGAGTGATTACATGTCTGGTCCTGCTTTAATATCATCAACTGGAATGAGAAAGACTTGAAAGAATATGCTTAGAAAAGAGTCTGTATTATGCCTCGCTGGGGTTATGTCTTAATATATTCTTGTTAGCAATAAGCCAATTCTACATAAACAGTGTTTTCTCAGCAGGCAACAGCAAGTTAATAAGGTACTCTTCTCACACTCGTTACACTTCGCATGCTTCAAGAACATTCTTAAAGAGATAGTGTGGCCGGCACATATTTCAGTAAATATGGAGGAAAGAAGCACGTATGATCGGGTGAAAAACACATTCTCTCTACGAGTTCCAGCTTTTCTTCCCACTGCTCAGTAACAGAGGAAGACTCCAGAAAAGGCAATTATTCAGGCTTTACCTGGAAAATGGAAAAGACCACACATCTTGAAGTGGACAGAATATACAACTGTACACATACTGTAAAGGTGAATTCTTATTTTTTTCTAAATGTCTTTGACACAGAAAGGTAGTTTAAGCTTGTATTATAAGTACATGTCACTTTTGAAGCAGGCAGATAAGTCGCCCAAGTTTAGAAAACCTAACTCACTATTCATTAACTTCAATTATCAAAGTTAAATTCTTGAAAGAGCTGCTCTGTTAGCAAACAGTCACAGTCTCTTGCCTTTATCTTTAGCCACTTGTCAATCGGCTACAGTAACTGGTAGTCAAGGTGGGTTTTCTTTGTCTTTACCCAAAGCGTTAGAACAGACTGGACAAGAGAAATCTCTTCCCTCACACTTTGTCTTGGTACTACCATGGGAAAATGTGGCCAGTGCTCACAAAACAGCATAAGGAATGTCCTTTGATTGTTTTCTGGAACTATTAGCTTAATATTTTTACCAGCAACTCTGCAGGTGCACACAGATCAATAGAAATGATTGTTTCTTTTACTTACATTGCTTGGCATTAACAGGGTGAAATGTAATGGCTAGGGGTCTGTATTTCAGAATAATAAAAATGATTATTTTGGAAGTTCTTTGTAATGTTAAATACAGTTCAAATGCCAACGTCTAAAATTCTGTTCTCTGAGAAGTGTGACAATTTCTCTTCAATTGTAAATGTAAACACATGTCATCATTATTATAATTGGCACATTGTATATCACTCACCTGTACATTTCAAGAATTTTTAAAAATCAGAATACAGTAGGAATGCTCTCTGATCAAAAGATATAAATTTATTAATAGATGTTTGCCTATATATTAACATCATTTCTTTTTCCATTTTCCTTTTTCTGTCTCATGTGAAGCAAAAATGGTTTTGTAAAATAGGATTGGTTTAACTTTTATTGGTTTTAGATGATCAATATTTAAATTGGTACATAAGTTTACTTAATTGGTTTCACATATTGAAATATTACTTTGATGTCTAATAAAAAATAAAATAATTATGTTAGCTTTAATAAAATAATTTTTCCCCTCAAGCGTTGCTTTCCCTCTGTCTTTTATTGTGTGTCATACTCTACTGCTAACATTTATTTTTAACGTGAAGAAAACTGCAACAGTTTAAGAGTGGAAAGTTCACATCCCTCCTTTGGAAACCTCAGAATACTTTAGCACATTACAAAATCAGGGTTGAACATCATTGATTTAGAGGCTAAGTTATTTCTATTAAAATTATAATTTCTCACCTTTGTTTCAGAAAATGATTATATCCTGAAGACTTTAATGGGAAAAATCATATTTGTTTGATTATACTTCTAGTAATTAATTTTAGAACCAGAGGGATACTTGAACTCAAACTTACAATTTTGAAGATAAGAAAATGAAGCTCCAGGGCATATAATTTATTATATGAAAAACAAACAAAATGTAATAGTGAATTAAGTGATATACAAATAATTTACTACTCTATTTCTTAATAATTAAAAATACTGTAAACAAGTTCAATGTCTGTAATGTTATTTATAAACTCAGAAAAACAAGCAGACAATAGAATTCTTTTTAAAAACACATTAAATTTTATTTCCTATGCTGTGCTGTAATGCTTTTCTTGTACCACAACTTGTTCTGATATTGATGTTATTATCAACAAACTGAAGGGACTAACGGTAGATATTTCTTCCCTATCCGACAGACAACATTCACAATGACAATGTGTCAAGTAACAGTATTTGTGTGATTTGGATTTTAATCCCCTCTTTGTCTTTATAAGTTTAACACTGACCTTTTTCAAACAGAGAACTCAGTTAGTGGTGTGATTTTTTCTTTCATGCATTTATCTTGGCCATTCTGAGCCCTTCATTGAGTGTCTAATATATCTCAGACACGATAATGTGGCCTTGTCAACAAGGGAGCCAACACTGCCATTGATTACAGCAGCAGAAAAGCAGGCTGGGAACAAAGTAGGTGCCAGCTCAGGTAGTCAGCGGCCGAGCATCACATCCATCCCTTTGGCATAGGCGAGCAAGGAGGCCCTGGAGCACTTTCAGTGACAAGCAACAAGAACATGTGGGGCAACAAATCAGAATGGAGTGGGACAGCACAACCCCAGGAGGAGACAACCTGGGGGAGGAGGGCAGAGATCACAATAGCAAAATCAGGTGGAAAGTAGTAGAATTCCCCAGAAAGACTCCTAGAATCCATATCACTGGTAGAAGTGGACTGAAGCAACAGGAGAATGACTGTGTCCCCCAGAAGACAGCCCATCATCATCAAGTCTGTCCTTCCACTGAATTAGCTGTCCAGATGCGGTTGGTGGATGTGCTCTGTGCTACCTCTTCCCTGCCCAATGCTTCTCAGGCAGAAGCCACAGAAGAAATGGGAATATCACACACAAATGTCAAGCATCACAACTACACGTGGTGGCATACGACTGGCCTGTAATCCCAGCACTCCGGGAGGCTGACATTGGAGGACTGCAAGTTCGAGTCTGGCCTGAGAAATTTAGTGACTTAGTGAGACCCTCAGTTAAAAATTATTAATTTTTAATAATTTAAGGAAAAAAGCTGGGGCCAGGGCTCAGTGCAAAGGTCTTAAATTCATTCCAGTACTGGGAAAAAAAAAATCAGGCATCAGGCTTGGTGCTTAGTAAGCTCCTTCCAACCTGAGAAACTTATTTATCAGAAGTATGATCATACAAGGTTTCCTATTAAAATCTTCAGAATATAGACATTTTTTCTAAAAGGAGAGAGATTCTAACTTGGAAACAGAGAATTTGGCCTCTAAATCAGTGATAGTCAATCCTGATTTTGTGACACACTGAAATACAATGAGTTTTCTGAAAGAAAGTTATGAACTGTGAACCCTTAAAATGTGTCTCATTAGTCTTGAAATTAAAAATAAATATATTAACAGGTGAGCATTGAAACTGTAAGATGTTGGAAATACTGTCAATGTGCATAGCATAAAATGAAAGACACAGGGAAAGCAACATTTAAAAGGAAAGAAAAAGTAATTTTATTTAAGCTAACACAATTATTTTATTTTTATTAACAGTAGGAATTCTAGATCAAGAAGTTATTTGTAATCATACAGTCCCAATATTGCCCTGAGTAATAATGACAACTTTACTTTCACTTGTATATTAATTTACTCGAATGTAAAACTAATTATACTGAAGACACAGAAAGGGGAGTAAGGTTATTGTTTTTATCATCAGTAACAATGATTTTAAGAAGTGTGGTTTATTTAAATAAAATGGGCAGCAATGCAGGTCAGATTCTGAGTTTAATCCCAGATGTGTCACTAGCTAGTCATGTAGCCTTAAGTTTGGCCTCTCTTAATTCATCTATATATGACATTTGCCCCTCATGGCAGCCATCTTGGGTTGGAATGCATTCTGGAACTTTCCAAAGGAGCCAACAGGCATGACAGTCAAGTGACCTTCAAATCCTTAGTTGTAAAGTACTTAGTCTGGGAGTTCCTGAACTGTATAGTTTAATTACTGCCTCCTCTATTTTTCTGTACTATTTTTTCTGAATTATTTGTACTTTCTTACTTTACAAGCATATATAACTGTTTGCTTTGTTCCCCTTAGTGGATGTGCCATTCTTTGGGATCCACTCACAAATTCTATGCTTTAAACACTTTTCAAGTATGATTCACCAACAAGAAGTTCTTTCTGCTCATTTGCCTTTCAGTACTTAAATTTTCTTCATAGCTACCCATAAGCAACAACATCTGGTATATTCTAAGGCCTGTAACTGAGTAATGATTTTCTTTATATATTTAAAATATTTACTTAATTTTTGCTTCATTTGTATAAATCAAAGGACTCATTAGCAATTTCTTTAGTGTTCATTATGTGTTTAGACCTGGAAGAAAAAGAAAACATAAAACCCTACTGTAAATTTTCTGTGGCAAAAGGCAAACAGGATGCTTTAACTTGCCATATGTATGAGTGGCACAGAAAGTTTGATCATCTACCCTTGTGGGAAAGCACTTTGTTCAAAACATTTGCCAGGCTCTCCTCACAGCACTTAAGATGAGGTTCAAATTCTGGCCCAAAAATAGTTTGTTACTACCTCAATATTTTTATCATGACTTTCATTCCTATGCATGTGAAAGTCTTCCATTCCCTAAGTCTCTCACACCAGACAAAAAGAGAGCACCCCTTTCATTGGCCCCCAATCCAAGCAACAATGCAAACTCCTCCGTGAGACATCGGAAAAGGTAAATTAATGTAGAAAACTGGAAAGGGATCGGTAGGCCTCTTTATACCCCTCAAAGTTAAGTTTTCATGCTTTTCTTTCTGCAATTTCCAGGTCCCATGGAAACTTTCATGTCAGCAAAGTTTAATGTTAAGAATCCTGTTTATTATGTCCAGCAGTTTTATTTTTAAGTAGAAATGAAATTAATAGTATCGTGCATGATTTACAATAAAACCTTAATGAAACACTCAGAACTGTTTTAGAAACTGCAGCAGGTTTTAAGGAAATTAGTTGTCTGTATTTACGCTTTGAATTAAGTATTTAAGGAAAACAGAATAATCATATATAAAACCCGAGTTTCCTGTAACAACAATAATTATGATAACTAACATCTGGGTATAGCTTTACAGTTTGCAAAGTGCTTTCTCATACATTACCTCATTTAGTGGAGTGGAAATGTTTAATGATCCCAATCCTGAGCTGCATTTTGTTAATAGTATATATTTTATATTAATAAGCACATTTAGAAGAAACTATCTTCATACCATTCCGCGCTAAGCGTGAACCAAAGGCTGATAAGGAGATGGTAAAATTCAATATCAAGCCCATAAATCAAATAAACATCAAATAAAATCTGTCAAACACTCATAATGTTATGTGTGTGTCATCAGACTCAAGGAGAATCCTGCTGTGTCACCTCAGAATGATGAAGAGGGCTAAGGTGCGAGAGCATGCTGTTAGAAGTTTCATTCAAGCCTTATTTACTAGTTCAGAACGAATTTACATTGATCTTTTAAACTATCGCGAACCGCAAATGCATTAAACCTAAACAGTCTTCATTTACTGAGAAATAAATGTGTCAGCAGAATGATGACTTTTGTCCAATGCTGTTCCGGCATTTAAGGCATTTAATTCACAAAGGCTCAGTGTTAAGCTTTTTATTGCTTGTTGTGCTAAAGCATGCTCGTTTAATTGCAAATATATTTCCTTCCTGCATCATTATCAAAATTGTTATCTTAAGGAAATATTGTTTTTAAATAATCTGCTGGAAAACCAGAGCAGTACATGGGCTTATTCAGAATAATTATTTCCTGCTACAGATGGGTTAGCAATTAAGTGGGAACATTGCTTAAACAATTTTAAAAGGTGAGGATAAAAGGAATTGGATTGTGCTGATCCAAGTTATAAGAAGCTTTGGAGTTTTCATAGAGTCAACATGCACTCGTGGCTGATTTAATCAATACCTCACTGTTTACATTTTTAAAGAATTTTGTTAATGGTTCCAAGGCCTAATCTAATAAATAAGTAATTGCGATGTATTTTTAAATTGTACAAGATATAAATCACCTGTAAGTGATCTTAGTCTTTCTGCCTTTGAAATGGAGACAAATGTCCAGTGTTTGACTTTGACCTTGACCTTTCCTTATATTAACTTGGAAAAAGAAACATGTATTCAGGCTTTAGATTAAAGGATGCCAGTGATGCTATCATGAGGTTGCTCATACTAAGCACAGAAAATTAGAGACACTATATTAAAATAAGGAACCAAAAGGCAATATTTGGTTTCAGACACTACAGGATTTATATGCATTTTTAAAAAATAATTGCTTTTCACTTAGCTGAATACAACAGGTGTGATATTTCCATTCAAATGGAAGAAAATTTATTGACAGCATTCCCAATTCTTTATTAGCTAAGCCCACAATAAATAGGTTGTATCATATTCTCCATTAAATGGAATTTATTTTTTAAAATGCTCACCAGGAGATGAATCTTTTGGTTCAATTTTGCTTAAATTCCACAAAAGAGCAATTCTTTATGGAGGCAGTGATTATGGAAAAATCATGCTTTGGGAAGTATTCATTATTTCCAGGGTTAGATAAATTCATGAAAATGGGGTGTGGGGCATTTCTACAGAGTAAACCACAGTAAACCAAGCTGTCAGGGAATAAGCAACCAAGATAACTTAAATTTGCGGTAATACAGTCCAGTGTAACCGACTAGTTGTTGATCTACCTCAACAGAAATGAGAAATCCTCCTCGTCTCTGTTATGACATGGCACAAGGTTTCAGTTTATTTCAGAGGTGAAACAATAAGAAAATAGAAGGCAGTGAGGGACCATCAAAGGGTGAACCCCAAGCAGAAGGCCAATGAGCAATTAGTCATGTCCTGCACAGTCAAGATTCAGAGCAACAAGGACCACACTGGATGACAGGTAAGAGAAAAGATCGGCAAATGCTCACAGCCTACCTCTATCCCGCCTGTCCTCCTAGGGACACGCCCGCCCCGCCACTGGGGATCAAAGTCACAGGCAAAGGACAGCCATTCCGCAGGTACAGGTTCCACCCCAAACTTCAACTGCTCATCTAAAACTCGGACTGCTGCGCAGCTGGAGGGAGGGCAATGAACTTGTCTAAGGTATTTTCTACGCTTCTCCCGAGGAGCTAACCGATCCCAGCAATGCGATTAAAAAAAAAAAAAAATGAGTAGCAGCCATTAAGTAGATATAAAATGGGGTATACGGGAAAAGGGTGTGCATTTTCAGAAGTCAGCTGCATCTCTGAAACCCTGCTCTCCAAGAATGATGGTGTTACCTTGACAAGATATGAACATCCTCCCCAATCTTTGCACGCGTGAATCTTTCAACATGTTCTTCTCTGACCGCAACCTTTCTTCCGTTGTCACCCCCTGCCTCTCCCAGGTCCCCACTGTTATAAATAATTGCAATTCCTGAGCACTGTGTGCCCTTCCATCAGCTTCAGTACTCTTTCGTCTTCCCTTGCTCACCTTCACACACCTCCCACCACTTTCTTTTTGACCAAACACTACCTGCGGTTTTCTCATAGATTCCACCATCCATTTAGGTACTCCAAAGTGTTAGGTGATTGTCTTAAATGCCTCCTTGAAATCAAGACCAAATTCCTTTATGATGTCAGAGCTCATCTTTCTTCTCGCCCACAGTGATGGGACTCCAGCAATCTTCTGCCCTTCATAAAAGCAAACGGCATGTGCTAAAGTGGGCTGCATGGAATAACCCTTTCCTACTTGGAGCTACACAAGTGCTTAGCTAGGATCTGCCTTCTGGTCCACTTTTAGTTTTCATAAAACACCAGACGTGTGCAATTCTTAATTTTGCATTTCAGGACAACCAGACAAACAACAAATTGTCAACTCTTTGAATTCATGAATTCTACATATGCAAATTTAGCCAACCAAGGATGGAAAATATTTGGAACAAATAACTGTACCTCCTTGAACATATACAGACATTTTTTTCCTGTCACTCCCTAAACAATAGAATATATCAACTATTTGCCTAGCATTGACACCTCTTTGCATCTATCTATTACTCAGAGTACCAAGGAGAATATGCATCAGTTATAAGCAAATAGTCCACTCACTTAGGTTATATACAAATACACCATTTCATATCAGGGATACAGGCATCCTGCACTTTCCAAATACCAGATATCCATTACAGACTTGCAGAATTCCAGCCCACTTCTCCTGAATACACCTATATGACCTCTCAGTGGATCTGTTTTCAATCCCTGACCAACAAACTCTTCCAAAAGTCAATAAATATTTTGATGAATAAAAAATCAATGCATTTTTACCTATGATATATTTCAACATTCCAATTTTTAGTGTACTTTTGTGCACATGCTTTTTAGATCCTTATTCCATCCAAAACCCAATCCAATTACTATCTATTTACTTTTACATATAATAAAACATGGTTATTCCTTTACCATACTAGGCATCTGAGAGAAATGATGAGCTTCCAAGAAGGACATTGAATGCTAACCTCACTCATGCTTTATAAGTCAACGACCATAGTCTCATGAACCAGACCAGCTGTTGATCCACAAACAGTGCCCTCATCTTAAAGATTATGAAGTGCCATTAAACATAGGAAACCACAAGCAGCGGTATCTTCAAATATTTACAAGTCTCATATATGAATGTGTTTATGTCTTGGTCAATTTATCTAATTGGCAGGAGTTTAGTTTTTATGCGTTCAGCATGCTTCAACTCATGAGAATTTTATTAACATCTAGAATATAGATATATACATTTCCAGATACAACAGAGCCAGCTTCTTCAGATATTAGCAGTAACAATTTCAAGAAGAGTTAAACCACAAAGGAGAATGGATTTGACTGGAAGAAAATTAAAATAACAATGATAATAACAAGAAGAAAACCAACATGATGCATAATAATATAACTTCAAGAGCTTAGGTAAAGAATAAGGTATTCATTATGAGCATAAACCATATTTATGCATTAAATCACTCCTATCTTCAGCTCATTGTTCTACTTTTTCTTTCAATATTTTATTTTCACATGATGTTCCTCTATCCCTCTGCAGGATTCACTGGAAAGCCATGTTCTTTGATAAAACAAGGTCAATAATATCATCATTTTCAATGGTGCTATCATTTTCATAGGTCTAAGTTGAAATGAAATCAATTATGAGAACAAGTAGCACCATTCTATCACTAATGAATGGATTTAGCATTATTTTCCATATTCCTACCACTTAAAATGAAAGAAATAGAGCAAATGTGGTACAGAGAAAGCTCAAACAGTCCATGCTAATGGTGGAAATACTTAAGTATCATCCATATACAGCTAATATAAACCAAAGTGGTTTATTACCACTGTTTTGTGATTTATGACTCACATTATGACTTTATTTTGAAATGGTTGCATAAAATATTAATGTGTGGTGGAAGAACACACAACAAGGAGCAGCAATCATTTTTTATCAGATGTAAGGCTGCTTAGTGAATTATTCCTTCTAATATACTGAGCTCAAGTCTAAGCAACCTATTTTTTTCTCTTATTGTAATCAGCCCCTCGTATTCAAACTTTTCAAGGTGAGGCAGCCCTACTTTGGTGTACGTTAATTTTTAAAGGGATGGAGTAGTTTATAACAAATGTGAATAATTTATAGCAGATGTTCTCAGCATTGATTAGTGTTCTTTTGAAACAGAACATCTTCTTGATATGCATCATTCCTCTAATGCCCTATGAAAAGTCAGAAAACCTGTTACTGCATTGCTTAATGGATGAATCAACTTTAATTTTAATCATATATAATATGAAGATAAGTACCTATGTTTCCTCCTGTTTTGAATTTATCAGGCATTAACACTAAACATTAGTTCAAAAGCAATCTAAAGAGAAGTTAACAATAGGACAGAATTGCTCGCTCTTGGAATTTACATTTAATCCAGTTTCTCCAAACTTTGCAGTCATGGTTTCTGCAGCCTTTTAGTATGGTGCAAGTTAGGTCATTCCACACCCTACTTGCAAGGTCCCAATCCAGGAGGGCTTGGTTAAGCAACAGATTGCAACACAAATTTACTGCACAGTAAGTGCATTTATACCAATTCTGTATTTCATTTTAATTTGATAAATTGTATCTGATTCACAAAAAACTGAATATCTTTAATCATGAACAATAATTTGCTTGATTTCTATTGAATTGCATTCACCGGTAATAATTTTATCCTGCTCTTACATATATTTAGATGTCAATAGATATAAAGAAAATGGCATAAAATTATAATTCACACTTCACTTCCACATGTATAATGAACACTATTCGAGCTTTATTCATATTAACTCATTTTATTCTCTCAAGAAATTTGGAAAATAAATACCATACCAATGTCTATTATACAAAGGAGAACCTGAGGCACAGAACCAGGAAGCATCTTGCCCTGGTGACACCATCTGTAACTGCGGAGTTGAAATTAAGAACTGAGGTGGTGTGGCTTCAGATTCTACGCTCTTATCACTAGGCTGTTGTTTCAATTTTCCTTTGTTCCAAACCATTCGATTTCAAAGTCGTTTTCAAAAAAACAGAAAAATATAAAGATCTGGTCATGTACCTTAAGAGTACAAAATTTAACTTCATGAAGAATCTGTGGTGGGAATTAACAGGTCCTTGAATACCTGTGGCTATTCACCGGACAAGATGACTACCTCTGGCCCCTGGATGCAAATCCTCTTCAAAGTTCTCAGGGGTGGTAAAATGCAAAGAAAAGACACTTGATCAAGGAGAACTTGGGATGAATCCAAGCTCAACAGCCAGTTCCTACCTGGATGAGCCTGGGACTTTGATGAACCTCTCTGAGTCAACATGTTCATCTCCAAATGGAGATAACAGCACTCACCAGCAGACAGCTGGAGTGATTAGCAGCAATGCTCGTGAGGAGCCTGGTGTTCACTATGAAATACAACCGCTGGTACCACTGTGACTGTTCTACTGTTTTTCACTCTTCCTGCAAGTGTAGCCTGAGGAGGAGTCACAAAGGGAACTCTGCTCTTTATGATGCCAACCCTTAAGTTCTTTGCTTTTTTAACTTAAGGCATGTTTGCAATACATAACAGTTAATTTGTTTGAGGGAACACATAGCACGTGTGTTTGTTTGTATGTATATATATAATTTCTTAATCATTTTTTAATCCCTTTACCCCCTTCCCCACCCTTTCCTATCTCTCTTCTCTCCTTTCCCTTGATAGGAAGGGTCCCCATCTCTAGAAGGTCTACCTTTCTGTTTCCTGTCATCTCTCCTTTATTTACTCTATAATGAATTAATATTTGGGGCTTTTCACATGAAAGAACCCATGTGATATTTAATTTTCTGTATATAGTTTATTTCATTTAACATTACAGACTCAAGGTCCAACCATTTTCCTGCAAATGACACGATTTCATTCTTGTTCGTGGCTGAGTAATATTCCACTGTATGTGTGCTATCCATTTATCTGTTGATGGGCATTCTGGATGTTTCCAGAGTTTGGCTATCATGACTTGTGCTGCTATAAACATGCATTCTTTAAACAGCTTCTGAGAAAACTCTGACAAGGAACACTGAAAATGCAGGAGGGGATAAGATCATTCTTGTACAAACATCACCACTGAGAAATAAACCTATCAAGGATAACACCCCTCTCTCAACTATGTGGTTCAACTTATAAATGTGAACTCTGACATTCTGAATCATTAATGAAATGTCCACTGCTAGGAAGATAAGGGCTTGATGGAATAAAGAGAACAAAAATTGGATTGGAGGCAACATCAGAATCCTTATGATTTGATAAAAGAGGACAAAAACAGAGAGGATAAAAATGAAGAGAGAAAAGAAGAACAATGTCTTTGAAAGAGAAGACAAATCAGCTGTAGATGTTCTGCAGGGAGTAAATTGGCAGAAATAGAATGGAGACTGAGCCAGAGGCCTTTACTGTTCAGTGTGTCCAGTGAGAGGAAGAACACAAGCCATGGATCTCTGTCCACAGACTGTATCCCGCAAAGCAGAAAAGCTAATTGTACAGGAGCAAACCAATGGTGCGGCTTTTTCTTGTATTTTTTAATTTTTTACTGAGAGAGCACTTAAATTCTAAGGGTGCTTTAGGTCTGAAACTCAGTTGCCACAGTACAAAGGGAGTGGGATAAATGCTCCCCTTGAGCTCACTAGAGGTGGCTGGAAATATGTCTCTTTATCCGCCTGAAGCCATCATTCCCAAACATGTGATTCTGAGAGTCACTGGAATCTCTTAAGATGAATTCAGAAGGTGAGAGCTGTCTTACCTGGAACCATCAACACGCTGCATTTTTTCTTTATGCCGATCATACATATTCAAATATTTTTTAACCCTCCTGTGTCACAAGTACTGTGACCGCAGTTTTCCTTTCCTTCATCTTCATCTTCTCCCTCCTCTTCTTCCTTTTATCCTCCTTGTTCTCCTCCTTTTTTTTCCCAGTACTGGAAATTGAACTCCGACTCTCTGCATACAACCCAATTGATTGATTAATTGATTGACTGACAGGGTCTCACTTACTAAACTGCCCAAGCTGGGCTCAAATTTGTGATCCTCCTGCCTCAGCCCCCAAGAGTGCTGAGATTTCAAGCATGCACCTCCATTCCCACCTCACTTTTTTTAACTTCTGCTACTTCCTTTCTTGCATCTTTTTTTTTTTTTGGCCAATTTTATCCTCCCCTGCAAGCAGCTCAGGACCTAAGACCCTCCTAGATTGCTTCTGACCACTCCCTGAAGCTTTCTTTCCAGGGACCCAGTTGACTTCCAGTGACATGAGCAGGTGCCGTAGAAGAGAGATCTATATAAATAACTATTAATGGATGCTCTATAATGGAAAGTCTTAAAAGCCAAGAGGACTGTTTCGTATGGAATGTCACATCAATTAGGAGAAAAGCTCATGTGTTATCTCAAATGCTAATTCCCTAGAGATTCTAGTGTTGTCAGGAAAACCAAGTTACTGCTGGGTTGGCCACAAACTCGAGAAGACGCATGTAGGCACATGCACACAATCTCTGAGAGATGGCTGAAGTACTTTTAGTCACTGCCTTTTAGTTATTAAAGATAGAAATTGACTTTTGGAGGAAGAAATATTTTCCCAGCATAATTAGAATATCCTGCATTCTAGACTCAGAAAGCAGTTGTACGTTCTTTTTTCAACTAAAATTATCTTACCTAAACAGCAATCTAGAAAAAGAAAGGAATTTATGCGATAACTTGGCTCATTCTTCTTTCTTGAGAAAAAGAAAACAAGATCTAAGAGAAAAACAAAAAATAATCAGTTCCTAAATCTCACATGAGAATAAAGAAGCGTCACACTTTCTCTGGTTACCTTACGTATTCCTTGAGAAGTAACAATATCTTATATTCCAGCAAAATTTCCTTCAAAAGAAAATTTCCAAAGACTCTGCCTGCTGTGAATAAAAAAATCATTTCTGCCAGGCTTGGTGGACATGTCTGTAATCCCAGCACTCTGGGAGGCTGAAGAAGCAGAATCATAAGTTCAAGTCCAGCCAGGACAGTTTAGCAACTTACTAAGACCTTCTGCTCAAAATAAAAGCATAAAAAGATCTGGAGATGTAGCCCTGGGTTCGATCTCTACTAATACCAAAAGCAAAATGCCCCATTTGTTTAGTGGTTTATTCAACAAATGCTTTTGGATGACCTTCTACATATCTAGCACTGTGCCAAAGTCTTGAGATCAGGTCGTGAACATGAGGGGGCCCCCGATCTCCTTAAGTTTACAAATGAGTAGGGAGGAAGAACATTTTTAAATGATATCCATATATTTAAGTTTTATATATTCTTGTATATGTGTGATAAAGTTCATATTTTGAAGAGGATGCAAAACTAATTAAGTCTTCAAATAAATAGTTTCTTAAAAATAACTGCAATAGTGAGAATAGAAACAAGTTCAGAGTCTGCAGGAGCTAATGAAATAATCATTCCCTGCAAATAGGTAAGAGGAGAACAATGTGGAAGGGAGTGCGCCTGCTTCTCCCAGGTTATCTACGAGTATTTTAGCAGTAGTCTCTTCTAAACAACAGCTATCATATTTTGTCCATTCTAAAGAAGTGGTTGTTATGGTGAAAACCTCAGACACAATACATACCCCAGGGGGAAGATGGTTTCAGAAGATCAGAGTTTTCAGAGGAGATGCCTTTTTATAAATAAGTAGATACTTTCCCCAGTAGAGTTAATACCTCAGTTTACCTCCTGCTGAAATTACTGTCACTACTACCAAAGCTTGAGTATAAGGAAAATCTTAGAACTGAATTTCAAAAGTTGTCCCAGTATAGAGATAATAAAAATAAATAGGCAATATAAGGCAATGGAAACCTAAACAAATAAAATATCCGAAACAAAAGTTTGCAAAAGTATAGGGATTTAATTTTTTTTAAGAATCAGCTAAAGCAATGTTAGTAGGCAGCTCATTTAAGAAGACAGAAAGACAAAATCAATATCACTGGCATCTGATATTACTACTGAGGGGAAAAGTAAAGGAGTTCTGTTTATGCCTTTAAAATGTCATTACTTGGACGAAAGTCTTAACAGAAAAGCACTGTTTGTTTCCATCCTGTGAACTGTAAATATTACAGCCAAAGCTGAAGAACCACTTAGAACTCAGAAAGAGCGCATCGTTGCCTGGGGTCATGTGTCCAGTTGGAAAGGTTTAGGGGGCTACTATGGACAAATTCTTTGTCATATATATTATTTGTTTTTCTCCCCCAGCTACTCTTATGTCTTCGTAAATCCTTTATAACACTCCTCTCTCACTACTATTCAATTAGCTTTCAAAGAAATGCACAGAATCTATGTACCAAGATTGCCACTTTACCAGGTACCACAGCAAGACTTCACAACCAGCTGCTTTAAAGTAATTGGCATCATAATGTGCAGAAAAATTACTTTTCTAATGGTTGCCTGGAAGATTTATATCCCTAAAATGTAATTAAAAAGTAGATTTAGAAGTATACTCAGCAACCCAAAAGATTAAATATTAATGTGGAGTGTAATTAATAAATTATACATTTCTTGATTACTAATGGCTTATTGACTGTAAAAGCATAACATTATGGAATATTAGGGCAAACAAGGGCTTTTGAGGAATATTGTTCAGCTTCAAGAAAGAAGCTGCTGGTCTTGAATTTTCAGAAGAAATCCTGATTTTGCAAAGAGAATAAAAATTGGCCTGACTGTTCTCGTGACCTTTCTTCACCTCTTCTATATGTTGTTACAAACTTTGTTGTTCTCTGCAAAATGAAATTTTTGTGATTTCCTAAACGTTTTTATTGTGGTAAGACAATTTCTATTGTAAATTCTATACATTTCCGGTTGAAGCAAAGTTTTAATTTTAAAAGTATTTCTGACCTCTTATGTGAAAATGAAATGTCTAAGACCATTGACAAGGGCATGAGTGAGGAGAAACACCACAAATGATGTTGTGTGATGTTCAATACTTGAAGGACACTGAAATCTGCAGAGAAAATGCACTATGACTATAAATAAACTATCAACGGGAGCCACAGTTCAGATCTCCGCTTATCACCAATCCAAAGTTTTTCCTTTGTTTCTATAATAATTGACAAAACAAAATGATTACATTTGGTAAGGATCTCAATCTCTAGGTCTTCTGATTTATTGAGTGGTTTATTATGAAATTTCATTAAAGTCAATGCAGAAGCAAGCTACATCCAAACCACTTGTCTTAGTTACTTTTCTCTCGCTGCTGAGACAAAATACCTGACACCCACAAGTTAAGGGAGGAAAGGTTTATTTAGCTCACAGTTTGTAAAGGTTTCAGTTCATAGAGTGCATAGGTGGCTGGCTCCAGGGCAGGGTGGCATGGCAGAGCAGCATTACAGAGGGGAAACAGTTCTTGGCAGGCAGAAGACAACAAAAACAAGCTAGCGACCAACTACCAGTAACTAGCAGCAAGCCTCTTCCTGTCCTTTATATTGTACGCAGGCTACCCACCCTTAGGGTGGATGGAACTCACACCCCTAACCCTGGCATTGCACCATGAATCAATCACACACTCTAGATCCAGCCACCTCTGAAAAAGCCCCACCTATTATCACATGAAACTTTAGGGAGACATCTAAACATAAGCCATAATTCCACTAGAACTAAGTTTCAAACAGCCACCTTTTCAGAACTCTCTACCAGCACAACGCCTACTGCTCTGTAGTCTAAGACAGAGAAAAATTAGCACAGTAAGATGGGACCACAAACCTAGCAATTCAGTCACATTTTTTTTCTTTTGAAATTAGCCAATGTCGTTTAACATCTTCTGTCCCTCTGAAAAAGGAACTCTCACATAGGCACTTAAAGCAACAAAAGGACTTTGGCAGAAATAGCTAAGAAACATTGCTCAGTAAGTTTTAAGCGATTTCCCAGCCAGAACCTGGTGAGTGTATAGAAAATTAATTTGATTCCTGAAGTGGAATACTTCCTGGGTCAGAGTTCAGAGAACAGGAAGTCTTAAACCCCATCCTCCAGAGAGCCCATGACTACTAGACCTTGGCTCTTATTTCAGCCTCAGTGTTTCTTCTTCAGGCAGCCATTTTCTACCCCCACTTTTTCTTCATAACATGCAGAACATTTTGACTTACTTTTGGTCCATATATCTAATCATTCATTGTATCTACTTATTTATTTTATCTATATTTATATTTATTTTCTGAGTTACCTGAAAAGTGTATGGACAAACTTGCTTGGATTTGAAAGCTTCAAAATACAAGATGCTAGCTCAGGTCTAACAGAAACTATATTACAGAAATTATTATAGTATTTGTTTAAAAATACAAATAATAACATAATATAAAAATACAAATCATAATAAAAATCCTAATACTGTATTTCTTCAAGCAATGTTGTCACCAGCAATACTACCTATTTAATAAAGCTTTAAAAATTGCTTGATAAGTCACTAGTATCTTAGGAATTTCTTAAAATTTCTCATTTTATAAATGAAAATTCAAGTTCTCACAGGGTTACCTGACTCATTTTAAGTTCTACAGTCATACGTTAAAGTAAAACTATATAAGTGTGTTTATATAAAACTATACATTATAAAACTGTACAAGTGTACCTGGTTAAAATCTTGATGATTACTTCATCTATTTTATTAACAACTGCTTTTTTGGTATCTTGTTTTGTTTTTGTGAAGCTGGGGCTGGGACCCAGGACCTGTGAATGCTAGGCAGCACTCTACCATTGAGCCACCCCCCAACCCACTTGTAGCTGTGCTTCACTCCTGTGTCAGGAGAACTAACTCCTGTCATTTTCTTCACACTTTTTGCCTCCCCTTTCCAAGATAGCAACGGAGTGCTACGTTAAATCTTGCTTCAGGAGAAGTTGTGTAAGAATGACAGTTAGGTTATTTAATAGTGTGGTCTCAAGGTGCATTCATTTTCCTACAAATGGCTCAAATTTATCCTTCTTATAAAGGGAAAGGAAAGAGGAAGGCAGACTTTGAGCAGATGGGAAGGGAGCTGGGAACGGGGGGACAGAGAAGAGGACAAGTAAAAATGGTTAAGATGCAACATGTATATGTACTGATTCCCCAAGATGAATGCAGCTATAATGTGTCACAAACATACACCAGTAGATCAATAAAATGAGTTACAAAATTCATAGAAAACACTCATAATTTTAAATAAAAAAGGCAAAAGATTTGTGTCTACACTGAGTAAATTCTATGTACATTCAAGGTCTGAAGAAAAACCTAAGAAAATTTGCCGTTAGAGTATTGTTTTTCAAGTATCTACTGGTATAGTATTATTTATTCAAATAAAAAATTACACTGTAATTAAGAACATATCCCAAGTTCCCTGCTTCTGAGCAGGGACAGAAGTGAGTGGCAATTTAATATGCTACGGTTATTGGTTATATCCTTTGCCTCATCCTTATTTTCTGTTGTTAATATGGACTTTTTGGAACTGTATTATGCACATCCACAATCCTTAGGACAATGTCAACATATCAAGTTTCTGGAAACTGAAATTCTGGGGCTAAAACTCACTTGTGGGCAAAACCTATCCTGAGTTACATAAGGGTATTGATAATTCTTTTCCCAGTGATGGGAACATTGGCACCTTTGACTAAAAAAATAGTAGCAAATTTGATTACGGGATGAGACTACCAACCCTCCTATAACTATGCCATCGTGTGGGACATGGGGATCACTTTACCATTTTACGTTCTGATTTCAGAACGTACCCAGTGCCAGGGTTTGAAAGAAGTTGAACCTACATTCTGTCTTATTTTACTATGTAGCATTATCATTGTCTCATGACAGCACCAAAATGCCTTTCCTTTGCTGTCTCCCATGAGTACAAGCCACACACAGCACAAATCTGACCAGACCTCATGCCAATCACTTGACAACTTCTTAGCAAACTCAGTCCAGGACACTCCTCTGTCACCACTGTTGATAGCTTACTGGAAATCCATAGTTGTGCTCAGAACCTTGGGCTACAATAGGGACATCAAACTCATCTGATTTATGCCACTTTAAGTACTCATCTGCCTAACATAGTCTGTAATCTCTCAAGAATATATGAAAAGGAAGCTGGGTATGGTAGCACATGCCTGTTATCTCAGGCTCTGGGAGGCTGAGGCAGGAGGACCACAAGTTTAACCCAAGTCCAGGCAACTTAGCAAGGCCCTGCCTCAAAATAAAAAGGGGGCTAGGGAGGTAGCTCAGTGTAAAGTCATTCAATCTCCAGTACCAAAGACACAAAAAATATATGATAGGTTTATCTCTAAAATGTTTCCTATTTTAAAATGAATAACAATACATTTCTGGGATTTGAATTTGACAGAAAATTATTGCCCAATAATTAAAGCACCAAAACTGTAGCCCAACCTATTTTTACATTTATTTTGAGGTATTCTGGAAGTGGAGAAATGGGAAAATAATTAAGCTTAGCGTATTTCAACTTTCAAACAATTTTTAGTAGGGCCACAGATTTAGCTTATTGGCACCGTGTCTGCCTTGCAAGCACAAGCACAAGGTCCTGTGTTCAATCCCCGGTACAAAAAACAAATGTTTAGTATCATATAACATTGGTAAAGAGATCTCATGGCATTTTGTAATCTATATGGTCCATGCATGCCTGTTGGGTGCAAGCAACTTGATACTCAAGTTCATTTTTCCTTGAAAGAAGAGGTTTTTCTGTCATTTTATACTCATATTTTATCTCAATTCTTCCTGTGTTCGTTCATCAAATTTACAAAATAAGCAGGCATCACAGACTCAGCCACTGAACACTCCACAGTAAAGTACTCCCTGGATAAGTCATATTTTGGGTAACATATTAACTCTTTCGAAGCTTCTCAGGGGCCATTTAGCATATTTAAATCATAAGGCAGAAAATCAACATCAATTAATATTTTCTCTGTGCCCACAGGGTACTTGGCATCATCTCTTGGACTCAGTAGAAAAGAGTCATTAACTGTCCCTGTTCTCAAAGGGCATTTTTCGAGACAATCATACCAATCGGCTTCTTTTACCAAACCGCAGAAAGCCAACAAAAAGTGTAATGTTAGCAAATTAAGAGACTGTGCTTTTTAAACGACTACTTTACATCGGCTAGGTTAAATTTGTCTTGAGGTTCTGGAGGAAGGCTTGGGGAATATAACACCACAAGGCAGAGAATGGATGCCAAGAAGAAAGGAGGGAAGAACAGGGGGAAGACTAGCTCCCTGTGCTGTGTAGACAGAGTGCATGTCCTTCTCAGGGCTGAGAAACAGTTCATCCATGCAGTTACCCAGGCATTCCACTCAGTGTCCTCGGAGCTTGCTCTGGATTCTGGGGACAGGGAGGGAATAATGTAGCCCTTGCCCCCAAATACCCAATGGAAACCCCAATGATCCCTACATCATTGGGTCACTGTGAAGATTAAAAGGGCTAGTATGTGTTGAGTTGTCAAAGTAACGGCTAGCACATGTGCTACATGGCACAAATACCATAATTTCTAAAAGAGTGTATTTTGGAGAACAGGCACATTAGCAGACATTTTCATGGCATCATGGTAAGAGAGAGCAGAGGATGCTGGGAAGGAGAGAACCCAGGCTGAGCGAAAGGGCAAGCAAGGTGGCTTCAGAGTCCTGCAGGGGTTTATGCACCGGGCAGAGAGCATGATGGCCTAGTCAACAGCTGTGCAGGGAAGGCTGCTCCATAGGTGCACAGAAATCCAGGGCATGTGCCCTATTCCTAGCATGTGCCCTGGCCTGGGGTAACAACTGCAGAGTGGAAGGGCATATTCTCTGAAGACCAAGGTGCCTCCTCCCAGCAAGCACTGTGCCCTCCAGGGGGCGCTTCCCAAGCTTTGGAGCCAGGCAAGAGGAGATCAGCCCTGCCTCCTTGCATAATCTCTCAGCAGGGCTGACTGTCTTGTCTGGTCCAGAGGACCAGCTGCTGGCTCCCTCCACCCGAGTACTGTGCCAGGGCTCTGCCCATGGCATTTTCTTGCCCTTTGCTATGACTGTCTCAGAGCCTGGGGAAGGGCCAATCTGCGGAGCAGGCCCTGATCCACTTACAAAGCCCAGCAGGCAGGGTGCTCCAGGGAGATACTCCTCAGTGTAACCAGGTGTGCACCACCTCTGGGCCAGGGGCCTTCAGTAATGGGGAAAACAGGAAGCTGACTGTTACCACAGAGTGCCGATAAACCCCACAAAACTGCTGGTTTGGTTCTTGTTCCCTCATCCCCCTAAAAGAAAAGGGGAGGAGGGCCATCTATAGTGCCCTCCCGGGGACATGACAGCGTGAAATGCTGGGCAATCAGGGGACAGCAGCAGCTAGCAGAGGTCGTGGCTGTAGATTCCTGTGTCTCTTCAATGAGCCTACAGAGTCTGCTGTGGGCCATATCCTGAGCCAGGATCTCAAGGATTCAAACATGAAAGCCAGCTGTGGTGGCACATGCCTGTGATCACAGCACTCTGAGAGGCTAAGGCAGGAGGACTGCAAGTTCCAGTCCTGCCTGAGAAAACAAGTGACTTAGCAAGAGTCTATCTCAAACTAAAACATCAAAAAGGGATGGGAATGTAGCTCAGACCAAAAGCCTTGGGTTCAGTCCCTAGTACCACCAAAAAGGAAGGAGGGAAGGGGAAGTGCAAGGGGAAGGATGAGAGCCCTCCAGAATACATGGTTAGCTGGGCCAGACAGATGCGCAAACACTTGCAGTGTGCTAGGAACAAGTACTGTCTTCACACAAGAGTCCACACCGGGCATGAGGCCTGTCCACCTCAGAGACTTGGAAGGGTTCCTGGAGGGAAGTGACTGTGACTATGTGCTGCCTCAGGGCAGGAGCAGAAGAGAGTTCCCGTGGTGCCCATGGAAAGGAAGAAACCCGGTCACAAGCAGCCACACAAGCACAGATCACTGAAAGACCCTTAGGGAAATTCGTGTGTATTAGAGACAAGAAGGGGTCGGTCAGGTGGAGGCTCTGGGTAGAGACACAGGGAGGTTGGCCCAGGGTAGCGCCTTGAGACTCTGTAATGCCAAGTCAAATATTTGGGGACACACCCTCCAGCTGTGGCTGCAAAGTCCCTGAGCAGGCTGCACCCTGGGTCATCCTAGGGCTCCTCCTGGGGTTTCTTCCTCCAAGCCTAGTCCCTGCCCTCCAATAGCTGGGCTAAAGACCAAGAATGGCCTCCCTCCAAGAAGGGGGACCCCGGGTGGGTTCCAACCCAAACTCTAGAGTCCCTCCTCTCTCCTCTCTCTCCTCAGTTTTCTCTCCTCCCCAAAGGCTTTGTCCTATTGATTTTCAAAACTCCAAGAAAACAGAAAAGAGCATATTGGGTTGAGGGAATCTACCCACAATGTCTTAAGAGATTTAGAGGAAATACAGAAACAAAAAACAATAACCAATATTTGCTTACTCTGCTACTTATAAATTGTGAAAATACATACTGATTCACAAACATTGTGTGAATTGATCTTTGGTTTTAATGTTCAAGGCTTCAGAATCTCTCAAATTGGAAAAGTCTCTACAATCTACCAATGATTATTTTTACTATGGAAAGGAAAGACTTGAGAATAATGTGTAATGCTACAAGATTCTGTTCTGACCAAAGAGATGAAAAAAGCCTGCTCCAGACTTCTAGGAATGATTTCCTCCTGACAAAAGAGACACATGGAAGAGAAAGCTTTGTGTACCAGCTCCTCCTGCTTGCTGGCACACTATCATGTGATGGCATAAGGTTTGGAGCACTGGCAGCCATCTTGTGATCATGAGTGGAAAGCAAGGAGTAGTCCTCATAGTTGGAAGATGTCAGAATTAAAAAAGAACAAAGTTTATAAGCTTGATGTCATTGTTAAACCATCAAATCTACCCCATGACCACTTATTTGTAGAATTTTTGTAATGTAAATGAGAGTTCTTATGGCTTGAGCCATTATCAGTAATATTCCTACTATTCTAGCTGCATCCCAATTTATATAATTATGAAGTCAAATTAAATGACAGAGCTTATTTTTCTGAAAATAAAATTTGAATATGTTAGATGATTAAATGAGTTGCTGACTCTGAATACAGCCCTAGTTCTTAAAGTCCCCTAACAGAATAATTAGTAACTTGGACTTTGACTCAATTCTATTTCTTTCTTTGCTTCTGTGGACAAGGAAGAAAACTTTCTTTACCCTTTTGGAGTCTGCAACAGAGGCCTGCAAATTAAACAAAACAAAAAGACCAGCAGGAGAAAAGCATATAGATTTTAGTTTATATTAATACTTTCACACAACACGGGGAGCTTCACAGAAAACAATGGGAAAACCCCACAGGAGCAGTCAGACATGGGGGCTTACATGCACCTTTAACGAAGGGTGACAAATTTGTGAAGAGGTGACACAATAATGGAAAGGATTGGGGCTCCTGGGGAAGAAAACTGTGGGAAAACGAGAAGAAAATACACGGTGGGACCACTAGGACATGAGAGTTACGTTAGTGAGGTTACTGAGCAGACTCAGCTTGGCATCGTCTCCCATCTGCAGGGAAAAGAATTTTCTCTTCTTCATGGTACAGGAGGGCACTTTTCTCACAGGAAATCTCTGCCTTTTTTAGGCAGGTGAGGGGAGGGCAGAGCGCCCTCCCTACATTTACTTTCTCTTCACTGCTTTCAGCTCACAATAACCAATATCATAAAACAACAGGATTCTGGGGTCGTACCTTCTGATTCCTTTCATTTCCAAATTAATA
Organism: Heterocephalus glaber; assembly: GCF_000247695.1. The sequence goes on from NW_004624745.1 coordinate 23,697,433, forward strand.
ATCTACCTATCATCTTAGTTTTGTATATAAAATATAAGTAACATATTTTATATGTATATAATTAATGTTTGGATTATACATATAATTAAAATATATAAATTCATAATTGTATTATACTCTCTGATACATAATCATAATGCTTGCTGTATTTTGTATTTAAAACTCTTTATTAGCCCATGTTTGCACTACAGCATGCTTACATTCTTGTGGGGAGTTGATGCACATATGTAACACATCCTATTTCTTTTTATCCCCTTTCCCTCCCCTCGCTCCCCTCCCTCCACTTCCTAATCCCCTGCCCATTTGAGAAAGCTCTACCTCCCCACTTTCTGTTATCTGTCTGTTATTTTGCTCTTTATTTATAATTTGGGCTTCTCATGAAAGAAAAATCATGCCATATTTAAGTCTGTGCATCTGATTTATTTCACGTAACATTATGGTTTCAAAGTGTATCCATTTTCCTACAAATGATTCACATTCATCTTTATGGCAGAGTAGGACTCCATCATGTATAATTACTACCTCTTCTTAATCTATTCATCTATTCATAGCAGCATAATTCACAATAGCTAAATCTTGAAAGTGGTCTATATATACATTTAAAAATTTTAAAGTAATGTGATTATTATAACATAAGTTCTAAAACCACTAGCAGGAATAAAATTAAATGAAAATGGAGTGAAACTTCCTTTAATAATTATGAAATGAATTGACATTTTATTTGAGTTTCATCCATATGTATATATCAAGCATTTATTCCTTTCTATTAATGAGAGATGTTCCATTATACAGATACATCACAGTCTGATTTTGATCCTCTTGCTGGTGGAGGAAAAGCAAACATTTAGGATGTTTCCAGTCTGGAGCTATGATGAATAATGCTGCTATCAATGTTCTTGTACAAATTGTGCAAGTGGAATTCTTTCTCATTTCATCTTTCCAGTGTGAAGAGCAAGCAGAACTAATAATAAGCCTGGGAACCAGAGTGGTAGTTGCTGCTTGAGATGGCACAAAGGAATTCCTGGTCCCACAGAAATGTTCTATGTCCTAATTGATGTGCTAACTACATAGAGATATACATTTGTCAAACTGTATCAAACTGCACTTGAATGTGTATACATTATACTCCCCTTATAGAAACCATAAGAAAAAGAAAACAGTCTGATAGAGCCCAAGATTTTGATGGATAAAAAGAAATACCCCTTGGCATCCACTCCAGCTACTGTCTTGTGCCTGACTGTATTAGTCATTGTTCCATCACTGTGGCCAAATACTTGATTCACACAACTCAAAAGAGGTTCCACAATGTGACCACATATTGGTTTCTCAGCCTCACCAAGTTTCAACTTTTCTTGTAAGAAAAATGCACATATTTAATGTACTTTACTTATAAGGCCATTATGAGAATTAAATGAGAGCATTATGTAAAAAAAAAAAAAAAAAAGAAGAAGAAGAAGAAGAAAAGTTTATTTCAGCTCACAGTTTCAAAGATTTAAGTCAATGATCAGTCAGCTGATTCCAGGGCAAAAGCATCATAGCAGGAAGGAACAGTGGAAGAAGGCTGCTTAGCTCATGGCAGCCAGGAACTATCATGCAAGAGAAGGGCCCCCCAAAAAAGACACACCATTCAAAGGCATGACCTTGTTGGACACCACTCTAGTGACCTACTTCCTCCACCAGAGCCCACCTCCTAGCTGAACTATGCCTAACTGAACTACCCTCCACCTGCCCACTGAGCTATGATCTCATCAACAGTACCCTCACAATCCAGTCACCTCTCTAGGGGTCCCTTAATCCAACCAAGTTTGACAATCAAAATTAACTCTCACATTTGTGGATCTGCATATGCGATGAAGGTAACAACCATGTCTCTCAATAGTCCTTGGATCCAGGAGTCACACCACCTCTTCAAATTGGATTCCTTTGTGCAAGATTTGCATAGGAGAAGCAAGTAGAGGTGATGGGAGGCCTGCTTCCTCTTACTGGGAACACTGCCGTGGGCAGACGGATTGTTGGGGGATGGAGGGGCTTTTATCCCCCATTCTCATCACAAAGACCAGGCAATCAGGCCTGTGGGGCCAGACTCGCCATCCCAGGGTCCAGTCCCCACCTCAGGCATGCTGAGGGACAGGAGGGAAGTGTCACCTGCAGAAAGAAGCTACAAGCCTATTTTATTTTGTTTGTCAAATTCTGGACATTTCCAAGGATGCACAGTAGTTGAAAGTACCGTATAGTCACGCACGTGCCACCTAGATTCTATAGTTGTTAACACTGTCTTCTACTTGCTTTAGCACATACCCATCACCTATTCATCCTTTACCCTCTTGTTTTCCAATCGATCAACAGTTTGCACACACACAAGCGTGCAGATGTGTGTGTATCAGATATGGAACACAGGCCTTGCACACTGAGCCACATTCCCTGCCCTTTAAAAAAATTTTTTAAAGTTTGAAACAGGCATTTACTAAGTTACTAGGTTGCCTAGAGTGAGCTTGAATTTGGGATCCTCCTGCCTCAGCCCCCCAGAGTGCTGAGATTACAGACATGCCCCATCACACCCAGGTAACAGTCTGTACTTTAACTCAGCAGGTGCAGTGATGGACTCTGCCTTCTCCCGCCTGAAGCAGTGGCTCCTCCAGAGGATCAGTGCCCAACCTTGTGCTTGGAGTCCTCCCACAGCCAGCCTGCAAGCCTGACCTCCAGCCCTTCTGGCCATTCTAAGGCCCCTCCTTCCTGAAACAGGTTCTTCTGCTCTATCACATCGTCCAAAGGTCCAAAATAGCTTATGTGGGACCAAGAGTTAAAGATGATGCCACTTTAGCCTGACAATTGTGTTGGTTCATAAATAATTTTCCTTAGCAAAAGGAGCAGGAGGAAAATCCTCAGCTCAACTACAGAAAACTTCCCAAGAAGCTTGCTACAGTTACCTGCACCAGATGCCCCTTCCCTGACAAGGATGGCCCTGTCTTGAAAGTTCTGCCACCAGGCAGTTGTTCTTTCTCCCATGCTCTGAGCTCCAAGCTGAGCATTTTCTCAGGCCAACCACCAGCACTCTCATTCATTGTTTTCCTCTTTTGGCATCCCTGAGTGGCCATGTCTGATTCCCTGTCTCTCTAGTCCCAGTGTCTCCTGGGCTTACAAACATTGTGTTAGCTAGGGCTATCAAAGTGACATAGGTTTTGAGTAGTCTGCACCAAACCTATGTGTATTATTATTAACTTTGAAAAGTATGAGAGTTCTCATGTATACTTAATGGCTTAGTCCATTTTCCGTTGCTATAACTAAAGCATGAGACTGCATGATGTATAAAGGAAGTTTATTCTGGCTCTTGATTCTGGAGGCTGGGGAAATCCAGGGGCAGGCGCTGGTGAGGGCTTTGTGCTGCCTCAACTGGTAGCACAAGTGGAAGTACAAGCAGGTACATGAGAAAGGAACAAAATGTAAGAATGGCCCATGTTAGAACAACTCAGTCTTGGGGCCACTAATTCAGTATTGAAAGAACAGCACTAATTGCACTGAACCACCTGGTCATCTTTGCCAGGTCCCATCGTCTCTCATCCCTGCCACACTGGGGGCTAATTTTCCAAACTATAAACTCCAGGGGAAATATGCCAGCCATAATGCATGCAGGGTGTCATAAAAGAGACAACTATATTATCAATTTCCGCTTAAAACATCTACAGGTGCTGTCACCTGCAGCTGAACTCTGACAGAGACAGAAACAAAATCAGGTCTCCCGCCCACATCACGCCCCAGCTCCACCTTCCAGAAACAGCCATCAGAGACAAGTGCTTGAATCCTTCTGCCTAAGAGACCGTGCGACACATACTGCCTCCTACTGGACTCCGCACCTCAGGACATGTAGCTCTCATTCATTGTCTGGATTTTTTGTGATTTATTTAAGCAGCTTTCCCCCTCTTTCTGCCCATGGACATCTAGGAGGTTTTAGCTGTTTACTATCACAGAAAATGGCATGCTGAACATCTTTCACTGACTACCTTAGGTACAAGGCACATAGCATGGATGGGATGCACGGCGTCTTCTAAAAGCAGGCACATCGATTCTCACTGCCCTGCTCCCCCATGGAGCCAGCAGAGGTAACAGTACCATCATTGCTCCATTTCGCATTCATTTTTTATTTTTTACCATCTGCTATAGTTGAAAAAAAACTAGGTATGGTGGCACACACCTGTAATCCCAGCACTTTGGGACACTGAATTAGGAAGATTGAAAATCTGAGCCCAGCTTGGACAATTTAGCAACTTAGCAGCATCCTGTCTCAAAGTTTAAAAGGGGCTGGAGGCTGGGGATGTAGTGCAGTGTGAAGGCCCTCGATTCAGTCTCCAGTGCTATAGAAGGAAGAAAGGGAGAGTGGGGGGGACCGAAAAAAGAAAAATGGCATTTTGTTTCTTAATATTGAAAACTTTGAATTGTTTTTTATCATCCATTTACCATTTCTTTTTTTCTATGCATTGCTTGCTTTTAATTTTTAATTTATTTGTAAAGTTTTTATATGTCAGTGAAATTCATCCTTCAGCCTATGTATTTAAAAATGCTTCCATAGGTCTTACAGTTTTTTTATAGAATTTTTTGTCGTGCAGAAGATTTCAATTTTTAAATAAATTTTAAGTTATATTCACCAATCTTTCCCGCTATTTAACTTCTAATTTTATACATAATGATTTTATGGTTAACTCTTTGGTCCATTTGAAATATTTTCAGTGTTGAGAATGGGTGTTTACATAATTTACTAAACTATGTTAGTTTATTGATAAGATGCTGCCTTTATGCATTTGAGATTTGTGTATCCTATAAATCCAGAGAAATTTCTGGAAGATTCTATGCAATTGACATGTTTCCTATTACTCCGGGTCTGATGTTCCGATATTGTACATAATATGATAAAACACTTCAGTGTGGTGCATATAGCTTCCCTACAATGCTCTCTTCAAGTCTCAATGTGGTGTTTGAATTTTCACGATGATGCTCATGAATTTGTTTTTCCAGGTAAATACTATTTTTCAAGTTCCATTCTGGAGCTAGAAGAGGATAATTGAGCTTGGTTTAATTTTTAAAGAACCAACATCTTTAGATATACTGAATTCCCTTATCCAAAAATAAGCTATGTCTTCTGCTTATGTGAGTCTTATTTTTATGCTCCTTAATGAGGCTTTCTAGTTCTTCTCTCTTAAGATTAAACACGTTTTTAAAAGTTTAAAATTAGTATTTTGCTTCTATTCTAAATGTAATTATTTTCCATTGTATTTTCTAATGGTTTCAAATAGCCTTTAAAAGGAGGTCAGCATGGCCCACATTAATTTATGGCTTACATTTAGAATGCATCAAAGTAAGGCTTTGGCTCTATGCAGTCATTAGAGGACCAAACAGCTATAAACCTAAACGTTATCATTTTAGCATCCATGAACTTGTCTATGATCCATGAGCCTGTGATTGCAGTCATCTAACCCATGTCATTATCAATCATATCAGCATGTTATGCGAGGTAGAGGTGGAGTCAATACCTCAGCATTGGAAGGAAGGAAAGAAATACTGGTAGGCCTTATGTATCAAAATTCTATCTGGGGCCAGGGAATTAGCTCAGTGGTTCTGTCACCTGCCTCGCAAGCACAAGGTCAGGAGTTCAATCCCTGGTACCAAAAAAAAATTCTATCTGACAGTTTAAGGATAGATGATAGTTCTGACACTGAAATATGCTATCAATATTATAATATTAAATGTGCCTATTTTATGTTAAGATTATTACAGATGTACTGATAGTTGCATTTGCATGCCAGTGGGATTCATGGATTCCCATGGGTTATAAGCTTTAATGATGGTACAAATACTGTGAGTGAGTAAGACTAGAACCTGTCAAGAAAGTTTCAAGAAAGCAAGCCAGAAGACAAGAGATGCTGGATGCTCAAACTAATAAAAACACTCTTTTGGTGTTGTGTTTCCATAAGCTCCAGGAAACCTCAGAAAACAACTCTCTCCTCTCAAACACTGACTGGGGAGAAACGAAGCCTGACTGCCTGGTGGTGACTCCATATCAACACAGAGTGCAGTAAATCTCATTAATTTCCTCTAATTGGGTAAAAAGTTTGGAAAAGTCTAAAGTGAAGAAACATTTTCACAAAATTCGGCTTAATTTTAAGTTAATGTGGTAACAAGGATGACAGGGCCTGAGGAAGGAAAAGAGTAGAATGTCTTAAGTAGAATTTTTAAGGGTTTTAATAATAAATTTTAAAAACACTAGGAATTAGGATTTTTATTGTTGTTCAGAAGCATATTTAAATACAAACTGGTTTTATAAGTGTTTAGAAATATCTGTTGGCCTTCAGCCTTATGAAGACTAAATATTTCCCTTGTTTATAATTTTAATTTGCTTGGAAAACCTGCCCTCACTTCTAGCCCTAATAATAAATCAATGCACTTCACCCACATTTTAAATTATTCCAGACTCTGAATTAGTGGCTCTCTCACTGGCCAGGGTTATATAGGTCTTTTCTAAAATTCTCAATACTTTCATGCTCCCAGGAAATGCACTTGTCAATACAACCTGTGCGTCCTCTCATTTTCTTAAAAGCAGGAATTAGATTTCATTTGTCACCCTTGATTCTGAAGCGGTTGGAAAGCTTAAAAGACAAGGGGGCCAGTGAAGGGGAAGCAAATAAATCTAATCGTGGTGAAAAGGTGATGAAAAAAAAAAACTTTGCTTACATTTCTTCAATTTGTTCTTAAAATAATCATTGACACAATCTTTGATGGAGGACCAACTCTTGGTTTTCCAAGGCTGAGGTCAGGGAGATCAGGAACAAAAGATATAATTACTTTAAAAGACAAATTTGAGCAATTAGTTCCCACCTTTTCCTTTCAATATTTCCTAAGATGTTAATAAGTAGCCAAATTGACTTCTTTGCATTGTATTTTTGTTCTTTCCCCATGACTACCCTCTAAGAGGTATGCAGATAAAGAGTTGGTTGGTTAAGAGAAATGGCATGAGGAAACGCCTTGAAAATATCATCACTGGTCATTTAAGATCCATGGGTATTTCTGGTAGACTAAGCAACTCAACCATAGGTTTAAAGGGAAAATCTGTACAGGTGATTTTGGGAAAATGCAAGACTAAAACTGGGTAGTGTGGTAATTGGTATCAATGCCACACCAGTATGCTCAAGCCCTCATTGTCCCTACCATGGTCCATACATGATGCTCTGTACCCACTATGAATAATGCAACTCCCAACATAGAAGTCTCCTCAACATAAACTTCTTTTGGGCAGGGTATGGGAAGGCTAGGAGTAGAAGAGAGGTGATGGTCCTGGAGTACATGTCAGCCCTCAATGAATGAGAGTCAGAGGGTGGGGCAGCTCTAAGAATATATTCAATTCTGCCTCCCACAGCATGCCCTCCAAATAAATCACTGCCTGCTCTCTGTTCTGGACTACCTTGCCAAAGAGGTTTATATAGCGAACAGCTTTGGAGGAGAAGGCAGGCATGCTTATTACCTGCTATATAAGATTTGGGTTCCCTAACATAGCATTCCAACCCACTAAAAGTGCAGACAAAGTCTAGCCCTGTCTGAATCACGCCCGTGAGACTGAGGGACAAGGAAAACCAACTCAGTGAGCTCATGGAGCTTGCCGTAGTGTAGTAGTGAAGTGCTTTGTCTCTGAGGTGGTCACTTCCTATCTTCCGCCAGTAGTCACAGCACCATGGCAGGCTAGCTCCTAAGTGTAGTGGACATCTCTGACCCTTTACAGTTCTCAGCTATCCCGCTGACCTTTCACCACAGAAAGCGACCGATCAGAAAACTGAATTTCAATTTAGAATAATGTTTCTACATTAGAATAAACACTGTCTAAGAAACTTGAAAACTTTACTTCGATCTATTGTTCAGATAAGATAAATAAATGGACTAGTTTGAAAAATGGAACTCCAGTGTTGGGAGGGCACAAGACTTGAAGCTGAACCACTGACATCCCCAGCAGCTGGCTGAATGTTAAGGGCTACAATGGTAATAAGCTGATGGTCCCAGATAGAAGAGTTGTTCAGATGTCCAGGTGGTACCGAACACTATTGCTTCTCCTGAGAAAAAAGTGCAGTCTAGAAATCTGGGTAACTCCCAGTGTAGGTAGATAGGTAGAGTGCAAGTAGGTAGATGGAATTTAACAATTTCCAGATACAATGAACTCATGACAGTTGTTCCTTCTTATGAAGCTATAGTTCAATATTGATCTTTGTTTCTTTATTCACCTACTTATTACAGCACAGAAAAGACCATGTCACTAAGCATATGCATTAAAATAACAAATGGAGGTAAAATATAATTAATGGTGGGAAAAAGAAAAGGTGTTGAGAGTAGATCTTTTGCATGTGGAAAGGGAAGACCTAGCATGTAGCTGGCTATGGACAGGTGATGTTTGAACTGCAAAGGTTTTCATTCTTCTTCCCAGGTGGACAAGTGACTATGACGACCTCACATACAGAACAGAAAGAGCAAGCATGAAGGATCCCATCATCTCTCTCCAGCCCAGCAGAGAACAGATTACCCAGAATGCATTACAGCCTGGTATGGCCCCAGAACCTCAGTTTTGCTTTCATTAAAAGTCCTCATGTGTGGTAAATAAAAGATATTTCATAAAATGCTCTTCTATCCAGAAAAAATAAAGGCCAGCATGCTATCACAGGTTCTCTTAGTTGCATTAAAAATTTTTTCCTTCACATCAGCTACAAAGTATTCAGTTAAGATAACACTGAAAACATTAGATTAGTGAACTTCACTATAGGTATAATAATCTTTGCTTCAAACCAGACTAAAAAGACTCAAAGCCAGAGAGATAATTTCACCCTGCTTAATATGCTTTTCAGATTAATCTCAGAATGACACCAAAAGGCCAAGATAAGAAATGCAGGCAATCAATGCAAGCAAATTCCTTTTTTAACAGGCATTTTAATATTAGAAACTAATATAGTCACAGAGATGATAAAAGAGAAGGCATTATAATGTCCTAAAATACTTCAATTTCCCATCATTTTGTTTGTTTAAGAACTTGGGAGTTTCAAACAGAAATAAAGTGAATTCTCTCCCTGGAAACAGAATATTCATTACCTGGCCTGACTTTGACACTAAGAAGGTAAGTTGTTTGGACAAAAGCAAATATCTTCAGACACACAATCACGTACTGAATAGCTATGACACACCAGGCTTTGTGCTTAATGGTGCAAGCTCAGGGAGCAATAAACAGAGCTGACGTCCCTGAGAGCTTGAAGTTTGATAGATATTTTTCTTCCAAGATAAAAAATAAATTGTTACTTAGTTTTTTTCCAAAGGCTCTGCAAAGCAGAATATTTTCAAAATTCTCTGAAAAGGAGGGAAATTAAGAGAAGCTTTTGAGTTTTCTGTCTGTATTTTGTTGTCCTGGGAATTGAACACAGGGGCAATCCCACATTTACCACTGAGCAACATCCCAAGACTTTGTTTTTGAATTCTAGATCAGGATCTCACTAAGTTGTCCAGGCTGACCTTGAACTTCTGATCCTCCTGCCTTAGCCTCTGAGTACCTGGGATTATAGGCATGCGCCACCATGCCTGGCTAAAACAAGATTTTTTTTTCCAGCGGTTAACTACATATGCTAAGGGGTTTCTATTTTTCCCACTGGGGCAAGAGGAACATAGATGTTGAAACATTTTATTTCCCCTTACTTCATTCAGGGTCTTTTGCACTTTGTTTGATTTGTACCTTGAGCAGAGCAAGGAGATGGTCTTGGATCTGCTGTTTGATTTGGCCTGCAAGAGGCAGTAGAACCCACAGCCAGAGTACCTTCAAATCGGTTAAAAGGCAAGAGTCTGGAACTCCTCATCACCCAGCATAGATCCCAAAGACAGAGACCAGCTATAGATTGAGGGTCAAGCCTTGGCTAACGATAAGCAGGCTCCTCTGCCTGTGGTGTCCTTAAAGCTAAAAACAAATTGCGAAAATAGATATGAACAGGTATCTCTCAAAAATTCCCTGGGAGTGTAGACTGGTGCAACCACTGTGGAAATCAGTATGGAGATACCTCAAAGAACTAGGACTGGAAGTCCCATTTGACCCAGCTATTCCCCTGCTGGGTATCTTCCCCAAAGAATTAAAAGAATCATACCACAGTGATATGTGTGTACCCATGTTCACACCCATGTGTACCCATGCAGCACAACTTGTAATAGCTAAAACTTGGAAGCAGCCCAAATGCCCATCAACTGGAGACTGGATAAAGAAAATGTGTTTTTTTTTTTATAAAATGGAGTACTACTCAGCCATCAAAAATGAGAAATTAGAGATATTTATAGCTAAATGGATGCACATTAAGGCGATACTCTTAAGTGAAATAAATAGGACATACATTTAAATACTGAATAGTTTCTCTAGTGTGAGCAACTGAAAGTGTAAATAAGGACTAAATGGTATAATAGAAACTGTGAAATAGGAAGAAAAGGGGCAAAGGGGAAGGGGAAGTGGGAGGGGTAGAGGAAGGGAAAGAAGGGAATGGAATTAATATGAGAAAATGAAAAAATGGAAACAAAGTCTTTGTAAATAGGGAGGGATGGAGGGGTTGAAGGGAGGGCAGGGGAAGAGGGAAAAAATAAGAACCAAGAGAGATTATGTAAAGGTGCAAATTTCCAATGATGAATGTCATTATATTGTATACCTAAAATGTACCAATAAAATAAAATTTTTTTTAAAATTCCCAACTGTACCAAATTGGAATATATATTCTACCAGAAAATGTATACATACTTCAGCAGTTTACCATAGTAATAAATGTCTGAAAGCTAATGGCCATCACTTTGAGCATCAAGGATAACTTGTATTAATCTCATGATCTCTCATAAATTTAACATGAAAATATTTATGCAAGTTTTTCTTTTCCTTATGTATACATTTTTGGCAGTCTCTCCCTCTATATATATATATAGATATCTATATATTTTATAATTACAAATCCAAAAATCCTAAATAAAATCTAGAAGATTTTATCCTAAATCTAAAAAACTTAAGTGCATGATGGTTATGTATGATTTATTCCAAATTTAACATTAGAAAACCTGTTACAGATATGATTCACAGCACATTGCAGTAGAAGAATATAATTGTAATAAATGAACAAAAACACACACACACAAAGGTAAAATTCAACATCTGGAAGGATAACAACAACAACAACAACAAAATTAAATACCCCAAACAAGTAGGGGGTGGGGAGGACCTGGTGCGCTAAGATGATAGGTGGTATTTATCCAAATCATATGCAATGGTGAAGAATTATTAGTATCCCCTTAAAGGGAAAGAAAAATGTCCAGGAATAAGACAGGAATACCTGCTTTCACTGCTTTATTTAACATCAGGTGGGAGGTCCCAACCAGAACAATAAAGCATGAAAAAAACAACTGGCAAAGCACTGGAAAGGAAGAAATACTATCATTGTTTGTAGGCTGTGCGGTGGTTAACATAGACAAATAAGAGACCAATTTTTATGAATACATATTTGCTATATATAATGATTACATTCATTGTGGGAAAAGCAAAGAAGTGGAGGTAAAGAAGTAGACGAGATGATTGAATGAAGGCAATTTATAACAGAACAGCATACGTGTACACTTCATGCATGATGAAGTGGTGACAGAAAACAGTACAGAAACAATACCCTGTCAAAAACATGGTCTGGACTAACTATCCATTTGAAAAAACACCTTTCAATTTGTGCAAGATACAAAATATAAATCCAGATGGACTTAAATCTTAATGAATTTTTAAATTTAATATTATACAAGGAAATACAGTGTAGTTTGATAACATTACAGCAGAGAATTATTTCTAAAGCAAGCATAAAAATAGCAAGAAAAGAATGATCTATTTTTTAACTACGCTAACATTTGAAAACTCTGTATGACCCCATAAAGAGTGAAATCTATAAGCCAAAGCCTGGAGAAGATATGCGCATCACTGGTCAGTACAGAGACTTTCTGTTAGGTCCTACTGGTCAGTACAGGGTCTGATGACCACCACAGCCCATTTGTAGGAGTCTGGGAAGGACTTCCTTCCTTTCTTAGTACATGGTTTCTTCACACTTTAGGCAAGTTGGGACACTTTTCAGAAGAATCTGAGAGGGGATTTGTTGGTGGGTAAACAGTCTGTAGTATCTACCAAAAGTGGCTTACAGACAGCTGACAGAGAAGCAATGGCTTGTTAAACCAATAGAAAGCTGTGACCCTTCCTAGTAATTATAAGAATACATTTAAGAAATAAAGAGACAGAGACAGAGAGAGACAGAGACAGAGAGACAGAAAGAGAGAGAGAGAGAGAATATCTGTAATCACAGCACTCTGAGGCTGAGGCAGGAAGACTACCTCAAGCCCAGTCTGGGCAATTTGGTGATTTAGAAAGATCCTGTCAGAAAATAAAAAATTGAAAAAAGGCTGAGGAGTAGCTCCATACGAAGGCCCTGGGTTCAACCCCTAGTACTCTGAGAGAGAGGGAGAGTGAGAGATCATTATACAATCATCAAATTGAAAAGAAGAAACATCTAAACATCTAAAATATCTAATACACCAAATTATAAGGGCTTTATGGGGCCCACTTCCACACTTAGATGTCTTACAGCCCTCTCAAATTCAATATATTCAAAGCGAAATTGCTTCCTACACATCATTTCTTCTTCCAAACCTAGTGAATGGTGCCACCAGAAACTCAAAGGGAAAGACTCTAGTCCTTCTTACCTACTGTCATAGCCTCGCCATCCATACCCTATTACTCAGCCACACCTGTAAGTTCTTTGTCTCTGTTTCTACTTCTAGAATTCATCTCCACTGCCTGGAAGATATCCTCATCATTTCCTACACAAACTACCTCTACATCCTCTGAAGCATGCTTTCATCTTCCTATCTTGCAGACTTCTGTTATTCAGCAAGCAGCAGGCCTAACTCACTCACATTTATGTACATGCAACAGCAGGGTATGATGGTGATTGCCTCTGGGAGGTGGAGGTAGGAGGATGCATGTTCAAGCCCACCCCGAGCAATATAGCAATTTAGCAAGATCCTGTCTCAAAATCAAAATGGCCTCAGGATATAGCTCAGTGCAAAAAGGCCTGGGCTGGGTTCAATATTCAGTATGCATTAAATAAATAAATAAATAAATAGATAGATAGATAGATAGATAAATAAATGCAACAGCCTTTGTCATGCAGATCAAGTTAAAATCCCAAATAGGATGGCTGCTGTAATTGTACCAGGAATGTCCCCAAAACCTCTGTGTTGAAGGCTTGCTTGACAGCTTATGGCAGGGTTTAAAGGTGGTAGAATCTTTAGGAGGTGGGTAGAGTGGTTGAAGAAGTTATATCGTTGAAGGGGACATTGGAATTGTGACCTCTCTTCTTTCTCTCTCTTTGCCTCCTGGCCACTGTGAAGTGATGAGTCCTCCAGTGCCACATCACTTTCTGTGCTATCCCAGGCACGAAGCAACAGGCCCAAGTGACATCTACTGGAAACTCTGATGCCAGGAACCAAATAATCCTTTCTTCTGTTTAAACTGACAATCTCAGGTATTTGTCACAGTGACAGAATGCTAACACACTGGCCCTTAACCATCTGCCTGCTACCCTTCCAGCTTCATCCACAGACTCCTCTTTGTGTTCTCCACCTTCCTATTGTTTCTTTTCCCTGAAAACATTCATTAAGAGTTATTTCAGTGGGAAGCCTGGCTTGGTAACATGAGTCTGTAATCCCACCACTCTGGGAAACTGAGGCATAAACTGGGTCACAAGGAAGATCACAAGTTGAAACCCAGTCTGGGGAAATTTTTGTTCCAAAGTTTAAATAAAAAATTAAAATTAAAATTATAAGGACTGGAGATGCAAAGGCCTGGGGCTCAATCTTAAGTACCAACAAAATTAATCAGTTTTCATTAATTAAATTAATTCATTAAATTAATTAATTAGTTAATGATTAGTAAAGTCATCTAGTATTTGTTTGAAATTATCTTTATTTTGCTTTTATTGTTGAATGACTTTATTCCAGTTTAAGGGTTTTTTTAACCATTAGGAGTTGGTGGCTTCCTTCTAACTTCTGTCTGGGAACATCCTTCCCCATTTGACAGTGTCTACTTCACAAGGAGAACATTTCACAACTCTAATCACCTTCTTTGTTGATTTAGTTCTGACCACACTAGTGCTCTTTTATGGAACCCACCAATGAGGACAATACTCATACCTAGCTTTATAGAGTAATAAAACTCAGAATATTTTTCAACTTGATCATATTTTATAGCAGAATCAGACTATTATGCTTACCTCCTTGTGATTAAAAGTTCCATGAGTTAAATCAAAATTTAACTCTTCTATTTTAATCCTACACACACACACACACACACACACACACACACACACGCACAAAATAGACTGGAGACTCAATGCTCAAAATACCAAGACCAAATAATTTTGGAAAATGGATCATTTCCTTCCAGCTAGAAAGTTTGGATAAATGCATATTACTAATTAGATTACTAATCTCTCACACTGGCATAATTCAGTAACTTTTGTTCATTTCTAAAACACCAATATTTTTGTTTACATAAATGTTACACAGTATCACACAAAGAATATTTGTTTTTTGTTTTTTGCTTTTTTTGGTACCGGGGATCGAACTCAGGACCTTGTGCTTGCAAGGCAGGCGTGGTACCACTGAGCTAAATCCCTGGCCCCACACAAAGAATATTTGATGGTAATTTAATTTATATATAGCCAAGATATATGTACAATTGTTTTGAATATTATTTTTAGAAGACTATTAGTTTAGTATTCAACAGAGAAAGATATATCTTGAGAAATTAAATAATAACCCATTGTCCAAAAGGAAAATAAGCCAAGGAGTCCCATGCTTTTGAAATGTGTGCATTTAGACCAAGTTTCCTTGAGAGACAGGCAGACATTATTTACTTTTGCTGGGTATACATTCGACCCAGAAATGCATAAAACATAGTAATATTTTTTAAAACTTAAAAATATTAACTAATCTCTTAATTTCTATTTCCCTTATATAATCTGAAACCTACCACATAACACTGGACATAAATTTGGGCTCTTTTTTGTTCCCTTGAAATCTGCATTATCTCAATGTAGAAGACTATAAATTATTTGGGAGTAAAAACAATGGTTTATGTGGTTGTCATTCTTTCCTAATTGATAGATCTGAATTCTCCAAATGCAACACTTCCTTTTACGATCAGGCCTTTGCACATGGTGTTCCTTCTGCCAGAAACTTCCTGCCTCTCATCCTCCAGGAAACATATTTTTAAAAGATAGTTTATGACAATAAACTTGATAGTTCAGATGAAATGAATGCATTCCTTGACAATCACATCTTACCAAAACTCACACAAGAAGAAAGAAAAACCATGAACAGCTTTATATTTATCTTAGAAATCGAATCTGTAAACTTCTCTTAAAATTCCAGGTCCACACAGCTTCATCTGTGAGCTTTTTTAAATATGTGGATAAAACAGCATCAGTTCTGCACAAAATCTTTGAAAGAACTGAAGAAAAACAGGTTAACCTTCTACCAAACTCTGTAAGGGCATCACAGGATGAAAAAAATTATAACTAAACTCACTTATTAGATAAAAATCCTGAATAAATTATTTGCAAACTGAAGCTAGTATTAATGTTTAGAAAAACATTATGACAAATGTGAGTTTATCCTGGATGTGTTCACATAATTGGCTTGAGAGCCACGTAGGGTATTGGTAAAGCATACTTCTGGGTGTGTCTGGGTGGGTTGTGGAGACATGACTTTGGATAGTATATCTGGTCCCTCTTCTCATCCTCTCTGGTACTGTTGGCCTGGGCTTTCCTACCGGGTCTCTATGAAGTGACCAGCTTTGCTCTACCATGCCTTTCTACCATGATGTTTCTGCCTTGGAATCAGCCTACCAAAGACTGAACCCTCTGAAACTCTGAAGCAAATTAAACCTCTCCTTTTTTAAGTTGTGAGTGTTGAGTGGGTACTTTATTATTGCTAAAACAATGAGAGCCCTGATATACTAGGAGTGCAAAAGAGGATGAGTATTACCAAATCAAATGATACTAATGGTTGAAAGGTGAAATCATATAGTAGGATCCTTCAGACGCAGGAAAACAACAATATAAAATTTAATACTCACTCATGTTAAAAAAATTTTTAAATTTTAACAAAGTAGAAATAGAAAAGGCTCTTGGTAACCTTTAAAGAAAATCTCTAGCCAATGTCATACTTCCTGGCAAAACACTGGATGGTTTCCTTGAGAATAAGGAGTAAGATTCAGATGCATGTTATGATAATCTCTGTCAACACTGTAGTGGAATTTTAGCAAGTGCAAGAAGAAGAAACTAAATGAATAAAGAATGTCACAAAAGAAACAAAATTTCCATTATTCACGGGTGGTATTATGTATGATTTTAACATCCATGTTCATGAGTCAATTTGGATTTAAACCTTCCTTCCTTATACTTGTCAGGTTTAATTTCAAGTTTATGCTAGTTTCATAGATTTTTTTCAATACTCTGGAATATTTCACATATTATTAACCATGTCACTTATTTTTCTGTATTCTGATGCTATCCAGGGCCCCTCACAGGCTGAACCAATTCTAGTGATAGCCAACACCTCGCCCATGAGCACCCTTTAGAATGCAAACCAGTGAATCCAGGGCCTACACACTAACTACCTCTTTTATTGTGTCCACACTCTAGGTTACCGTGCACCAACTCTGATAACCCCAGAGCCAAGCACCAAGCCACTGGGGACAATTTCAATGCCCTAAAGTCATTCCTTGACATTATTCCTACAAGTCAATCCTAAACCTGCTGGTCTACTTTCTCCATTCCTTCCTTGTAGAGACAATAATAAAGATGTTTGTCACAGTCCCCCAGCCCCTACAACTGACTCCATGTTCTCCTGTGTGACCCCCTAAACTGGCACACTCTCTTCTCTTGGCCTCTGTAGCAAACCGTCTCTTCAAGTTGACTTGTTGAGCTTACCATACCTAAACCATTAGATATAGTTTAAGCCAGTGTAAGATTAGAATTAGTCATAGAACTTGTCTGAAAGTTCCACAAGTAACCAGAATGTCTTTTTTTGGAGAAGATTTTCAAAAATACTTTTTTTCATATTTGTAAAATTCTTCAAAAATTTCCTCTTGAGACAGTAGTAAGTAATATTGTTCTAGCAAGGTGCTACTTTATCTGCCTTCCTCAAGTTTGACTGTAGAGCTCTTGTCTCATGTTGCTTTATCTTTTCCATTTTCTAAGGTTCAGCCGCACTGAATACTTTCCTCTGAATTCCTTAGGGCCTCTTGTTCTGAATTTCCCTGGGTGGCAGGGAACGTTCTTTGTCTTCATCTCAGGCAGGCCCTTCTTGAATACTCAGTCTAAGGTGAACCCCTACCCAGAAGCCTTCATTTTTTTACTACATCACTATCTTTTCATTTTATCTTATTTTAAATTTTATTTCATGGTACTTACTGCGATCACAAATTATCTTGTTTCTTTTTGGGTATTCTGTCTTCATTTTTAGTTTTCTTTGTTTTTTCAGTCCTGGGGATTGAACTCAAGGCCTTGTGCGTGCTAACACTGAACTACATTTCCTGCTCCTGTTTTACTTTTTTATAGTGTTTCCATAAGAGCTGCACAATTTCTCACTACTTTAGTTTGGGATGGTACATAGTAGGTGCTCACTACAATTGATGATAATCAATAAGCAGGCACAAGAACACACTCAAGCAGCAATAAATAAATAAATACATACATACATACATAAATACATACATACATACATAAATAAATAAATAAAACATACACAAGCTGGACCACAGTGGTGAGGTGGAAAACATAATGCGAACAAATAGTGAGGACACCATGCTCTGTAGACCATGCTGTTTAGGGGATGGCAAGGAACTGGTAGGAAGCTCTGTCTACCCAGTGGGAGAGTGAGACAGATAAGAGCATAACACCTCCAACATCACTTACTACTAAGCCTTTGGATTAACTCATTACTGGGCTGATGGTCTGGAATGCACTTGCTACTATCAATATTTATTCACCAGTTGTATGGGCATTAAATGCCCAACCAGGATTATTGCAATAAGTAATTATTTTGAACTCAAAGAAGATCCATTTTGAACTCAAATGGATTTCTATTCTTCTTTCAAAGGAAAACAGACATCATAGAAAATGAGGTATTTAAGATAAATATCACCACGCATCAATTTGGGCATTATACGAATTCTGACATCACAAGTGAAAACAATTTCAACTCCACTTAAAAGATGTCAGACTCAGGCAATTTTACAACAGGAAATGGAAAAAGGTTAAGGCTTTAACTTGATTCAGGTGTCATTTGATATATACATAGGAAATTAGGTCATTGAAAATAATTTTTTTACTCAAGAAATTTATAGCCTGGAATAAAATGACGTTCCAATTCATTTTAGCTAGTGTTTCTCCTCACTGGTATTTCTTAACATTGTGCTACATCAACTACTTAAAAGCTACAAACAATACAAAGTTTGAAAAAGACTTCTATGTTTATTTATCTTACTAATACTTTAATGGTCAAACATTTAAACTATTAAACACAGCTATTCATGAAAGAAAATTGGAGACTACTATTTGTTCAAATGTAGGTGACTAGAATAATGCAGGAAAGATTCACCAGTATCAAAGTCACACAGTTTATGGAACAAATGGGCTCAAGGGAAGCAAGCCAAAAGAAGTACAGATGAACCTCGCTGTTTTTGCTCTGTGTGTTAAGTGTGTGTGTGTGCTGGGGATGGAACCCAGGGTACTGTGCATGCTAAGCAAGCACTCTACCACTGAGCTATATTCCCGGTCTTGTTTCTTCTATTTGTTTATAAACATCTATGCAAGGAATATTTCAGACCCAACTCAGATATCACTTTCCATGTGAACACTTGCCTTTTCCTCTTCAATTGGACTAATCATTCCTGCTTCAGTTTTCTGAAGAGTAAATCTCTATTCTCAGATATACTTCATTAGGTAATAGATCAGCCTCCCAACTCAACTGTCAGCTTCTTAAAAAGAGAAATACCCTTTTATCAATTTCAAATCCCCAGTCCCAGCACAATGTCAGGCATTCAAGAAAGGTTTGCTGGGCCGGAGATTTAGCGCAGTGGTTCCACCACCTTCCTTACAATAGCAAGGTCCTAAGTTTGATCCTCGGTACCAAAAAAAGAGAGAAAGGTTTGCTGAAAAACAAAGTAAATAAGTATTTAACTGATGTTATCTTATGTAACAAGTGCAGATCGCTCAAGTTCCCTTACACTCTGGTTGTGCAGTCTAACAGGTATAGAGGCCTGATTTTTATTCATGACTCTGTCTTCACTCACCCCATTTTGTCAGGAGCAGAACAATCTGCCTGAATTTTTTCTGAAACAACATGCATATACACGTTGAACATCTCTAATCCAAAACTCCAAAACCCAAAACTTTTTGAGCACTTGTATGATTCCAAATGTGAAAAATTTCACACCTGACCTTAGGTGATGATGGGTGACAGTCAACACAGAGCACACGAATACTTTTGTATGAAATTATATCAGATCATATGTAGAAAAAATATATGAAATAAAAATGTCTTTCATATTAGACATAGGTCTCATCCCCAGCTATCTTATTATGTATATGGAAATATTCTAACATATCTAAAAATCTGAAATCTGAAGCACTTCTGGTCCAGACATTTTGAATATGTACTCCAAGTTAGCACATATAGTCAGAATAATAAAAAAAATCCTATTTCACATTATCTATTATACCTTTTAGTCTCTATTTACACTTTCAGTTTCTCACACTAGAGAAACTATTCAGTATTTATACATGTGCGTCCTATTTATTTCACTTAAGAATATTGCCTCAATGTGCATCCATTTAGCTATGTCTCTAATTTCTCATTTTTATGGCTGAGTAGTACTCCATTTTATTAAAAAAAGTCAGGAAACAGTGCCATATACTGTCATCTTAACACTAGTTTCCTATAGTCATCTTTAAAATTAAAGTCCATGAAATTCCAACCTGCTTTATAAAGAAAAGCCCAATTTAACAAATGTTTAAAAACATGCTTGCAATCTTTTTTCAAGAAAGGAAAGGTTTAAGTATAACACATCCAAGTTACTATACTAATTTGCTTATAAAATATATCCAGTAAAGAGCTGCTTTTAGACATGTTATACATTTAATATGTCCAGCTATAAATCACAACCACTCACCATGGAGTTTTTCTATTGAAATTGTCCAACTTTCCATTAATTTTGCTGACTAGAATTTTAGTCAAAGATTAAGCAGTTAATTTTTCAAGTAGTAGCACAAGTTTCTTTTCTTTCTCTCTCTCTCTTAATGGAAGATGGTGAGAGAACAGTGAATGTTTTCCACATTTCTTGCCCACACATAGAGACAAAACAGTCTTTTAAAACTAGATTGACTGCTCCCAGGGCAGAGGAGGTGAGCCAATCCCAGTGCCCAGGAAGAGGCTCCCCAGCTGCCATTCCACTGCTCCCAGGGCAGAGGAGGTGGGTGCCAGCAGCAACCCCCCCACACCATGGAAATGAGAAGACATGGAAACAGGCCTCAAAAACAGACTTCGAGATCACCTATAGCAACCCCAAACGGAAACAAGATGGAACAATCTGATACTCAACCACCTGCACTCCCTGAACCGGCAACAAAAGAGGATCTGGGAAAAATGAAATCAGAAATAATTTCTCAGATAACAGCAGAGATTGTGCCCACAGTGCAAGACACGATTAATAAATCTAGAGAGGACACAGATAAAAAAATAGAGGAGCTGAGGAACATGATGGAATCCCAACATAGGAAACAAATGGAATCCATAAAACA